>CM057450.1:238562500-239077500 GCA_016271365.2 Neoceratodus forsteri | reverse complement strand
AATCTGGAGGGCTATACAACAGCGTTTACCATTAGATCATACGGTAATACTAAAATGTCAAGCTATGGAACTGTAACCCAGGAGCATGTGGTTATATTTCAAGAGAAGTGTTCGAGAAATGTTCAGATAATAGTCTGACCTAGAACCGGGCTAGTGGGCACCACATTCGTAGCTAAAGGTAAATGCATCATGGAGAACAATGTTAGCCCCACTAAGTGATATATGGACTCAAATTAGTCCACTAGCATATCACCAGATGCTAATTGCATTTCTAAAGAGATCAGCGGGGTACAGTTACACCCTTCTATAAAAACTAACTAAATGAGTTTGCTAATAGTGCATTATTTCTTAAGACATACAAACAGGAAGGGTAAGGAAGAAAAAAGATTCTGCATATACCATATAATATCGTACTAAGATATGTTAGTAAGAATTCCGAACCCTCCCTTTACTTAACTTTCATGGAGCAACATCTAAAAACTGTAATTAAAAAAAAAAAAAAAAGTCAAACCATAAGGTTCAAAGCTGAAGAACTGAGTAGAAACCACCAAGTAGCAGTGATGTAGAGAGTTCCCTCTCTGGAGCTTCAGGTATCTGTACCCAAGTCCTCCTCTTCTCCCTTATCTGGATTCCATTTACAGTATGCCTCCAATTTAGCCACCCGTTTACCCACATCAAGCGAGTCAGTGAAAATGTAGACTTTGACTTCATGGATGAGGTGGAGCTTTGCTGGAAACGAGATGGCATGCAGAATGTTCAGTTCCCTGAGAGTTTCTTGAACCCCGTAACATTTTTTCTAGGGACATGGATATTTTGTTCATCCACACTGTCTGGCAGGTTCCTTGCCGCTTTAAATCTTGCCGGAAGGTCTTCAAGCTGGCTCCTCCCACCCAGTCGGGTGGTAAAACTCTCTGCTCCGCCCCATACTGCCAGATCTTCCTTACCGCTTGGAAGCTCGGGTTCCCTCCTTAATGCTCTGCGTATAGACTGGATCCTAATTCTTTGGTGCGCCCGAAACTTATTCTTAAATTTTCAAGACTTCGATCAAATTACTCCCTCGGGGCTGCAATGGACAAATCGACTCCTGGTTTTCTGCGGTGCCCATGTGGGCAGAATATGTCCAGGACAGATCCGCACTCCACGTGCGTCTACTGCCTCGGCCTAGACCATAACCCGCAGTTCTGCGAGTTATGCCGTTCATTTTCGGCCAATGTCCTGGAAGACCGCACTGCCCGGTTACAGCTTGAGCGCCCTGAGAAGCACTACCCGCCAGTCAAGTCAAAGGAGGCCCGTTGGGTGGTGTCCGCGGCGGCTGGTTCGGCTGAGCAACTCGAGCAGATGATCACCCTCAAGGAGGAGGCAGTACAGGCCGCATCATCCTCTTCCCTCGGTCGTGGCATTTATCCCGCTCTCTTTGGGATCCTCCTACACAGCTTCTTTTAAGGAGCTTTGCCAATCCCTTTCCACGAAGGGAGGGGGGCATCGGGACATTCTTCTCGGTCCAAAAAGAAGAACTCGAAAGGTAAGTCCCACTGTCGGCGTTCGTGGGAACAGGAGAGGTCCCCTTCCCCGGACAGTCGACACTCTACTTCGGTCAAGGTTGCGGCTAAGGCCGCTGGCTTCACGGTGTCCCCGTCAGGTCAGCCGGCCGAGACACCCGTCGACACGGTCAAGATTTTTCTCGACCCGTTGGACGGGCTGTTGACTGGTGAAACAGACAACCTTTCTTCACCTGTTCCCCCGATGGAGACCGAGGACTTGCCTATGCCTCCTGTGCCGGAGTCCCCGGTCAAGGCTTCCGAGCCGAGGGAAGAGCTGGTGTCCCCCCGCTCCTTCCCAGACCTGTCCTTGGAAACACAGAGGATCTCAGTCCAGCTGATCCCACCGACATCGGCTGTCTCTGTCTGGGCACCAAAGTAAGCGGCGCCGCTGCTCGTCCTCGTCTTCCTTCTCGGAAGAGGAGAGGCTTCGACGCAAATTACGTCGACGCTACAAGGACCTGATGTGGCAGCAGTTGCTTCTGTCCGGGAACAAGCAGACGACGTCACCTTCCCCGGCAATCAAGTGGCTGTCACCCGAACGGCTGAAACAACCCCTCGGTGTAGTCGAGGTGCCCAAGTCTGGGCCAGTTGTTCGGCCAAAACCAGCTGCCCCACCGATTGTGGTGGAACCTCCGCCTCCACAACCGAAATCTGGGGTGCCGACCAAGGACTCTTGGTCGGGTCAGGGTCTGCCCTACGGGTTGTCGGTCACCCTCACTCCCGACTGCCCTCGGCAGGTGGAGGGTGGCTCAGGCCCCTGGCAGCTCTTCGCAGACTCCTCGGAGTCCGATGACAACTTCTCCCTGTTCTCCAGGCCCATTGACATGTAGTCCTCCGGGGGGCCAATCGATGGACAAAAGACCATCGTCCTTTATGGGTCTGCTTCGGCTCATCTGAGTCCACCGGGATGCAGCTCGAGCCCGTATCCAAACGGGCCAAGTATCCCCTGATGGAGATACTGGACCGAGGGGATTCACCCATGGAGGCCTTTCCAGTGGATGAAGCCATTGTTGGACCAGCCTTGGAGCTTTGACAGTGGCCAGCTTCCTGTCCTGTGCCTTCGGCCAGGATGGCTAGGAAGTATGCGGTCCCTACCGGCTCTTTGTCTGTTTTTTTGGAACACCCCTCCGCCGAGGGTTTGGTCACAGATGGCGTTTTCCGGCGTTCCGGGAACGCTAGGGATGGGGATAAGCACCCCCCCCCCGACAAGGAGTCCAAAAAGCTGGACTATGCCGGGTGCAAGGTGTACGCTGCGTCCTCCCTTGGCCTCCGCCAGGCCAGCTCGGCCGTGCTGATGGCACACTTCTCCCACGCCCTCATGGACTCCCTGGATGAGGTGATCCCTCATCTCCCAGCCGACCTGCAGACCACGGTCAAGCAGGTACGGGACCAGGGAAGGGCGGTGGCAAAACAGCAGAGATCTGGCCCTCCAGGTTGGCCTCCTCATCAACGAGGCCAAGTCAGAACTCGTGCCAAAGCAGGTGATAAAATTCATCGGGGCAGAGCTCGACTCTCTATGAGCCAGAGCACGGCTGCCGGTGGACAGGGCTGAGGTTCTTTCCTCCTTTGCCCAGTCATTTCAGGTTGGGCAATTGCGCCCAGCCCGGGACTTCCTGCGCCTCCTGGGTCTCATGGTGGCCTGCACCAGTGTGGTCCGATGGGCCCGTTGGTACATGCATCCTCTTCAGTGGGGGCTGTCCAGCCAATGGTCACAGCACTTCGATCCTCTGGATCAGCTAGTGACAGTGACCCAGAAGATGTGGAACGCTTTGCAGTGGTGGACCATTCCAGCACACCTGCAGGAGGGCATCCCGTTTGTCCGCCCCTAGCCGACGGTCTCTCTATCGACCAATGCCTCTCTTATGGGTTGGGGTGCCCATATGGGGTAGCACAGAACGCATGGCCTCTGGTCCCCTTGGGAGTCCCGATGCCACATCAACCTGCTGGAGCTTCGAGTGGTTCGTCTAGCCCTCACTGCCTTCACTGCGTTTCTACGGGGTCAAGTAGTCCAGGTCCAGATGGACAGTACCACAACCATGTACTACCTAAACCGCCAGGGCGGGATGCGCTCCATGCCTCTGTGCAGGGAAGCTCTCTGCATTTGGTCACTCGTGCGCAGCCTGGAGGCGGATCTCCTTGCCATTCATGTGGCAGGAGCCTCCAACATTCTGGCCAGTGCCCAAAGCCGGATAGGGGCTGCGTCCCACGAGTGGTCTCTCCTGCTGGAGGTAGTAGATCTGTTCTCCCACTGGGGCATGCCTCAGCTGGATCTGTTTGCCTTCATGGAGAATGCGAAGCTGAGACTGTTTCATGCCCGCCCTCCTCAGCAGGGCTTGCTGCAGGGGGATGCCTTCTCGATGCCGTGGACCCCGGGCCTCTTCTACGCCTTCCCCCATTTCCCTTGATCCACAAGGTGCTTCTCAAGGTGAGGAGGGACAAGGCGCAGGTGATTCTGGTAGCCCCAGACTGGCCCCACCAGTTCTGGTATCCAGATCTCCTCAGTCTCAGCTATAGGCTCCTGAGGTGGTTCCTAGCCCGCCCGGACCTGATCTCAGTCAGTCAGGGGAAGGTATTCCATCCGGACCTTCAATCCCTGCACCTGATGGCCTGGTTCCTGAGTGTCTAGAGTTCCAGGCCTTCGGTCTTTCCGATGAGGTCCTAAACGTCGTTAAGGCGTCCTGTAAGGAGTCAACCAGAAAATGCTATGCCTTCAAATAGAAGAGATTCTCCATTTGGTGTCAGGGCAAGGGCCTGGACCCTTCCTCCTGCTCCTTGGCAAGCATTCTGGACTACCTGTGGTCCCTTTCTCAGCAAGGGCTTTGGTCGACGAACCTTAAGGTGCACCTGGCAGCCATCTCTGCTTACCGGGCGCGGGCCGGGAAGCAGTCGGTGACGCAGGAGAAAGTGGTTGGGTGCTTTTTCAAAGGCCTTGATCACATATCCTTTTCGGTTCGAGAACCTCCACCTCCATAGGATCTACTGCTGGTATTGGCTAAGCTCATGGGCAAGCCATTCGAACTGATGCACAGGTGTAACATCTCTCACCTGTCGTGGAAGACCACCTTCTTGGTGGCAATCGCGTCAGCCAGAAGGATGGGAGAGCTCCAGGCGCTTTCCATCGAGAGTTCTTATCTGGTCTTCCACAGGGACACGGTTGTCGTGCGCCCCCACCGGAAGTTCCTTCTGAAGGTGGTGTCGGAGTTTCACCTTAACCAGGTGTTGACTCTGCCGGTGTTCTACCCCAGTCACACTTCGGAGGCTGAATATAGGCTCCATACTTTGGATCCTAGAAGAGCGCTCGCTTATTACAAGGAGTGGACGGGTGAAATTCTGGGAGAGGTTCACCAGCTGTTTGTCACCTAGGCTGAAGCTGCATCTGGCAGTCCTGCAGCCAAGCGGACGATAGGCAGGTGGGTCACCTCCTGCATAGATCTCTGCTATAGGTTGGCGGGCATGGAGCCTCCCAGAAGGATAAGAGCTCATTCTACCCACCATACCGCTGCATCGGTGGCTGCTTCCAGGGATGTCCCTATCCAGGAAATCTGCAGGGCTGCTACCTGAAAGTCAGCACACACCTTCATTACCTATTACCACATCGACCTTGAATCATGCCGGGATGCTGGTTTTGGGGCCTCGGTTCTCCAGTCATTATTCCCTAAGTAGGGAGTGTGTACCTTGCCTCCCTCCTCCCGGAGAACTGCTAGGAGTCTGCCAGATGGTGTGGATGAACAACATAGCCATGTCCCTAAAAACTACAGGTTACTCACCTGTAACAGGAGTTCTAGGAATGGTCTGTGTTGTTCATCCACACGACCCACCTGGCCTTCCCGGCTTCGACGCACAACCTGGCTTCCAGCGGGCTAGATCTGGCATCATGGGGCGGAGCTAAGGAGTTTTACCACCCGGTGGGTGGGAGGAGCCAGCTTGACCTTCCAGCAAGATTTAAAGCTGCAAGGAACCTGCCAGACACAGTGTGGATGAACAACATATACCATTCCTAGAACTCCTGTTACAGGTGAGTAACCTGTATTTTTTGTTGTTGGGTCACATAGGAGATATCTGGGAATAGGTGAACTGTGTCCTTCTACACTGAGGGGGCCATAGCAACTGGGGCAGTTTAAGAGGAAGTCCCTGGAGCCCATACTGTCTGTAACCACCATTAAGACTGTAGGTATCCCTTCCATTATTGAGCCTCATGGTCACTCTGTATTCCTTCACGATTCTCCATTCCAGAGCGGAGCCCTGTCTCCATTTAGTCTGCAAGCCATTCCATGATGAAAAGCTTAGGTTGGTCCCCTTCGGTTCTCAGGCAGTCCGATGACCCTTACATTGGCACTGCAAATCTGATTTTTCCAGTAACACGAGTCTGTTGTTTGTATATTGTGCCTCTTTCACTCTGCCTAACGTGCTTACTTTACAATTATCTGCATGTCTCTGGAGATCCACCACATCCCCCTTAAGTTGGTCCACCGCAGTTTCAGTGAGAGTTGGTCTCCCTGATAAACCATCCAGCTTGGTGTTAATATTTGAGACTGAGGACAGAAGCGCCTGCATTTTCTGACCAAGCGACTGTAAGGTTTCTTTTGTGCCGGCACCATCAGTTGGTCCCAGTTAGGATGATCTCGTGGCAGGTACCACTGGCGTCTGCTTCCCGGGGTCTGTCCACCCTTCTCCAGCTTAATTGGCTTTCTTGGAATTGCCCATCTTATACAAAGTTCTTTCAGCCATCGAACGATATCGCTCTGAAGTTATAGGAAGCAACAAAAGCTCAGAAAGAAGTTTATATATAACAGCAATCTGGGCTATGCTAAGTCGTATCCGCGTTGCTCTGGCTCCCACAGCGTCGCTTCATCCCACTTTTAAGACACAAAATTATATCGGATTTCGTCCTCCATCTCCCTGGACACTCATGTCTGCGCAGTTACTGTCTTCATCATTTTTGATTTAAGTTTGCATGCTCAGAGGGAAGCAGGTCGGGGTTGCCAACCCCCGCTCGTGTTACTGTGTATAAGAATCCAAGCACTCACACTTAGTTTGTTCTCAACAGATGTAAGATGACTCTGGTCCAAGTACAATATATTTAACTAGTGTTACAGTGCTCTGGTCAAAATTAAGAGCTTCTCCATGTACCAGAATTCCCCAGTACTTTGTCTGTTAAGGCTTTGGGTGGGGGTGGTGGAGTTCCAGTTCATCACTCTATTTAATTGCAGCAAATAAGCCCGTCACATTACTTCAAAGTACACAAGTTACAACATCGCTATGGCTGATTTAGTATTTCATTTGTGGCCCCAAGTAAGTGATAATAAAGTGCTACAACTTCATATGTTTTGCATATGTTTAAAACTACATACAAATTCAGTTGTCTATGCTTATGTTCAATTCATAGTCACTTTATTGTGTCAATTTTGGTTATTGACAGATACACTACCTATGGTGTATTGTATTATATATAGAATAATATATGGGGTGGTCTGTGTAACAAGAATTTTACACACACCCGAGGTGTTGAATGCCACATAAACCCTGAGAGCAAAGCTCGAGGGCTTTATCTAGGCATCCAACACCAAGGGTATACGTAAAATTAGTTTCTCACACCACCCCATAGTTTTATTTTATACTGTAGCTAGGTTTAACTTTTTCACCACAGCAATTTTATAAAGACTTTCTGTGCAGCTGCAGTCCGGTTGGGTTTTAGCGTGGTGCACCGCCGCATGCCGAAAGTTAGAATTTTTTTCCTGGTAGTTGTGTGTGTTTTGAATTTTTTAGCAGTGACTTATATTTTTTTTTTAAATAACTTTCCGACGAGTCTGTGTGACAGTGCAGTCTCTGGCGGCAAGCAAGATGGCCAGCGGGTGGAATAGAAGAGCTGCGGCTGTCACCTGCACAGAGCAAGTGAAAACCGGTGCGTGTTTGCTGTTATAAACACTCCTTTATAATGGAAAATTATGCAACTGGTTTCCCTATGGGGTAAAAAGCTAAACCCAGTTATTATAGCAACGTAATAATAATAATACATCAGTTATTAACATTACTATTAATATTACTTTTTGCATAAACTGCAAGTGGCTCTATTGGGATTGAAACTCACCATTCACTTGTGTTTTGTATGCTTCTTTGTCATTAGACATTTGTCACTAGTAATAAATCTAGTATTTGGCTCTAAAAATACCATGTTAATCAAACTTTACCATGTTGTTCTACATAGGAATCTGCAGTTTATACTTTCAACTAGACATTTAATTTCTAGTTATTTTCAAAGCCTGCGCCTATTTTTTATGTTTAGTCACAGATTCACATTAAGGGTTGTCCATCCTCAACTATGATTTCACAATTAAAATAACAAAAGAACGAAAGCAGATGGGGGGGGGGGGGGAGGCTTGATCTATATTTTTATGCAGTATCCGCTTCATGTCACTGTCTTACTTGATCATGTTAGCCAAGTTAACATATTTACTGGTGACGACAGATGTCTTTACTATACAAGCTCTAGGATTTATGTGTCGATTTTTGGGGACAAAGTGAAAAACAAAAATGTTTTATACTTCTGAAGGTTTACGAAACAGTTTCAAGCAAATACATTTAATAGATGTTTCTACTAAAGTTTAATATGGCATGTCAACCAGATCGATTACATTTACCATGGGGAAGTATATATTGCATCGGGGGGGGTCAAAGATTTCAAGTTTTTTTGGTTTTTTTTTTCAGAATTATAGCAACAAGAGACTTATCCTGTCTTTATTTATTGTGGTTATGTCTCTAATTGCTGTAAGTCTTAATAATCCATAGGTGTATGACTTAGGAAGGTAAAGACACGGGGCGGGGGAGGGCACTCAAAACTTTGAACTGTTTCACATCCCCCCCCCCCCCCCAACACGATGCAATATACACTTGTCTATGGTAAAGTTGATCTGTCTAGATTTCCGTACGTATAAAATAACATTCTTGGGGTGTGGATATGGTTCACTTGGCCACACTCTGGCAATTTTCCAGGAATACTGTTCTTGACCAGAATGTCTTTAAGCTAAGCTCTTCCCACCACCTGGGTGGTATATCCCCCGACTCTGCCCTGTGATGTCAGATCTTTCTTTCTGCTGGAAGAATAGGTGGTCTCCTTTGTGCTCCACTTAGGTTTTTTTCTGCACCATAGACAAAGCTTTCCTTTGAGGTTTTAAATTGAATTGTTTGTAGTTTCACAGTTATTTTGATTCTGTCTCTGGACCAGCGATGGAACACAGGAAGTCAGGACTGAAATTCTGTGTTCGGTGGCACCCGAAAATGTCCGTAATCGATCCTCACGATAAATGTGTGTACTGCCTGGCAAAACAAAGTGACTGGCTGCAGCTTGTGCTTATCCGTGCTTCCAGAGTCCCACAACAGAAAGCTCCAGTTCTTGCTGGATTGGCCTTTGGAATGGGACCTGAAGGATTCGGATTTAGAAGTGGGTAGCAGTCTGGGGACAAGCAATCACCAAACATTGTGGTTCATGATAAACACAGCCATAGAGTCCAGCCATGCAAAAGCAAGAGTACTGGACTTTAGGAGGGCTGACTTTGGGGAAAATGGGAGAGTGCCTCAGAAAAGAACTAACAAATGGGCAAGAAGGAGGGGTGGAGGAACAATGGGGAAAAATCAGAACAGCCATCACAGAGGCAACAAGCCTTTGTGTGAAGCAAATCAACAAAACAAAACGAAGGAAAAAAACACTATTCTCAAGAGGTGACGGGGAAGGTTGAGAAAAATGTAGCATTCAGGAAGTATAAGGAAACGCAGAAGGAGCAGGACAGAGAACTGTACCAGTTAAAGCAGAAGGAAATAGGGAAGGCAGTAAGAATAGCAAAGGCCCAAACTGAGGAAAAGATGGCTAACTCTGTTAAGAAGGGGGATAAAACTTTTATAGGTACATTAGGGAGTGAAGAAAGACCAAGGGAGGGATAGTGAGGCTTAATAAAGGGAAGGGAGGGTGGGCAGAGGGTGACAGTGAAAAATCAGGGATACTGAATGAATACTTCTGCTCAGTATTCACAAAAGAAGAGGGGGGAGGGTACCTAAATCAAAGAATAAAAGTACTCTGGATAGGGAGGTCGATGCCAGTCCATTCACAGAAGAAATGGTTCTGAAAGAATTCCCAAAACTGTAGGTGGACAAAGCAGTTGGGCCTGATGAGATTCACCCGAGAATTCTAAAAGAACTAAGGGGAGAACTAGTGACACTACTGACTACCCTCTTTAACAAATCATGGGAGGATGGTGTGGTACCTGAGGACTGGAGGAGGGCAGATGTGATTTCCCTTCACAAAAGTGGGAGCAAGACAGAGGCAGGAAACTACAGACCAGTTAGTTTGACCTCAGTGGTAAAGAAAATGATGGAATCACTGTTGAAGGAAAGAATTGTTGAGTTCCTAGAGGCCAGTGAGGAACAGGACCCATGGCAGCATGGATTCACGGCAGGAAGGTTGTGTCAGATGAATATAAGATTTCTTTGACTGGGTGGCCAGAGTAGTAGACCAAGGAGGGGCTGTGGACATGGCCTGCCTAGACTTTAGCAGGGCATTTGACACAGTCCCACACAAAAGATTAATGTACAGGTTAGCCAGCCCTGGAGTGGGCTCCAAGGTGGTAGCCTGGGTAAAAAAAAAAAAATGGCTGGACAACAGGATGCAGAGGGTAATAATAAACTGAGTCCACTCTGAAGAAAGGGGGATTACTAGCGGGGTACTACAGGGCTCAGTACTGGGACCAGTCCTTTTTAATGTCTTAATAAGTGACATTGCAGATGGACTGGGAGGAAAAGTATGTCTCTTTGCAGACGACACAAAGATCTGCAACAGGGCCGATACAGAAGGTGGGGCGGAAAGGATGCAGAGGGACTTGGCAAGGTTGGAGGAATGGTCAAAGGTATGGCAGCTTAGATTAAACGCAAAGAAGTGCAAAGTAATGCACCTGGGAAACAAAAACCCAGGGGAAGAGTACACAATGGGGGGTGAGTTACTAACAACAAAAATGGAATGGGACCTGGGGGTAATCCTATCAGATGATCTTAAGGTGGGCAAACAATGTGAGAAGGCAGTAAGGAGGGCTGGCGGGATACTGAGATGCATAGGGAGAGAGCACCAGTAGAAAACAGGAAGTTGTTATTCCTCTGTACAGACAGTTGGTATGACCCTATCTGAAGTACTGCATGCAGTTCTGGAGACCCCATCTCTGCAGGGACATAGACCGGATGGAGGCTGTCCAGAGGAGGGCAACTAAAATGGTGCAGGGCCTACACCAGAAGACATATAAAGATAAAGGACCTTAATATGTATACCCTCGAGGAGAGGGGGGACATCATAGAAACTTTCAAGTACCTTAAGGGAATCAACAAAGTCCAAGAGAGTAGCATCTTTCAGAAAAAGAGATGTGCAAGAACAAGGGGGCACAGTTTGAAGATAGAGGGGGGATGGCTCAGAGGTAATGTGAGGAAGTATTTTTTTCACTGAGAGGGTTGTGGATACATGGAACAGCCTTCCCGAGGAGGTAGTGGAGTCAAAACCTGTGGGGAGTTGAAGAATGCATGGGACAGACATAAGGCAATTCTGGTGGGGAGGTAGGAAGAAATAGGCTGTTGGTTAACAAGGATCTGCAGCTTATCCATTAGGCAGGGAAATGATCAGACTAGGTGGGCCAAGCAGTCCTTATCTGCCGTCAAATTCTGTGTTTCATTGGCAGCAGCTGGGTCTGCTGCACAGCTGGTCCTTGAGGTGGAAGCGGCAGCTGCGATGGCATGCACCTCCTCGATATCGGTGCTGTTGCTACCTGGGCCCAGTATTGGAAGGTCTTTCAAGGACCAGTTCCATGACATGTGCTGCTCCCTCCGTGATTCTAAATCTGAGTGCCTCTGGCACCGGTCGTGGGACAGGGAGAGATTGCAGTCCTCCCAGTGCCTTGACTCACCTGACCACTTTATGGCTTTCGAACGCCCCTCTAGTGAGGGGCTGGTCGGGTAGGTTGAAGGCTCTTGAGCTCCGTTATTGAGACAGTTGTCAGATGAGGTTGAGGAGTCGGCCTTTTAGACCTTGGTGCTCCAGGTCCTCACTTGGGAGGAATTGGACCAGTTAGTGACCCCCTGTTGATCCTTCCAAGGCCAGCCTCCACCTGGGGTTGCATCTTCACCCTTAATGCTCATCATCGGTAGGCGCGTCATCTATCGCCAGCCAAAGGAAGACCCATCTTGCAGTCACATGGATGGTCTGTCACGGTTGAAGCATTCACACTCCCAATCCTGCTTAGCTCAGAGGTGCAATCAACACTTCTTGTCCTCTCCATCATTGGGGGAGGAGCAGCACTAGTCAGAGATGCATTGGTGCTGAGAGGAGTTCCTCTGATAGCAGTAGGCCATCGCGGGGCATGGCAGGGCTCCTGGTTCCACAGGTGCTCCCCACACCTGCTTCCCCACCGATTAGGGTGGAGCCATCACCTCGATGGCATTCACTCGTTTCTTCGACCAAGGTGGCCGGCTGTTCGGCCTGTGGCTTGCCAGGTGTGCCGTCTGTTTGGATTACCCCAGGTGAGGATTCCTGGGAGGTCCGTGGCTAACAAGACCAAGGGCCGTCTTCGAGTAATGGGAAGAGTCTGATCAGGAGTCCATGGCCTCCACAGGGACTCAGCATCTTCCTGGACATAAGTCTCCACCACTCATTCACACTAGTGGGATTAGCGCCGGAGGCACTAAGTCCCATCGGGAGCAAACTTTTTGCTGGAGGGTCGGTGAGAGAGCAGCGCCCGCCGCGGTTTTCTGGCGCCCGCTGAGCAGTGGCTCGGCGGTAATAAACCATCTCGGCGGCGACCCTCCAACCGCCTCAGTTCCTTTTTTCCCGCCGTCGAGTGCGCTTCAGTGACGGACGCTCGCCTGTCGGGAGTCAAACTTCAAACTAGCGCATAGTTTTCAGTTGGTTTTTTTGTAACTTTATCACGATAAGTAGTATCGCTTAATTTTATTCTATTTTCGTTAAATTTTTCTAATATTTAAATTTTACTTGAAGAAGTCTCGGCCTACTGGACGGAGTCGACCATGAGCAGGTCAGGTGGACGTAGGGAGACTTCAGATGAAAGCTGTTCAGTCAGCCGGGCTGGGTCGGTCAGCCTCCTTCTCCTCAGCGGAGTTCCGACAACGGTCAGTCCGATGCCGAGGGGATGGCGATCCCAACGGCATAAAAATAAGCAGTCGCATTCCGGCACACCGTTATCTCGAGCTCTTCTTCGGTACAAAGGTCAAAAGAAGAGCATCCACAGGTAACCCTCTATCATATGTCGCGTGTCGGCCTTTCGGTTATCGTTGCTAGTTGCGGGTCTCCTTCTTCAGATCGCCAACTTCCGGTAATCGTCGTCCTCGACATCGAGTCCCTCCCGCCTATAGGTAGGACCCAGATGAGCAGTTTCATCAGTGGGCGCTCTTATGGAGCAGTGGGCTCGGAGGTTGGTTCTTCTGCCTGGCTCGGTTGCCTCGGGCCCTCGGGCCCTCCGGCGATCAGGTAGAGGCGGTTGGACCTTCCTAGTCGCGTGGCGCCTTCTTGATGCCAGCGACTCCGTGCTAGGTGTTCCCCTCACATGGCTGCGGCGCGAGGGCCTCACCGATGCCTTATCTCCTGTTTTTCCTTCTCTAGCTTCCAGGTTCCTGGGGCTTTTCGGCGCCTTGACACGGTCTGTTAGCTTGTTGGCGCGTTTTCGGTGCCGCTGGGTCTTGGCGGCGCCCGATGGTGCCGTTGGATAGAAGCGGCGCCATTCGCGGATGTCGTCGGCGGTGCCGTTCGCGGCGGCCGATCGCGCGTCGTCGGCACGCCGTCGCGTTCTAAATCCAGCAGGCGCCGCGAAAGCGCTGCGGGACAGCGTGCCTCTTCGGCGCCGTCGCCTCGCTTGAATGCCGATCTTCAGCCCGTTTTGCCGTCTGGCGCGGCAGCCCTGGGAACTCTCCTTGTTTTCTGCTATTTCCTCCTCTCTAATTTCACTCCTTTCCTGTCAAACAGTCCTTTCTGGACCATCAGGTGATGATGTTGAGCCTGACCCAGACCTTCGGTTGGGTGATGAAGTGGAGAAACAGGATCTTTCTTTGCTACAGAGCCTGTGGTCGAGGACCTGTCCTTTAAGTCTCTGTTGAAGAACCTGGGATCCACTCTTTCTCTCCAGACTACAGACATCGATCCTGGGAAGATATTAAGACTCCAGTATCTTCATGCTCGGAGATCCCTACGGTTTGACTCCTCCGATCCAGCCTTCCTTCGAGCTGTCTCAAATGGTATGGAATAATCCTGCTCTTATTCCCTCAGTGGCTAAATCCATTGATAAGAAGTATTCAGCTCCCAAGGATCGTCCCATTTGGCATCCCAAGCCTTCGGATCCTATTGTAGTCCTGGCAGAGAATGACAAGGTCGTTTCTTCCTCAAACTACTACAGCTCAACCTATTAACAAAGAGTCTCGTAAGATTGATACATTAGGTAAGAGAGTCTTTGCTGCCTCCACTCTAAGTATGACGTATTGCCAGTTATCAAGGCTATTTTCTCAGTATGAGTATATCCTGTGGCACTCTATGAAAGAATGGTTGAAGCTCTTCCAGATTGGATTCAAGTCAGAGCTTCTTCTGACCGTTATTAGAGGTATTGGTCCAATAACCAACAGGTCAAAGCCGCCATGGATGCTTTCGACACTGCTTCTGCTCAGCAGCCGTGGGGATTTGTACCGGCGCCATTCCGCCTGCGTACTTCTGGCTTCACGAATGATGCTCAGCAGCAGGTGATGGCGCTGCCTTGATGGCTCCTTTCTTTTGGCCCTCAGGTGGAGCAAGCCTTAGAGAGGCCACTCAGAAGACTAGATCGGCCATTAAGTTGGCCAGACCTCCGCCTGTCCTCTAAAGGGCATGTGAACAGGCGTCAGTTTCATAGTCGTCAGTCCTTTCGAAGGCGAGAGGCAGGAAGCTTCCATAAAAGCCAACCTGCCAACCTCAAAAGAAGATGCAGCAGAAAGCGCAGGGGCCTAAAGCTCCCAGTGCTACCTTATGAGTCGTTGGCCCAAGTTCCATCCACTCTGCCCGAGGTGGAACTTTCTCCTCCGGTGGGAGGTCGTCTGATATACTTCTACAACCAGTGGAAGTCCATAATTTCAGACAAATGGGTCCTTCGGATAATTCGCGAGGGTTATTCTCTCAATTTCTTGGAAACCCCCCCGAATTGTCCTCCCAGACGACAACCCAGGTTGTCGGCCTCTCAGTCAGACCTCCTCACCGCGGAGATCCAGGGCCTTCTGAACAACAGGGCAATAGAACTGGTGCCCCCGCATCTGCGAAACACAGGGTTCTACTCCCATTACTTTCTGGTTCCAAAGAAATCTGGGAGGATGCGCCCCATTCTAGACCTCAGAAAGTTAAACAAATTCCTCCCCAGGGAGAAATTCAAGATGATTTCCCTAGGTACCCTGTTACCCTTGCTGCATCAGCACGACTGGCTGGCCTCTCTGGATATGCAGGATGCTTACCAGCATATCCCCGTCCACCGACCACCACAAAGTTCCTCAGGTTTGTAGCTTTGGGTCAGCATTATCAGTTCAGAGTCCTGCCCTTTGGGCTATCCTCGGCGCTTGGAGTTTTACAAAGTGTTGTGCAGTTCTCGCGGGCGCATCTCAGAGAAGTCGGACTCAGTGTTTCCCTACTTGGACGATTGGCTTCTAGCAAGCCCTTCCGTCAAGGGACTTTAAACCCGTGCAAGCGACTTCCGTCTTCTCACGTCCATGGGAGTTCTGCTGAATTTGAAAAACTCAACTGCAACCCTCCCAGAGGCTCCTTTTCATAGGGCGCTTCTAGACACCTCTTCAGCGAAGGTTTTCCTTCCAGAGGACAGAAGACTCGACATCCCTGAATGGCCGTTACATCAGGGAGAACCAATCGGTTACAGCTCTCTCGATGCAACGCATGTTGGGTCTCATGGCGTCCTCGGTCTTCACTGTCCCTCTGGCCCGACTGCATATGAGAACCACCCAATGGATGCTCTCCACTCAGTGGTCCCCGACCTCTCACCCCCAGTCTTATCCCATCAAGCTGACGGAGCCCCTTCGAAGGTCTCTCACCTGGTGGTCTCAAGAGAGCAATCTCCTGGAAGGATTCCCCTTTGCTCCCCCGGATCATCAGATCTCCATCACCACAGACGCATCGCTAATGGGATGGGGAGCTCACTGTCTCTCCCTCCACACTCAAGGTGTATGGACTCAGTTGAAACTCATCTCCACATAAATGTCCTGGAGATGAGGCGGTCCTCTATGCAATCCGAGCTCTGAAGGATGTCCTTTGTCACAAGAACATTCTCCTTCAAGCGGACAACAAAGCAGTGATGTATTACATCAACAAGCAAGGCGGTGCTCATTCTTATCCCTTTGCAGGGAAGCAATGAGGGTGTGGGAGTGGTGCTTGAGCACAAGTCTCTGATTCAAGCGGTTTATCTGCGGGTATACAAAGCGACCTGGCAGATCACCTCAGCAGAGGAGGCAGACCCTCACGAGTGATCTCCGATCCAGCCGTAGCTCGGTCCCTGTTCAGAGTGGGGACTCCAGACCTGGACCTTTGCATCCCCACTCAGCATCAAAACTGCCTCTCTTCTGCTCCAGAAATCCAGAGCCTGGCATTTTCTGTCAGGATGCGTTCAGGCTGCGGTGGACAAAGCAGCTTTCTTTTCCTTTCCACGCTTCCTCTAATCAGAGAGTACTCCTCAGGTTCGAGTCTCAGGGGACCAAGATGATTCTCATTGCTCCTTCCTGGCCTCGGCAACTATGGTTTCTCTACTCAACAGTATGTTGGCAGCCTCTCGAGACCACTTCCTTTGCAAATCAGTCTTTTGACTCGGGGTTCGTTGGTCCATCCCAACCTGAAATCACTTCACCTTCATGCTTGGCTCCTGAAGAGATAGAAGTGAATCGGTTCAACGTCTCTCGTAGAGTCTCAGACATCCTTCTGGCTGCTCAGAAGCCAGCCACCTGAAAAACGTACGCTTCCAAATGGAAACGTTTTTCTCTCTGGTGTGCAAAATCCTCTTGGAATCCCTTTTCCTGTCCTCCTGGCAAGGTTCTGGAGTATCTTTTGGACCTGTCAAACTTTGGTCTTCAGTACTCCACAGTTAAAGTTCACCTTAGTGCCATCTCAGCATTCCATGAGCCGGTTTCTTCCTTAACTCTGGCTCAGTTACCTATGGTGAAGAGATTTCTTAAGGGGTTCTCCATACCAGACCCCTGTTAAGCGTCCAGTTGCAGCCTGGGACATTAACCTGGTGCTGGACATGCTCACTCGGAAGCCTTTGAACCCTTAGCTACCTGTGAGCTAAAATTTCTTACCTGGAAGACTGCCTTCCTGGTGGCCATTACCTCAGCCCATGAGGTCTCTGAGATACATGCCTGATTACGGACCCTCCATATACTGTATTCCATAAAGACAAGGTAGTTCTCCATACTCATCCTAAATTTCTTCCCAAGGTTGTGTCAGAATTCCATCTAAACCAACCTCTGGTACTTCCGCTTACTTAGCTAATTTCCAAAATGAAGGGAGCGAGCTCTTCATTCCTTGGATGTTAAGAGAGCCTTGCGGTTCTATTTAGATAGAACCAAGGATGTTCTCAAGACTCAGCAATTCGTTTCTTTCAGCGACACCCGGCTGGGTCAACCTGTCGCTATTAGATGCATCTCTTCATGGTTAGTGGCATGCCTTCGTCATTGCTATTCCATGGCTCAAGTTAAATTAGAAGGTAGAGTGTACGCTCACTCTACTAGGGCGGTCGCGGCATCCCTAGCGGAAATTCGCAATGTTCCAATTGCAGATATATGCTACGCCGCCACCTGGAGCTCAGTGCATACCTTCGTTAAGCACTATGCACTGGATGTTCATGCTAGGCGACATTCCGCATTCGGCAGAACTATCCTTAATGGGCTTCTATCTTAGACGCGTGAGCTCTGGCTCTCCTGCCGCCCTTTTGGGGGATTATCAGCTTGGTACTCTCCCACTAGTGTGAATGAGTGGTGGAGACTTATGTCCAGGAAGATAGGAAAATTGCATTACCTACCGTAATTCTTGATCTTCTTGGACGAGTCTCCACCACTCATCCACCCTCCCTCCATCCCCGAGCTCACGCTGTATTGGTCTTCACTCCCTCAAATCTTTAGGCCGTGAGGACTTCTTTATTGACCCTTCTTACACGGGTCATACGGACTATCTTATGTCCGTTTTTAATGTTAGGTTTACTCTTTACGTTAGTTGCTGCACCTCCTTGGTAAAAAGGTACTGAGGCGGTTGGAGGGT
Source organism: Neoceratodus forsteri (assembly GCA_016271365.2). Classification (NCBI taxonomy): domain Eukaryota; kingdom Metazoa; phylum Chordata; order Ceratodontiformes; family Ceratodontidae; genus Neoceratodus; species Neoceratodus forsteri. The sequence goes on along the minus strand of CM057450.1, from coordinate 239,059,656 downwards.
ACGTCGCCGAGATGGTCATTACCGCTCGAGCCGCTTCTTTCTCTAGCGCCGTGTCTCAGCGCGCCTGTCTCTCGCCGACCCTCCAGCAAAAAGTTTGCTCCCGATGGGTCTTGGTGCCTCCGGCGCTAATCCCACTAGTGTGAATGAGTGGTGGAGACTCGTCCAAGAAGATCAAGAATTACAGTAGGTACGTAATTTTCCTTTTTTGATTGTGGCTCAGTTGAGCCTGCCACTGACCATGGGCCAGTGTTCTTCTGAGGGCTGCTTAGACTTACTGCTGAGTCATTGTCGATCCCGTTGGAGCCAGTCCAGAAGAGGACCAAGTACCCTCTCACAGACAGTTTGGACTGGGATGAATCCCCGAAGGTTGCTTTCCCAGTGACCTGAGGTCATCTTGGGAGTGGCCCAGGAGTTTTGGCAGCATCCTGCACAGCACCCTCAGTCACATGGTGTGCAAGTACTGTGTCCTTACAGGCTCCCTTTTGGGGTTCATGGACCACCCTTCATCTGAAGGGGCTGGTCACAGAATCGGTGTTCCATAAATCTAGACAACAGGGGCACGTGAACAAGCCTTTGGACAAGGGGTCCCACAAAATTGAGCATGCCACAACAAAACTGTACACTGCGGCAACTCTGGGTCTCCATCAGGCTAAGTATGCTCTCATGATGTTAATGATGGTCATTCTCCAATGGGAATCTTTGATGCAGCTCTCCCCCACCTCCATCCAGAGCAGCAATGGTGGTGGAGCTCATCTGAGACCATGGTCAGTCATTTACATATGCTAGACATCCGCAGTACGATGCATCAGTACCTGAATTGTAGAAAATCCTGAGAACTATTTATAGCGTTGGCTGGCCAGTTGTATTTGCTTTGTTACCAGAAGCATGGTAAGCAGCTTTCTGGTCCTGTTGGTGTGCATTCCACCCATGGGGTGGCTACCTCAGTGGCTTGTTTCCAAAATGTGTCCACTGCTGACATTTGTGCTGCTGCTACTTGGAGTGCTGTTAATACATTTGCTAGACACTGCAGTGTGGATATTGTCTCTCGCAAAAGTGCAGGCTTTGGTTTCAGTGTTCTGCAAGGCCTCCTTACTCAGGATCGTTGGGTCCTGCTGTCCTACCTCTGTGTTTGGTACTGCTTGGGAATAGTTACATGATGTGGCTCAGTGGAGGGAAATATCCTCAGGTTAGATCTTTGAGAGAATCTCCTCCATTGAGCCACAACCACAGCTCTCCCTCCCACCTTCCCCCAACTTGTTTGGGTGATGGGTGACAATACTGCCTGCTCTCACAAGCTGCTTCTTCTGTGATGCCTCAGGTGGCATCTGTGCTTAGGATGCCATAGCCTCTCCTATGTGCCTGGTTTGTTTCTGGTTGCGTCAGTCCTTGCCGGTCTGATGAGCCTTCGAGGTGGTCTCCAGTTGGGAACTAAGGCTCGCTGAGGATGCCCACATATACAGGCACTGATGAGCAGCGTAGACGTGGGTGACCCCAGCCTGCAAAAATTCCCAGGTGGTCCCGACAGTGACGGCTCAGGCTTACAGTGGCTCAGTGGAGATCTGAGATCTACTGTTACAGTAGGTATCTTCTTTCTTCAGGAAACTACACAGTCCTCTTCCACTTGATTTTTATTTTTTATTTTGATGGTAGCCTTCCTTTACTGCATTAGCCTCTTTCAGTCTTTCACCCTCATAATTCAGCTGCACAATCTCAAAACTATACAGTATAGAAACATAAGGATATGGTGGCAGAATGAGACCGAAGGTCCATAGTCTGCCCTTACTGTACTACCTCACCACTACCTGACCCCTCAAACCAGACTATGAACTATACATGGTGACTGTTATAAAAGACGGAACAAAATGTATTGTACAGAAGGGTTCTTTTGGGGGCTCCCACTGGTAAATTTGGAGCATGTACAACCTAGAAGTGTAGGATCAATATTGAAAGGTAAAGACTCCCTTAAAAGTGAGAAGGTAAGCACTGCTACTAGAAAGAAGCGGGTGGAAAAGTCTCGCTAATACATCTTTATTATTCAGCCAGCAAAACAATTTCAACACCAATAGAAACATGTAGTGGAATACACCAAACTACCTGTATGGTGAAAGCGTCTCCATACAAGACAAACACAATGTGGCAGTTCTGTATAATGACATCTAAGGAAAGAAAGTATGTCTTACTGTCTGTAGACTCAAAATGCTGCACAGTCAGAGCCTGGCAGCCTTAACCTGTTTCCAAGGTCGGCAAAAACAGCTGGTGCAGTCATACCATCCAAGTTGCAGCATAATCCAAATCCAGGCCTTCGTGTGCCAGAACACCAAACAAACATGCTGCCATAGGAATGTCGTAGGTGGAATATGTACTGTATGTATGTATGTATGTGTATGTATGTATGTATATTTTTGTAACTTTTTAAATGTTCTTTGAGGACATCACCCTCCATGGAGGCACACCATTAGAACTATAAAGTGTCTCTCAGGGCCACTTGGAAATGCCTGCCTAGATGGGGCTATTAATTGATTTACATCAGCACCACCTATGTGACATCGGTGGACCCATACCTCAGTTTTTCCTTCCATCAACTGCTAATCTGCTCATGGAGATTGACTTCATCTGCTTCAGTCAATTGAAGTTCAGGTTATTAACTTTTTACTTATATTTATTGCTGCATGCTAGCATTAGTTTCTCTGAAGAAACCTCTGATTTTTCTTCTGTCTGTGCGACACTATTGAGAGAAAATGCTCGCACAACTGTTTGCTTCCCAGCCCTTTCACGTGACGAAAAACATTGCCCGTTTTGTCAGAGTTTCAACCAGGCCATGAGACAATGCCACCTGAAGGCTTTAAAGAATTGGCAGCAGAAAATGGAGCACTCCAAGCAGCCAGGACTGGGGCCTATCCCAGGATCTTCAGCTCATTTTTTTGGATGTGCCACTTGGGAACTCCAGAGATCTCCTTTTTGGGCAACCATGCTGTCACCATCACAGGAAAAATGCTCCTCTGTGGAGCACCACTGCAAACATTTCAAATTGCGCTTAGGTCCAAGCTGCCATTTAATCCCCATGAGGCTAAGTCTTCAGCTGCTTTGTTTGTGTCTACTGCCCACTCAACTGTCCTTCAGACACCAAGGTCTAGTGTGGGCTCTCACTCCCCCCACTATCTGTCCGTTTCCAGTCGGTCAGTGGGCAGTGTTCCGTTGTCTCTTTCCTTGTTGAGTCCACTGTCATCATTAGAACTCTTGTTTTGGCAGCTGTCTGAGCTGGTGACTTTTGCTGCTCCTGCCATTGGCTATAGCTCTGCTGTTGTCTCGGCCATTAAGACTGGTTACTTTGACGTTGACTCTGGGTTCCTGTGAGATTGCTGTTCACTGACCTTGTGTTGCCTTTGTCACTGTCTCAACAGCCTGTGGTCCCTTTGGTCCCTCTTCCTCTTACTCAACCACAGGAGAAAAAGAATGAATCAAATCCTGACTACCTAGATATACAAAATGGGGATACAGAGGAAGAGCACTGTGTTCATGGGTTCGACTTCAGTTCCATTGTCTTCTCCTGTAGTGAAGATAGTGTGGTCTGTACTCCCAGGTCTCCCTCTGGAGAGGTCTGCTTCCAGTCTTTACTGTGACTCATGCAAGACAAGCTAGGCTTTGCTGCTGAAGAAGAGGACTTGATAGGAATATGTATGACTTTTTGGAGGTCACCACATCGCCACCCGGTTTCATTCCATTTGCCCTGCTTCGAATGACACTGCCATGGCTGCCTGGCACAGACCAGGTACATTCCTAGCTGTCCTTCGGGTGTCAGAGAAACTGTATCAGGCCCCCTCTACCAAGCTTTTTTTTTTTTTTTTTTTTAAGCCTCCTAGCTTGAAGCTGACTCTGTGGTCATTGTGGCGGCTCATGATAGGTTATGGGTTCTGCATCGTTTTAGCTCTTTGCCCTGACAAAGAATTCAGAAAATTGGACGGTCTTCGTCAGGGTCATCTCCATCAGGCCACATCTTTGGAACTGTAAACTATCTGTGTAAGGACCACGTGGAATCTGTTTGCTAGCCAGGGGCTGTGCAGTGACTTTCAGTAGCAACATGTCTAATTTGATCAGCACCAATACTTTTCGGTTCCTTCTCCTGCCATCCGTTATCCTTGTCAGACCTACTGAAGGAAACAATGTTGACAGCCATTGCAGTTTTCTATGCGCTACTGATGGTCATACAATTGCCCAGTTAAAGATGTCCCATACTTTTCTGAGAGGAGATATCCTGCACATGAAACATCTTATCCATAATCCATTCCTGCCTTAGGACTTGCATTTTATACTTTCGAGAAAATTGACGTTGGCTCCTTTTTGAGCCTACCGCGAGTTCTGACTTATGTTTCCTGTCATGGAAAGTTATTTTTAGCTGCAGTGACTTGTACTAAAAGCATTTCCAAGCATCAGGCTTTGATGTGTGAGCCTCCTTATTTGATTTTTCACCAAGTGTCTTTGCATACGAATCCTAAGTTTCTACTGAGGGTTGTATCAGGATTTACACAAAACCAAACCATGCATCTTTCTAATATCCTGAGCACGCCAACCACAGCAGATGTACATGAGACACAGAAATACTGTGATCTTACTTGGAGGGGGCTCTTGCAGCAGGTAACACCGTTGGACTAAGCTGCCAGGTGCCAGGACCCCACGGAAAATTTCTAGCTAGCGGTCTACAGCGGGGGATCATCCCTGATGTCTGCCCACCCCTGATGTCATGTATGGTATAAAGGGGTGGTCCCCAGCCCAGCCTCGGTTCTTTTCCCACCGTCAATCCGCGCACATCAGCTCCATGGACACCTTCTGCTTTAGTCGACTGCCTTTTTTGCGTTTACTGTGTTTTCTTAATTTTATTGAAAATGTTGTCTTTCTTGTCTTCCTTTTCAGTGATTTTTTGTAGGTCTTCTTCTCCATCCTAACTGTTGAGCAGTGGATATCAAAGTGTGCTTGAGGGATGACCTTTCTGTCAGCCAGCTCTGCTCTAGGCCTAGACAATGACAGAGCCAGGCCTGGACAATGACACAGAGGCCTACCAACATAGCCAAGACCAGTACACTTGGCTCTGCCACCTGGAGACCTTCAAGGCTCTCGCAGTGCTACCCAAGATAGAAAAGGCGCTTCACCAGAGAGAAATTGACTGGCAAGCATGAGCACCAGGAGAACAGGGAGAAACCCCAGTCTGCTTTCCGCTCCCAGTCCCCAGTGATGCAGACGATCATTTCTGGGCCTTCTCCTGCCAGAGGTCGGCCCCTTCCGCCACAGCCTCTGGGCCCTAGTGGCGACCCCATCCCACTCCCGGGCATCTCGGGAGGTAGTTACTAGGGGCTCGGGACTTTGTCCCCGCCTCTCTACCCCTGGAGCTTAGGCCTTTTGTCCCAGTGGGTCCTAAACTAGGTGGCACAGCAGGTGGATTTTCGGATGGCGGGTCTCAGCCCATCGCCCTCCCATGTCCCTGCCCCACTCAGGAGCCAGCTCCTGAGCAGGCCTCTCCATCTTTGGCGGATGTCGGCTGAGCTGCCAGTTCGGTGCCAGCCTATGCCTGAGTCTCCAACGCCAGTTTCTCTGACATTGGCTATATAGACAGCATACCCGACGCCACCCTACCCTCCTAGGTTACCGACTGGGCCCAACGCCCGCCCTCAGCCAAAGCTTGAGGGTCCAACTCCTGATCCTGACTGGACACAGGATGTCTCCATCCCTTAGGGACTGACGCTGGGTACCCTGGACCGACCTCTACTGACTCCAGGTTTCCACAGCTTGATGGCCAGATGTCTGGGCTTTCTAGGCCGAAACCCCCAGATGTCTGACGCACCAGTTTTGCTGCCTGATCCTCTACATGCATTCCAATGAGGTTCTCACAGCTGGGTGGGCCTCCTTCAAGGCCTACTCCTCCTTCTCCAAAGGGTACTACCCTGACGCCGGATGGAGCCACCACCCCCTGGCCCAAGGCAAGCTGCTTCGCCATGTTTTAGTGGTTTGGATGAGTAATCCTCCTCTGTCTGGTCGTGATGACTCTGACCTCCCATTGGAACCTGAGGGGTATAAAGGACACCCCTCATTCTTATTCTGACAACTCCACTTATGCAGTAGTCATGCGGCACATCAACAGCTGAAGGGCTGGCACACAGTGGAGGGGGTATCCGGACCGACTGGACTCTTTGCCCATGGTAGTTTCTCCACTCATTGAGAGCCAGAAAGATGCTCCAGGGTCTTCAGTGCTGACCATGATCCCTCTAAGTGTCCTTAGCATCTGAGGACTCAGCCTCCTGACAAGGACTCCAAGCAATTGACTAGCTGGCCAAAAAGGTTTACCCCCTCAGCCACATGTGCTGTAGAGTTTCAGATTTTCCTCGCCCATATGGTCCGTTATCAGAATGTCCTGTGGGATAAGGCTGTGAAAATGGCTTGGGCCATTCCAGACTGCCCAGGTAGGGCAGAGCTTCGGGCCATCCCAGTATACAGATCGGACATTGGTAACCACTTCTTCTGAGCCTCTTATGATGTGGTGGACTCCGCCGGAAGAGCTCCAGCCTCTGCTGCATATATCTGCTGCTTCTCATGGCTCAGAATGCCCCCCCTTTTTTCCCCTGGGCGTACAGTCCAGCATATCAGGGGCCTTGTCCAGTTCATCAGAGTCATGGAGTATCATTCCTTGCCTAAGGGAATCCTGAGATGCTGTCAGATCTGTATACTCCTTGTGTATATCTCAGCCTAATTAGTATACCAGGCAGTCCTGTGGGCAGCGTGCCAGTCGGTAGCCTAGGGGACAGCAGCACAGAGCAGGATTCCAGCACACAGCTTCCACCCCTGACTGTGAATGTTTGGCCCCTAGGACCCCCAGGCTTTGTTGCTCCTCCCTGGTTCTTCAGTCTGACTAATTTTCCCCTCCCCAGGTAAGGATCCTTAGGGGAGGTGGTTGGGGGTTGATCTTCCCTCGTACATAGAAGGCTGGTGCCAGATAACCTCAACCCAGTGGCTACTTCAGTTGTCAAACAAGGGGCACACTCTGGGGTTCATGAACATACCCCCAGGCAACCCGACTGCCCCCTCCCATTACCCTCTGGTTCATATCGTCCTCATTGAAGAGGAGATCCGGGCTCTTCTGTGAAGCAAACCATAGAACCAGATCTTACTTTGCAGTAAGCAGCACTGTTAGGACTACGCTGCCAGGACCACACAGAAATTCTAGCTAGTGGTACCAAACAGGGACTGCCCCCTGATGGCATGTCTGTGTTCATTCAGGTATAAAGGGGGTGGTCCCCCCCCCCCCACACACACACACACCTCCGTTCTTTTCCCGCTGTCGACCTGCGCTCAGATTTCTCTGATCAACGCCGATACAGTCGACCCCCATTTTTTTCTTTCCCATTTGGGGTTTTATTTGTATTACCAGTTATCTTTTTGACCTTGTGTCATCGCTGCACTCTTCTACTGATATCCATAAGTCCAAGTGCGCCTACGGTGAAGCAGCTCCCTGAAAAGGACTGTCGCTCTGAGTGTGTCGTCTGCTTAGGCCTGGACCAGACGTGGAAAAGGAGGCAGAAAGTCTTGGAATCCCACCTCCTGCAGCAGAAGCTGAGAGAGAGAGAGAGAGAGAGAGAGAGAGACAGAGAGAGAGACAGAGAGAGAGACAGAGAGAGAGACAGAGAGAGAGACAGAGAGAGAGACAGAGAGAGAGACAGACAGAGAGACAGACAGAGAGACAGACAGAGAGACAGACAGAGACCTGCAGTCCTGCTCCATGGCGGGGACTTCTGGGGATCCTCAGTCTTTGAAAAACAAGCCCAAGAAACATTGGGACCGGCATTGTCCCGCCCTGGAGTCAGTCTTCCCTTAGGGCTGCAACAGCTACATAGTCTTCGTCCAGTGAGGGGTTGACGTCTTCATCCGCATCAGCCCTCCTTCCTTCGGGGCTACCGGTGGACCTGCCTCCCACAGTTCTCGCTGTGACGGATGGCATTTCTAAGGGCGCAGAGGTTCCTTCCACCCTTCCGTCCCTGCTACTTAGGCCGGTCCTAATGCAAGGGCCTGATGCAGGTGGCCAGACCGATGTGAAGGGTGAGGCTTTGGCCAATCCACCTTTCCGGACTCTGCGTCTTAACTGGACCCTGGGGTAGGGTCTGGCGATTGTCTAGTGGACTGACGTTCGCTGTCCTTGGGGCCACAGCCTTCCTCTGCGGAGCAGCCACCCTTGGGGCTCCAGTATTCTGGGCTCTCACAGGAGGCGGCCTCCCTGGCCCCCCCCCTTTTCAGTCGACAAGGCCCCCGTCTTCGCGCCTCCTGCCAGGGACCCGACGCCCAGTGATTTCAAGCCACAAAGTCTGCTGTCCCCAAACCAGTTGAGCTTAACTCTGTCTTTGGAGCCTGCAGAGCTTACTGAGGTTTTGGCCTCTGAGCTCGGACCATCAGGCACTGTTGTAGAGGCTGAACAGCCAGCTTCAACCTCGGGCGTGGATTCAGGTGCCATTGCAGACTGTCCTTTGCATGTTGTCGTCTGGATGGGCTCAGAGTACAGCCGGTACGTCGTCAGGCCAGACATTGGACTTTCTGGCGCACTATCCAGCGTTAACTTGCGCCTTTCAGCTGACGCTCCTCTGCCGAATGTCGGACTATGGAGTCATTGAATGCCTGGTGGGTTTCTGCTTCAAGGCATATTTTGGCCTCTCAGTATATGGTACCTTCGGATGTAGACAGCTAGCCCCTGGATCAGGGTTCACATCGGGCAGCGGATCAGGAAGTAACCCCCGGGGTCTCCCCTTTTCTGAGTTCAGCTGTATGCTGTATGTTGATTTGGGGCAATCCCCCCCATGTGGTCTCACATTCCCTGGGCACTCCTGCTCCACTTTTATCCCCCGAGGAAGGTTTGGATTTGGGATATGCCTTAATCACACCCAGAAGATCATTCCTTTCTTGAGATGAGGGTGATACAAGTCATTCAGGGGTCACTTTACGCCTTCCCTCCTTTTCCCTTACAGCAGAGAGTTGTTCTCAAGCTGCAGTTTGGGGCAGAGATGATTCTAGTGACGCCCTTTTGGCCCCATCAGATTAGTTTCCACTCCTGCAGCATCTAGCACTGGAACCTCCCAATGCCCCTTCGCTTAGACTTGCTCTCCCAGGAGCGGGGCACCCTGGTCCTTCCAGATCTTCAACCTCTGCATCTGCATACGTGTCTCCGACAGACCTAGCTGTATCCGCCGGCCCGTTGGCACAGCGGTTGGATTTCCACTGGCAACGCCGGCGACTTGGGTTCGGGAATGGATCCGGGTCGTCGGTGGTCCGGCCGGGGGGACAGGGATGGAGCATCCCATGGACAGCTCTCCTTCTCTGGGGGAGGGTTGGGCGTATGCTCGGTGCATGGAGGATCTCTAGCGGAGGCTGGGAGTTCCACCGCAACCGGCATTAAGCTGATCCAGTAGGCCGGCAGACGCTGGATGTCATTGCACGTCCCCGCCTCCCATAAAAACACAAAAAATGATTGCTGCCTGTCCATCTTTGTGAAGCCCTGCCCTGGCCTCGATTAGCCTTCTGAGCTGGGGCTCCCCGACTAGTCCCAGTTTTGCGGCACCAGTTTGGGAACAGCGCCGCGACCCCCACCCTCTGGGAGGCAAGCCAGGGATGACCGAGGGAGTCTCCAGAAACACAGGAGGTGGAGGCTTAGGGCGCCATGACCAGGGCTGATATCCCGACTGCCAGAGCAGCGCAGAAAAGGAGAGAGAGAGAGAACCTAGTTGTCTCCCGATTCGGGATTGTTCCCGTTACGATATCAGATGTCTTAATGGCCATCAGGAAACCTTCCACCAGGGCCACTTATGCTATGGAAGCAGTTTTGCTTTTGAGCCACTGCTTGGCATCTGGTTCCTTTCCCCTGCCCGGGGACTTCTGTAATGAGTACCTATTCTCCCTGTCTGACTTACATCTGAGTTGCGTCTTTAACAGGGTATTTGTCATCCTTCCCTGCCTGCCATGCACCTATACAGGGCAAAACTTTTGCCCAGACTGACCTTCCTTGCACATTCTGTGGGGTAATTTGCATTCAAATTCTCCCATTAGGGACCCAGTCCCACCATGGTGTCTATTTTTTTTTTTTTTGAGTCTGACAAGCTCGGGAAAGCACTCTTTGCCTCCCTCTGAACCTGACGCGAGTTGCAAGCTGCGCTTTCTGTTGTGGAAAGCTCCATTTTTAGTTGCTGTTACTCCTGCTCAAAGGATTTCCAGGCTTCTGGCTTTGATGGGTAAAGAGCCTTCTTTACCTTTCCACAGGGACCAAATATCTGTGCGGACTAATCCTAAGCTTTTCTTCCTCAAGCGGTGTCTGCACTTACACTGCATCAGGACATCCACCTACCTAGCATTACTTCATGCTTTGGATGTTCACAAGGTACTTTGTTTCTATTTAGAACGCACCTGTGCTATCAGAGTCTTGACAGTTGGTGTCTTTCACCCCAAGATTGGAAGGAGCTCTGGTTTCTAAGTAATCCTTAAACAAATTGTTAGTTAATGGCATTGTTTTTCTGCTAAAACGGGTATGTTGAGCCTTTACCAGGCTTAGTCAAAGGTCACTCTACCAGGGACATGACTGCCTCCTTTGCCTAGCTGCGGAATGTTTGTTACTGACTTTTGAGCAGCCGTGACTTGAAGTTGTGTTCACTCCTTCGTCAAACTTTACAGTTTGGACATTGTATTATGATGCAGAGCAGGCTTCTGACTGGCGGTCCTACAGAGCCTCCTCTCGAGATTCATAAGGAGTGACTGCTACCCCTGCCCAGTTCACCGGGGTCTTGTGAATTGTTTTACATTTGTTATAGAAGGTACAGTAAGGAACTTCCGGTGCTGTCTGTGGTCCCTCCACAAGGGTTATGGCCAATTTGGTTGCGTGTTTCAAAAAATGTCCCTGCTGCTGACGTGCTGCCACCACATGGAGCACTAAATATTAGTCTGGACATTGTTTCTCATCGACGTGCTGGTTTAGTGCTTGCTGTACTGCAAGTCCTTCTGTCTTGAGCACGGATCAGACTGTGCCATCCTCCCAGATTGCTTTGTACTGCTTGGGAGTTTTCCAGAGGTGTGGCCTAATGGAGGAGATGCTGTATCCTCAATGAAGGTAGAACAGTTAATGACTTACAGTAACAGTAGCTCTTCAAGAATCTCTTCCTTTTAGGCCACGCTATACCCCCCCCCCCAAATCTTCTGAAGGTTACATCAGGTACTGTGCCTAAGGCCTCATTCCATGCATCCTGTTTTCCAGTCCCACATCTCTCCTTGTTTATGTGGTACTGGTTTGGTCTACTGGTTCATACATGCTTGCTACTCACTGGCAGTGAACTGAGTACCAGGGCCACCAACATTATATACATTTTGATGCTGCACATACTTGTGGGTGGCTTCTGGCTAGCGGAAAGTTTCCATGTGGTCCTAACACTTGATGTCTAATTAGTTCCAAAGAAGTGGTCTAAAGGAGGAGGAGATTCCGTCAAAGATTTACTGTTATGGTAAGTTCTTGCATAACTGTCTTTATGGGCAAACTAAACTTGAGCATCTGCTTCACTGGGCCTTCATAGTGCCAGTTACCAGGCTTTGTGTTAGCTTGTGCGAATCTTTATCTACTATGGTGGATAAATTGCCCAAAGGCTTTACTAAGATGGAAGTCAAGCAGTGTCTGATTAGAGGGAGGAAAGCCTGTTCATTGCGTTCCGCCTAAACCACCTCTCATGCTTCTACTCGTGGAGCTGCAGCTGGCATTTGCCTTTGTTCTTTATGGCTGAGTATTGCTGGGTATGCTACAGATGTTTAACAGTCATTTTTTTTTTTTTTATATTATCCTTTTCATAACCAGAAATAATTTTTCCATGCTGTGGATGAGCTTGCGTTGAAAAAAAATGACTTTTTAATCCTTGAAGTTTCTTACTCCCCAGCTTCCACGTGGGCATGGTGGTGGTTCTTTTCACTGAGGCTCCCACTCCTACCATGGGCAGAGTCCTGATCAGTCTGCTGCTGGGGCATCCTCCCCAAACCTTATTTCTCAAGTGCCCATTTTATGACCTTTAAAGTTCTGAGTGCTGGCAGTGACCCTGCTGCCCCTCTACCTTCTAACCCATGCTACCCCTCCTACCCAGGATTCATGTATGGGGCAGGATCTCTGTAACAGATGGCAGGAGATCACATCAGACAGGTGATTCCTCAGTATTTGTTAAGGAGGTCATGCCCTGGAATTGATGGCACCCCTCCTTGCCTCCATCTAGTTCTTGTCACTACCCTCTTAAATACTTATCAGTTCCTTGATTGAAGTTCATATTCTCTTGGACAGATGAACTATTTAGCCTGTGTCCCTGACCGAAATGAACTGGGGTTTGTTAGATATTTCCTGGTCCTGAAGATTGGAGATATACACCCCATCTTGGACCTTTAAAGGCCTGAACAAATTCAATGCATACAGTCCTTCACGGGGACTGGCTTTATGCTCTGCACATGTAGAATGCATATTTGTACACTGGTATTGGACACACATCGCTGTGGAGGGCTACACTAACAATTTAATGTTTTGACCTTTTGGCTTATCCTTGGAGTCCAGGGTCTTCACCAAGTGCTTAGCTGTGGTGGCTGCAGCTCTACACCAAGAAGCCTTGTATGTAATCCCTTACCTGTATGAGTGGCTTTTCAGACCACTGTCCAGGGCAGCTGCTTTACAGACTTTATACCAGACTCTCCAGTTATTCGACCAACTGGGTATCCTGGTTAGCAAAACCAATCCGTTCTTCCCCTTGCTAGAAACTTCAGTTTAGTGGCACTGTCTTGGACATGACTCGGCTATAAGAGTTCTTCTGGACTCCTGTGCCGACACTTTAATAGCTCAGGTGAGGCTGATCACCGCCAGTGCCCAGGTTCCTGCAGAATCTCTGCTTTGGCCCCCGGGCCTCATGTGGACTGCCATTGTGACTGTTCCCATGGCCTTCTTCCCTATGCACATTCTCCACAGGATGCTTCGTGCCCAGTGTGGCCAGGCTTCCTATACTCGAGACCACCCTGTTCTGGTCATGGGCCCCTTACAGAGGCTCTTTGATGGTGGCAAGACCACTTCTATTTGCTTTATGGGACCCCATTTTTCCATCCTTCCCCGCAGGAGGTTCTCACCAGATGCCTTTGGGATGGGTTCATGGGTTCATCTGAATGCACTGAAGACCCAGAGTGGGTGGTCTCCATTAGACTGCTCCTCTCCACATAAATATTCTAGCGGTGAGTGTACTTTTTGCCTGTGGGCCTTCTCCCCTTACACTCAGGGATGTCCTCTGTTGGCACGGACAGACGGCCTTTGTTTCATACCTCAACAAACGAGGGACATATGACCCTTTGTACAGAGAAGCTGTGCGAGTATGGGAGAGGGCCATGGCACGTGATGTACTGTATACCTTTTTGCCACATTTCTACGCAACTCTCTGAAAATCCTGGCAGATTCTCAACATGTCCGTCGCTCAGGCCTACAAATGGGAACTTGAAAGCGACATGGTTGAGGACCTCTTCACTCCTTGGTCATTCAAAAAACTGCTGCGTTTTTCTTTGTCTACTTCAGGACATGAGTTTTTGTGGTGCAGCGCATTGTACCTCTCCTGTAAGGGGAGGTTTCTGTATATTTTTTCCAGCCCCTGTGATTCAGCAGGTATTGGTCGAGCTTCTGTTGAACAGTGCTGCAGTAATATTGGTGGCCCCCTCCTGGCAAAGACTCATTTGATTCTCTCTACTTGCAGTGGAACCTCCTATTCGGCTCCGTGTATGAGCGGGACTGTTATACAGCAGCTGCATATCTGTTGCTCCTGGACCTTTGGTCCTTGTAACTACATGCCTACTTCCTGAGGATGTAGAGCTTCCTGAATTTGGGATCTCCTGAGCAGTTTCGGGTGATCTACTGCTGGTTCTTAAATGGTCCTTGCTCCTCTGAAATGGAAACCTGTCAGTATTTGGTGCGCCTCTCACTCCCTGGGCCCTTTTTCATGTCGGATGTAGCATGTCCTTTTGACTACCTTCTGTCCCTATAGGACTGTGGCCTCCGGTACCCCTCTGTGAAGGTGCACCTTTCATCCATTTTTGGCCTTTCAAGTCCTTTTAGGGACATGACTGTAGCCCAGCTGGAGGTGTCCCCAAAGTTCCTCAGAGGGCTCATGTATCTGCATCCCCCAGTCTGTTGGTCAGTTACAATGTAGGCAAACTGTTTCAAATCTGCTGCCTGTTCTGACCTTTTTTTTCGGTTTGTTTTATGGGCAACACTTTCTAGTGACTGTTGCCTCTGAAGAGTTTATGAGGTGCAGGCCTTGGCTGCATATCCCATACTTTGTTTCTCACTAGGATCGGTTGTCATTCCGTACCCTTCCTTAGTTCCTTCCAGAGGTGGTTTGAGTACACCTTAAACCAGATTATCCACCTTCCTGTGTAATTGTTTTCCACTCATCTCCTCAGAATGCAGGGGAAGTAAGCCTGCATTCTCCGGACTCCATAGGGCTTTACACTTCTACTTGGACTGCACGAAAGACTACAGAAAGTCTTCTTCACAGGTTTCTGTTGTAGTCACCCCCAGGATGGCGGGCACACCTGTCTTTAAGCAGTACCTTTCTTAATGATTGGCATCCAGCATTTCTCTTTGGTTGCCAAAGCACGATAAGGAGCTTCCCTGTCTTGTGTGTGGGCATACCACCCATGACTCCCTTTCATTTAGCTGATGTAGGCTCTTCTGCCACACAGTGTTCTGTCCGTTCTTTCACTGAACATTACAGTCTGGATCTAGTATCCCAGAAACAGGCTGGCTTTGGCCTTGTAATCCAGGGCCTGCTGTCTTAGAGTCTTCTACATCCCTGCTGTCTGGCCCTTCTCCTGCTCTGCTGTTTTGTAATGCCAGGAAATTGTTCCAAATGTGAACCCTGGGTCTGTGGAAGGAGATGTCCTTTGAGGCATGTCCTTAAAGAAGATAGTTTGTAAGGCTGCCAGATGGTCCAGCTGGTATTGTAATATGCTCCTGCTCTGGTGACCCAGGATTTTGAGAATGTGGTGGGTTTTTTTGGGGAGTGGGTCAGGTAGGCCGAGGGCTGGGGAAGCGCTGCTGTGTGGCAGCATTCAGAGTTCAGGATGGGGGGGTTATCTGTTTCCACTGATCTGACCCCCGCGTTGGGCAGGGAACCTTGCTGTTTCATAGGGAATGTCAGATGCATGAAGAGGCCGGTAGTGGACTATGCCTGATGTCTAAGGCAGTGGGGTGAGAGAAGGTGCAAAAACACGGCTTCTGGCAGAATTACAGCCTGGTTACTGCAGGCCCCAAACTACTGGGGTCCTGGTTTGGAGTTATGGACCGGGGGGGTTGCTGGCCCTCCCCCTCCTGGAATTGCTACCCCACCTCCTGGTCTTGCCACGGAGGCAGTTCAGGGGGATATTATTGCGAGGTAATATTATTGCCCAGGTAATGGGGACCAGGTTTAGAAAGGGACTAGGAATGCGGGGATGATAAAATGTCTTACAGCTGGCCCGTCTGCACAGTGGTAGGGCTGCTGCCATGTTGGTGACCTGGGTTTTGGAAACGAGCCTGGATCATTTGGGGGGGGGGAGGGGCTAGGAAGCGATGAATATTGAATGGCCCAGTGGAAGCTGAACTGCCCCCGGTGAAGGGTGCCATGTCCCGCATCACTGCTGCCACTTGAGACATATGGGTGGCAGAATGCTCGGGACACAGAGAAGGATGAATCATTGCTCATCACACGAGGTGCCGATGTACATTCAGGTGGTGGACTGCATCCCAGATGCTAGCATCGCTGCAGGGTATGGTGACACAAGGCACAAAAGAAATTGGGCAAACTTGACAAAAAAGATGCCTCCCCCATATAATAGATCTTTGAAATACTCTCCTCCAGTGAGCCACAGGGCATGCTTCTACATACCCCTTCGGTATTTCAGGTGGCATTCTCTGAGAGATGTACCCCTTACAGCAGAATTGGTCTCCCTGTGTCCTTGCAAATGGACATTTTTCTTTCTGGAACCATTGCCTCTCCTGTTAGCCTAGTTTGGGCTGTGGCCTCTCATTCCTGTTGGTGTGGTACCTTCAAGTTGTTGTCTGGTGGGAAACTGAGGTAAAGGCCCAAAAAGACAAAACAACTTTTCCCCAAAAGAAAGAGCACCACAGGAAACGGATGCTAGTTCAGACTCAACTTTCATATGCTGTCAACCGCCAGATACAAGTAGTGCAACTGGAAAGAAATGGGCGGCTCAAAAAAATCTTCATCTTTACAACAGTGTTTTTGCTTACATAAAAGTATTTTATTTCCATTTACTTAATGTCTACGCTGTTTTGCCAGAAAATTATGGCTTCTTTAGGGAGTCCATAACTGCTCTAAATAATATTTTAGAAGTTTTTCTCACTTAAACATTTTGTTATTTCCATTTTTTGGGTCTGTCTGCGTACTGGTGAGTTCTGAAGTCTGTTTATAAGTTCTTTTTATAACCTAGAAGCATTTTTTAATGTTTGGGATTCAGCTGTATGCTGAAAACAGCTGACTCAAAAGCATTAAAGACCACTTCAGGGTCATAAAATGAGCTTATATTTGTTTTAGAAGACAGGGTGCAAAACATTTTGAGCATAGTAGTCTCTTTGTCCAGCTGAAAACAGTGGTTTCTTGCAGGGGAGTGACTAGGACATGGGGATTATTACTGTTTGTAACCCACTTATTTTGTGGATGCCAGATTTTTTTCCAGCATTAACAGGGTATAGTGTCACAAAGCCAGCTGTCATGTCTTAGTCCACCTGTACTGTACAGTAGTGGTTGTGAGGAAGGGCTAATCTTACTCTTGTGTCAGATTCATGACACATTAAAGGTAGGGCTCTGTTTACAGTCTATCTTTGTGAACAAGTGAACTGTGGAATGCCTAAATGCTGAGTGATTATCCTGTCTGTGTTTTGTCCAGGGTGTTGGCACGGTGGTGTCTGGTACAACATTACGGGGGCTCATCAGACTGAATGACATGTTACTTCTTGGCCCAGATCCTCTGGGTAACTTCATGCCCCTTGCAGTGAAGTCCATCCACAGGAAACGCATGCCAGTCAAGGAAGTACGTGGCGGGCAGACGGCTTCCTTCGCATGAAAAGGTAGGTTCCTGTGTTTAGAGGATTTTTTTGTTTTGGGGGACGGCGATGTATTTATATGGCAGGTTATCTCTTGCACAGGCAGGTTCAGGCAATCTTCCCCATCCCCTCCCCTCATCTGGGTTTGGATTCTGAGATCTTACTTCGAGAGGGTTGCTTCAGTAGGTCATCGTAAGTAGGGCTGCATGGCAGACTTTTTTTTTTTTTTTTAGCAGCCCCTGACAGGGGGACAGCCCACCTGACATCATGTGACCGACGTCAGCATGACAGTATATAGAGGGCGGTCCCTATGCCCACCCTCCAGTTCTTTCTCGCCGTCGCCTCGTGCTAGTCGCTTCTCAGATTCCATTCCGCATCTGTCGGAAAGTGGTTTTCACGTGGTTTTCTACAAAACTTGCTATTTCTTCTTTTAGTTTTAAATAGGTCAATATCTTCTCTGAAGAAGTGCTCCAAGTGTGGCACTCAGATACCGCACAAAGATGGGAATTCCAAGTGTGTCATCTGCCTAGTCCCAGACCATCCAGTGTCCTCCTGCTCTGACTGTCAGTCCTTCAGTCAGGCTACCAAAAAGCAGAGAGAGCAGGCGTTGGAGGCCCATCTTCTCAAGGCACGTCTGCTTTCGCTTGAGAAGAAGACTGACAAGCTTAGGGAGTCGTCCGACAAATCTTCCCCTAAAAAACACTTGAAGACGAGGGAGTGAGCTCGCTCCGCAGACGACGTCTGGCCCTCTACCAGCAAGACCCAGCCACCGTCTAAGCACCCAGGTAAGGAGACACTTCATGCCAGCTCCTCCGGAGACCGCCCGGTGGCTGTTAAGTTGACTCCCCCGGCTGGGGGCAGTCGCCTGGCCTCGGTTGGTAAGTCAGCCGGGGGTTCTCTCCCTGACCGCCTGACCACGCCCACTAAGTCCACCGTCCCTGACTACCGCACGGGCTCGGTTCCACCATCGAGGCCTTCTGGCGCTACAACCGACGTCTGGCGGGAACGAAGGGAGACAGCCCCGCTCCCTCCAGTTCTTCCCTCACCCGTGTCCTCACATTCCACTACAGACACGTCCGGCGAGGCCGATGGGGACGCTGGTGAACCAGCCAGTTTCAAGGGTTCTTCCCTACGCTCCCCCACTGGAGACTAGGGTCAGGAGGCTCCTTGGCTGGATGGCCTTTCTCTGGAGGCCCCTCCTCAGCCTGGGGACGGACTGCAGGTGCTTCCAACGCCGCCAGTCACTACAGTCCTGACGCCAGGACCGCTGGCAACTCCAACGCCACCAGTTACCATAGCAGTCCTGACGCCGGGACCTCCAGCGCTGCCAGTCCCTACAACAGTCCGAGTGGTCAGGCCTATTCCGTTGGCCCCGACGTCTGACCCGGCTCCTACCACTGAGACTCTTCGTCCAGTGCCAACGCCGGATCGGGTGGCACTGGTGCCGTCAGTCCCTATAACGTGGACTGTTCAGACGCCAGATCCTAGTTTTATCTATACCACAGCAGGTCTGATGTGGGTTCCCCCGATGTCGGGGCTGACGACTGGGTACTATAACCGTCCCCCATTATCCACACAGGTATCCTGGGGATCCTTAGCCGGAGGTTTCCACTCCTGGATGGAGTCCAATGGGACAGTTTTTTACCAGTGTTATCACCCATATACCCATTACGTGGGTCCGCATGGGTATTACCCTACGCCAGTTGCTGTTCCCCCCTCCGCCCCACTCCCTCCGGCCATGCCGGATTTCAAGTCCTTCCTACAGTCTTGGCGGCAGCGAGCAAGGTCGGAGTTGATTTTGGACCTAGAAGCAAGACTCCCACCTCCACCGCTTCATAGGTCCCCTTCCCTGAGCAGTTCAGGTCCGATTGTCCACCTCTCGGAGAAGACTCGACTGGATGTTCCCCTTTCTTGCTTTGAATGTCATCTGGTGGAGGAGGCCGGTGATAGTTCGAATGAGAGAGAGGACTCTTTGGAGGAGGAAATCGTGGAGGAACCCAGGCCGAGAGGCAAGACCTCACCGAAATTGCCTTCCTTCTCTGATCTCTTGAGGGCCCTCATAGATTATTTCAATTGGGAGTCTGAGGAACAGGACCCAATGAGACAGCGCCTTGCGGAACACCTCGTTTTGGAGTCCCATTTCCTCCGTGGATGGCCCCCCACCAAGTCCTCCCCACCACCACTGTCTGGTAGATGCCTCACTCTATCCTGACTGTCCCCAAGCCGGTGGACAGGCTTTACCGGGCGCCTAAGGATGCTCCTCTTTTGAAGACCCATCCGAAGGCAGACTCCGTGGTCATTTCAGCGGCTCATGATTGCTCCGCTATGCCCAAGCACTTGAGCATTACTCCTCCAGATAAGGAGTCGAGGCAGATGGACCAGTTTGGCAAGAAGTCTATTCTTCGGCCATGTGCATGCTCCGATCCCTCAGTTATGTGGCCCATATGGTGTCCCACCAAAAAGGGATTATGGCCAGGTTGGAGGCAAAGGTCCAGTCTATGAATCCTTCACCTCTCAAGGAGGAACTCACCAAGGATCTTCGCCTCTCCAAGATTTCTTGGAGGCGTGCTCTACGGGCCACCTACGCTTCTGTTGATTCCGTGGCCCGTACCTCTCGGGCCTTGCTAACGAGGTTCAGCCGGCGATTCAGGATGCCCCATTCTGGGGCTCTGTCCTTTTTAGAGGCGACACCAAGGACATCATTACAGCGCTACAGGACAAAGGTGTTACCCTTAGATCTGTTCAGTCTATGTGCCGATCGGGTGCTCCTCAGTGATGACAGCAGCAGCCCTTTCGGAGGAGGACCTGGAGACAAGGGAAATCCGCTCAGGCACGTCGCCAGGGCAAGAGGAAGACCACGGGTAGCGTTACCCCCCCCCCACCTCCGAGAATCTGTGTAGGTCAGGGGGTCCTCCCCCTGACCAACCTGCCACTTCTTGACTCCCTGGCCCCACTGCCTCCTCAGCCTCTCGGTGAGGAGCAGGTGGGGGGGAGGTTCGCTCTTCACATGCAGGGGTGGAGGGCGATTACCTCCGACAAGTGGGTCCTGCAAATAGTGGCCTCAGTTCACACTATAGAGTTACTGGAGGATGCTCTCGGGATCAGGCTTTCCTCGTTCAAGAGGAAATAAATTTGCTCTTGCTAAAACAAGCGATCGAGCGAGTCCCTCCAGGGCAAACAGGGAAAGGCTTCTACTCCCATTTTTTCCTGGTTCCAAAAAAGAACGGGGACTTCTGACCCATTCTAGATCTGTCAGCTGAAACATTTTGTCGAGTACAAGAAGTTTCGCATGCTGTCACTGCAGAGCCTTCTGCCGCTCCTGTTGGAGAATCACTGGCTCTGCACCCTGGATATGCAGGATGACTACCTACATATCCCTATTTTCCCCAACCACCATCGGTTCCTGCGTTTCTTGTTCTGGGGGGAGCACTTCCAGTTCCGAGCACTCCCCTTTGGCCTATCTTTGGCACCTCTGGTTTTTACCAAGTGCCTAGTGGTGGTTGTGGTGTTTTTACACCGTAGAGGCATTGCAGTGTTTCCCTACCTGGACGATTGGCTACTACCGGCCCCTTGCAGGGAGGTGTTATTGGGGGCTCTGTCGTTTACCTTGGACCTGTTCAATTGACTTGGGATTACTGTCAGCATGTCCAAGTTGTACCTCATCCCCACCCAGAGACTACAGTTTATTGGGGTGGTCCTCGACGCGGTCCAGTGCAGAGTTTTCCTTCCTCCAGACAGAGTGGAGACTCTGGTCCACCAGGCCGCTAAAGTGGCATCTTGCTGGACCATCCCGGCCAGGGAGGTCCTTTGCCTGTTAGGCCTCATGGCAACTTCCATTTGTACTGTTCACCTAGCCAGGCTCCACATGAGGATCATTCAGTGGTCCCTGAGGGTGCAATGGGACCAGCTTTTGGACGATCTGGACCATCTGGTCCTTATCTCCTCAGCGGTCTGGAAGTATCTTCTATTTTGGATGAATCCACACAATCTTTCCTTAGATCTCCCGTTTCGAAGACCAGCGCCCGTAGCCACTCTCACCATGGATGCCTCGAACATGGGGTGGGGTGCGCGTCTGGGGGACCACAAAACCCAGGGACTTTGGTCCGGCTTGGAGCTTTCTCTTCACATCAGTGTTCTAGAGCTCAGGGCGGTCCTGTATGCCTTACAGGCCTTTCAACCCGTGCTGCCCGGGGGAACTCTGCTGATCCAAACGGACAATATGTCGGTGGTTTGGTACATCAACAAACAAGGAGGAACCCAGTCGTACCCTCTTTGCGGGAAGTGACCAGGGTGTGGAACTGGGCAGTCCTGCACCACTTGTCCCTAGTGGCCGTGCGCGTACGGGAGTTCTAGCGTCCTGGCGGACAGTCTCAGCAGATCGCGGATCCCGCTCAAAGGGAACTTCATCAAAGTGGCGGAATCCATCTTCCAAAATTGAGGCGGACGGAACCCACGTAACGCTCTCAATTCAGTGCAAAACTTCCCAAGTTTCACTTGCTCGTTCCAGAGCCAGGTGCTTTCTGGAGCGACGCATTCTCTATCCTGGACAGAGAAATTGTTGTACGCCTTCCCTCCATTTCCCATTCTGCAGAGGGTCCTCCTCAAACTACAGACGGAGAAGGCCAAGATGATTCTCATCGCTCCTCTTTGGCAGAGACAGATTCAGCAACTATCCAGGGAACCACCGGTTCCACTTCCATTGACACACGACCTCCTTAACCAGGATCACAGTCATCTGGTTCACCCAGGCCTCAGGACCCTGCATTTGCATGCATGGCTCCTGCAGACGTAGCCATCTCTCGCTTTGGGGTATCCTTTCGAGTGGCACAGGTCCTTGTCGAAGGCGGAAAATCTTCCACCTATTCCACTTATGCAGTGAAGTGGAAGCGGTTTTCTATTTGGACGACTGCGAAGGGCTGGAATCCTTTTTTTTTTTGTTTGTTTGTTTTTGGTTGTTTTTTTTTTTGTTTTGTTTTGCTCGGGCCCCACATGTCATGGAATACCTCCTTCACTTACCAGACTCTGGTCTAGCCTATTCCTCTCTGAAAGTACACCTCTCTGCTATTTCGGTGTACCACGAGCTGGTGGATGGTAAACCCGTGGCTCAGTTGGATATCTCAGAGACTTTTTTGAAAGGGATTCTCCATCTGAAACCCCCCCATCCGTAGCCCAACACCACCATGAGACCTGAATTTTGTCCTGGAAAAGCTCACTTTGCCTCCTTTTGAATCAGCAATGAGCTGTGACCTACACTTCCTATCTTGGAAGGCGTGGTTTCTGGTTGCCATCACTTCAGCTTGAAGAATTTCGGAGTTTCACACGTTGGTTTGTAAGGAGCCTTACCTTATTTTTCACCAGGACAGGGCGGTTCTCAGAACCCATCCGAGGTTCCTTCCAAAGGTGGCGTCTGAAGCTACTCTGAACCAATCGGTAGAGCTTCCAGTATATTATCTGGCTCCCGCTAACAGGGGTGAGGCACTCCTCCATACAATGGATGTGCACCGGATTTTCTGGTGTTACACACACCGAACCAAGGACTTTCGGTCTTGTGACCAGTTGTTTCTCTTTTGCGCCTCAAACTCGAGGCAAACCGGTTTCCAAGCAGGGCCTTTCCAAATGGTTGGGCAACTGCATCAGATACTGTTATCAAAAGTATGACAAACCCCTCCCGGGTGTTATCAGGGGTCATTCTACTAGGGGCATGACTGCTTCTGCAGCCTTCCTTCATAATGTTTCTGCAGCGGATATTTGTGCTGCCGCTACTTGGAGTTCTGTCCATACCTTTACCAAGCATTATAATTTGGACATTGCTTCTAGGCGGAGGGCTGGCTTTGGCTTAGCTGTCCTGCAGGGTCTGTCCTAGGCTGAGTCCTTTTCGGACCTCAGTCTTTTCCGTGGATTTTGTTTTGCCCCCTTCCTAGTTTCTCTTGGTCTCTTCATAGAGGGACTGCTTGGGACTCGGTCCTACTTGTGATGACCTACTGAAGGAACCCTCTCTAAGTAAGATAGTGCAGTTACATCGGAACTTACCGTAGCAGTAGATCTCCAAAAGAGGTTCCTTCAGTAGGTCATAGTTTTCCCTCCCTCCTTCCCCTCAGTTTAATTTTTACAGGGTCTCCAATCCTGTTCGCTCTTGCTGTTAGGCCTCTTCCTGGCTCCGGCATGAGAACTGGAGGGCGGGCGTGGGGACCACCCACTGTATACCGTCACACTGTCGATCATGTGACATTGGGTGGGCGGTCCCCCCGTCAGGGATTGTTAGAAAAGTCTACCGTGCGGCCCTACATCGATTGACGTCAGTTCTACTTGTGATGACCTACTGAAGGAACATCTCTCTAAGATCTACTTTTACGGTAAGTTCCTACGTAACTGTACTTTATTGCACCACAGCAAGGAAAGAATTATAAGCAGACTAATCTATGTACCACCGACCTCCAGAGAACAGCTGACAGAGCTGTGGGGAGCCCATGTATTTATTGTAGGTCTGATAGTTACAGCCTTATATTTGTGAATTCAGGCCAGCAGTATTTAAATAGAAAATGAGTAACTGCTACAGATAACGAAAATGACTTGAGAGACATCATGGATGGAAAACTGAAGCTGTCGCCATGCTATGCAGCAGCAGTAGACGAGGCAAATCAAATGCTAAGCTTATTTAAAAAGGGCACAACATGGAGGATAATGTATGGGCATCAAAGAACAACCACTCTATGCTCGCTTTGAGTAGTTTGCATGTCAACTTAAGTAAACCTCGAAAGCACAGCTCGAGAGGTTTACCCAAGTTGTCATGTGAACCATGAGAAGTGAACATAGAGTGGTTGATCGATGCCCATACATTATCTTTTATAGTGTATGTGCATCAGTCCTTTCAGTTTCAACAAAAGCAGACCATTTGGAGACAGGATCCATACTTTTACGCTCTCGCCGCCACTTCCTCTGGGTTCGGCTCTAACCGCCGCAGCCTGTACAGTAAGATCGTCAGTTCGCGGAATGTGCACGCGCAGTCTGTTCCATGTTGTACCATTAATGTGACGTAACAACGATGATATAACATCATTGTGACGCCGCATCGAGGGTACAACAATCCTGTAAAACGATGGATTTTTGAGGTTAACAACATTCCACCATACATTATATGCTGATCAGTGATTGATTCAATTCTTCCCCTTCATAGGGCGCCAGTAGGTTTATACTTGTAGTGCTATGTGGGGGTCTGGTCACCACAGAACAAAAAGGATGCTGCAGCAATTCAGGGTACAGCAGAGAGCAATTCAGATGATTTAGGAAAGTTACTTTATGGGGAATATTTGAACAGACTCAGTCTTCTGATTCCCCAAGTGAAGATGTACTTCAGATGATATAATTTAGTTTTTTTACCATTTATGGGACTGGAGAAAGGGAACTGAGGGAACAATTTCAGCTTGTTCAGATCAGTAGATTGGAGTGCAGTACTTACATTTAATGGGACACTGTCAACCTTTTTTGCATCATACTATTGCTGGGTGTAAAAAAAAAAAAAAAGACACATGATTGCTTACTTTCTCTAAAATTCATTGATGTTGCTGGTTGCTTTGTGTGCCTCCTTGCTTATTAGAACTGAAATGCATGGTACTGTATAGATATGCCCAGCTTTGTTTTCCTTCAGATCACTGAACTACTCTTCTTGCATGCTTCTTAAACATTCGGAACACCTTTAACCATTGCAGCCACTCATGATACAGAAGCCTCCTCTACTCCCACTGCATAATGAGTGGCTAGATTGTGTTGGGGTGTTCCTGAGTCCAGGAAAGATGCAGTGGAAGCTGGTCAAGAAATGTAAACAAACATGTTTCGGTGTGGTAACACCGGTATGGTAGGCAGTCAGTTTTTCACTTTTTCAAATAAAAAGTGATCTGAATCAAACTACCAGCTGCGTCAAGTCTGTATAGAATGTGAGCAATCCTAAAATGTTTTTTTTTTTTTTTTGTTTTTTTTTTTTAACTAAGGACACTGTGAGGCCTCGGGTTGACAGTGTCCCTTTAAAGCAACAGTGCAATGAAAAGTTGTAATTTAGCTTGGTAACATGCTGATTGATGTCCATTTCAAGTTATTTTAAGGGTTTCCTTCGGTTCTTTATTATTTTTCATTACTTCATTAAAAACTAATTTGTGCAAATTAATGTACTGCCCGGCCAGTCACATGAAGAGAACAAATATGTAGCATGAATTACAATATAATAAAGAACCGAAGGAAACTCTTAGAATATCTTAAAACTGACATCAAGCAGCATGTTACTAAACTAAAATCACAGATGCAAAAATAACAACTTTTCATTACACACTGCTGCTTTAAGGGGTGATGGTTATGGGTAGTTTGAGGAATTATTTTTTTCACTCAGAAAATGGTAAACCTAAGAAACAAGCTCCCAAATGAAGCCGCGCAAGAGGGAGTGTCGAATCCTTTAAACTAGAGTTGATTAGTTCCTCATGTACAATAGCATGCTGGCTACAGTATTAAATATATTTATTTCCAATTGTTTAACCAGGAGTGGCACACTAAGCTGAAAGCTTGTTTACAGGTGTGACCTGGTAGCACAGGGAAGTTAAGTGACTTGCTCAGGGTTACACAGTATGCAGTGGGGGCTGTGGGATTCAAACCCTGGTCTCCAGACTTGTAGCTCAGAGCCTTAAACCACTGCGTTATACCGCCTTTTTGGGGAAAGGAGACTTCACAGAGGTTTATGATGTTTCACGTAATAGATGGACTGCTGAAGCTGCCATAATGATAACAGGAAATATAACATAGTAACTGAAGGTGGTAAGGGTTCATTGTCCCTGCACCTCGCACTCTACATAGGGGCCTATGTATACATGTACTGTACTAATTGAGACACAGGCCAATGGTAGCAACTGGGATATAGCTGTTTCGGAGTATACCTCACTTAGGAGAGACAGGAGCAAGGGTAGAGGTGGGGTTAACCCTGTACATTAGGTGGGAGGGGGGTAGCCCTATACATTTAGGGAAGGTATTGAGGCAGTAAGAGTATGGAACAGTAAAGGAGGGGCAGTGAAATTGGTCTTAGTGCAATGGGCAACAGCTGCTGGTAAGAGGGTTATATTAGAGGTGGTCTACAGACCATTGGGGCAGAAAAAGGAGTAAGAGTGTTGGAGAAAAAATCGGAAGGGGAGCCGCCGAAAGGGATCTGCTGTTGCGGAACCTGTGGATTGGAATATCCCAGCAGCAAAGAGTACCAGGAGTCAGGCACTGCTTGATATGTTGCAGGACTGCTTACTGGTGCATCTGGTCAGGGATCTCACATGACATAATGCCGTACTTACCAGTTCGGAGATGGTGGGGGGGGGGGGAGACTGTCAGGGAACCATTAAGGTTCGGTGACCACACGCAGGCATTTGGATTTTGTTAATATGCGGAAAATAGTCAGGAAAAGATTAGTAAAGGCAGACCAGATTTTTGGGTGGAGGGGACAAAAGTGAAGGGATCAAGGGGGCACTCCTGGAAGTGACTGAATATTTTGCAAGCAAAGTTACCAAAAGTAACAAATTCAAAAGGCCAATCGGGCTCCTAAAGGGGGTGTGGGAGGCATGAGGAAGCTTGGCAGGATTATCCGGCTGAACTCTGAGGCAAGTGTGGCGATCAGGAGGGCAAAGGCAGGCAGAATTGTGGATTGCTGGGGGAGTAAAAAGTGGGGAAAATGTTTTTAGGTACACGGTGGGGGGGGGAGGTAAACGAGGGGGGTACTAGTTAGGCTAGGTGAGGTAGTGAAAGAAGAGTACAAAACAAATGTACTAAACAATTAACTTCTGCTCATTATTCACAGTGGAGCAACAGTCCTCTGTCAATGTGATACCAAGGCTGCCACCTGGGATGGGAGTTCAGGAAATGATGGGGAGTACAGATTCTAGTTGGCTAAGTAGTAAAAAAAAAAAAAAAAAAAAAAAAAAAATAGGGCCTAGAAGCTCTCCAGCTAGACAAGGTGACAGGCCCGGATGGCCTGCACCCACTCATACTCCAGGAACTGGCCATGGAATTGGCAGTACTGTTAGTTGTTTAATAACTCACTTAAGTCTGGAGTTGTGCCGGTGGTGGGGGGGCAGGCAACTATAGGTGTCAGCCATATGTCTGTTGTATGCAAGCTGATGGAGACCTTGGTCAGGGAGAACTTGGTGTCCTACTTTGGGGACAGCATACTGCAGGACTTAAAGCAGCATGGATTTGTGTTGGGGAGTTCATGCTAGACGAACCTGATAACTTTTTTTTGATTGGGTCACCAATGTGATTGATCAAGGAGTGATTTGCTCTACTGTGACTTCAGCAAGGCCTTCAATTTGGTTCTGCTCAGGAGACTGCTGAAGAGGTTAGTGGACTTGGGAGTAGAGCAGTTTCTAATTAGGTGGGTAGGAAACTTGCTTGGGGGAGGCAGCAGATGGTAGTGGCTGAACAGTGCCAAATCAGGGGACAAGGACATAAAAGGGGTTGGTCCTGTTTAATATGTTCATAAGTGACAGAGGGGCTCTGGAGAAAGTTGTCACTTTGCTGACAGCACAAAGCATTGCAGCAGAATAGACCACGAGGAGGTGCAGGAGCTCCAGTAGGACCTAGAGATGATCTAAAGTCTGGTATATGAGATTCAGTGCCAAGTGATGCGTGGGGAGACTGAATCCACACACAGAAAACTTGATGGGGAGGGGGGTCATCATCAGTGACTCCCTCAAGCAAATGAGTGAATGCAAGAAGGATGCATCAAGGCATCGAGGATGCTGGTGTGTATCGGGGGGGGGGGATGTTGACAATGGGGAAGTGAGGTGATTCTGTCACTATACAGACCCCTAGCGAGGCCTTGCCTGGAGTACTGCACCCAGTTCTGGAATCCTGACCTAAGGAAAGGCATTGACCAGCTAGAGTCGGTACAGTGAGGAGTCATCGAGGGCCTGCATTGCATATCCTTTGAGGAACAGTTGGAAGCCATAAATAGCCGTCGGACAGGCAGGAGCAGGGAAACTCCAGTTTCTCAGTGGTATAAACAATGTGAATAATGAGGACCTATTTATAAGTAATAGGGATGCCATCATTTGGGAGCATGACTGGAGGATGATGTGGGGGTAGTAAGTTTAGAAGAAATATGGGGACATTCCACTTCAGTGAGAGGGTGGTGGGACCATGGAATGGATTGCCTGCAGAAGTGGTGGGGGCGACTATCCTAAACAAACTTAAACATGGTTGGGACAGGACAGTGGGACTCGTGATCCTGGGGGCGGGCGCACATGGGTTCTAGGGGTGGGGACTGTGGGGGGGGAGGCGGACTGCCCACCAGAACACAGGTTGCTGGGTGAGGTAGTATAGGAAGGGCAGAGTCGATGGGCTGTCTGTCATCAAATTTTGTTTAAATTTTTTTATACTAGCATTTTCTATGTTCATGTAAATGTATGGCACAAAAGGGGATTTACTTATTCCAAAACAGTTTTCTGGGTGTGAGCAGGGATAGGACTGCAGGTCACATATGAAGGGTGCAAGTTGCATTCCTTCATTGGCAGCATAGTCTTTAAATTAGTGTGTGTGTGTGTGTGTGTGTGTGTGTGTGTATATAGACATTATATATAGGCATACTCAGGCACGTAATGCCTCTGTGGATGTGCTGTAGTTTATTTTGCATTTCTTACAGCAGTTTTATTTTTCTCATTAGGTTAAACGTTCCTCCATCCGTAAAGGCATGGTGATGGTATCTCCAAGATTAAACCCCCAGGCATCCTGGGAATTTGAAGCAGAGATCCTGGTCCTGCATCACCCCACAACAATCAGCCCCCGGTACCAGGCTATGGGTAAGTACTGCTGTCCCTCTTAGGAGAGTTGTCAATTTGAGAACTAGAAACCCAGGCAGAAAAAGATAGAAATCCATCTAGTCTGTTCAGTTTCTACCTACCTCATGCCTCATCTGTGTAAGCAGTGTGTGCATGGTTGGGTCTCCTAGTGGTAACTGCCCCCGACAATTCCTTTTATCGCCTCTACCTCCTCCTCTTCCCCATTACTGTCAGTCCCATATGTCTGTCCTCCCACTCATGAAGCTCACTGCAGTTTCTATCTCCACCATCTCCATGGAAGCCTGTTTCGTTTGTTCACCACTCTTTCCTTGAAGTGTTTTCTCACATCCTTATTGCCCCCAAATTAGCTTGTACCCATGCTGCTGCTGGTACTATGTCCTGTTTATTCCCTTGAGAAATTTTAATTTTCTGTCATTTCACTGCTGCTCCCCGCCCCGTCTCCAGTGAGTACATATGACTGCTTGAGTAATCTTTGTAAGATTTCCCTGCTGTCCCTGAATTAACTTGGTTGCCCTTCTTTGCGTGAATTTAAGCTTCTTATTGTCCTGTAAGTGTGGACTCCATAAATGTGCACATAAACTCCAGGTGTGGCACACAAAGGATCTGTACGGGGCAGAATCACCTTGATCATCTCTAAGGATATCTCCCTCCATTGAGCCATATCATGGAACTGTAAGCCACTGGCATCGAGACCACCTGGAAATTTTTGCTGGCTGGAGTCATCCATGTCGACACGCCTCATCAGTGCTTATGTAACATAGGAATCTCCAGCATACCTTTATTCATTCTTTCGCCACCAACCGCTTGTTGGTCCACTGCTGTTGAATACGATTGTTGATTAATTTACTGTTAATGTCTGGGAATGTGCATGTCAACTCTGGTCCAGAAAATACAGCAGTATATCTTACTTCGAATGATAGCTATTGCTGTAGACAGTAACCATAAGGACTAAGCCGACAGGTACCAGGACCCCACAGAAATCTTATAGCTAGCAGTCTTCAGCGGGGGACCACCCCTGACGTCGGCTCTGCCCCAATGTCTGCCAGTGGTATAAAGGGGCAGTCCCTCGCCCCACCTGTTATCCCACCATTGACCTGTTCGCATCGGCTCCTTGGATGACTTCTCGTAACAGTTCAACCGCTTTCGCGCCTTCAGCGTTTTTCCATGCTTTTTGATGAAAAAGTTTACAGATCTCATTCCTTTCTGTATGTCTTCATCTCCGACATCGTCCGTTTCATCCACGGAACAAAGAAAATCCAAGTGCCCCTACGGCAAGAATCTGCCATCTAAGGACGGCCACGAGGCCTGCCTTTTTTGCCTAGGCCTGAACCATGACACCGCGGCCTGCGAGCACTGCAAGCAGTTTAATTCCTGGACTCTGATCCGCTGCCAGAAGGTCCTTAAGGCTCACCTCCTTGAGAAGCAGCTTGTTGCCATGCAGACTCAGCCGGCAGGGAAGAGTCCTTCTTTTTCGGTTTCTGCCTCTTCCACCTTGAAGCCGCACAAGGAGAAAAGGAAGGGGGAGAGACACAAATCCCGGACAAGGACCGGAAAAATTCTTGGGGACGCTACCATTCCAGGTACCTGCTTCACAAGAAGACTGCATCCGGCTCCTCGTCTCACAGGGGATTGGACCACTCCTCCTGGTCTGCCCACGACTCCTCTGGGAAGCCGGCAGCAAAGCCTCCCACTGTCTTGGCGTAGGCTGTGGGCAGGTCGGGGTCAGGGGCTTCGGTCTCTACCCTGATGCTCTTCAAGGTGAAGGCCACACCAGCAGGGTCACTCTCCACCTTGGGGGGGCTGGGACCGATCAGAAGCAGGGCGATGATGCTTTGGCTCCTGCCCGCCTGGTTCAGATGACTCTCGTCTAAGGCCTTGGACAAGACGCTCAACCAGGGTCTTGTCCAAGGCCTTGGACAAGAACTCCATTGTCAGGGGCAGGCATCAGGCTCGCACAAGCACCCGATGCCTCCGCCCCACACTCCGTGCCTTCGCCTAAGTCCTGGCCAAGCTGACAGCTCCATTCCCCCTAATTTCCGCTAAGTAGCTGCCTGTTGAGGAGACTCCTTCCTGGGCATCTGATCGGGCTCCGCCCACCTCCTTGGTGGCCCATTCTGTCACCATTCGAGGTAGACTCCTCACCCTCATATGGAGGCTTCCAGCCAGTTAACCTCAGGCCAGACGAGGCTAACCGCCCAGGCTCTGCCACCACCTCGGACGCCAGGTGCTCAGACGCTGGGCAAGCAGACACCCCCTCCTCAGTCACCAGCCGGCCCATCTGGTCTGCAGTTCTCCAAGGACCAGATCCAGGAACTCTTCTCCTCATTTTGGTGGAACCAGGTCAAAGGAGACTTGCTCCCCCACAAGGAGCCCGTGACCGTGGACCCTGAACCGGAGCTGGGCCAAGACAAGGACTAGCAGCCTAAACTACTGTCTCCTCCTAAGGGCCATACCCTGAGCCCAGATGGCTGCTGCGGTAGACCCCCCCCCCCACATACAGGGCGGCGTCACCACAAGTACTTCTATTTATCTAGCCGTCACCATCACGGGTCTCACAGCCAGCATCTGTCCCACAACGGGCACCGGTCCCATAGCGGACATCAGTCCCATAGCCAACATCGCTGTAGCTGTTTGTCGTCATCCTCGGCGGACACCAGCCGCAGTTCTTCGTTCTCAGGCTCAGACCATTCCGAACCTAGGGGTCGCCCTTCCTCCCCAGATAATGACACCCTCAGGTTGCCTCCTGACTTGACATTCATGGACGTCGGGCACATCCAGACCTCAAACGGATTGGGAGACCAAAGACCTGGATCCAGAGAGGTGGAGATTGGCAAAGTACCTGAGGTAGAAGAAAGCCCAAGCCTCCAGTGGTGCCTCCCATGGTAGATACCTTTCAGGACCTCACAAGGTTAACCTGGAAGCACCCATCCACCACCTCTGTCGTCTCTCAGAAGTCAGACAGGCTGTATAGAGCCCCTAGGGAAAGAGCCTTTCCTAATGGAACACCCTACGGTGGACTGTGGTGATTATGGCTGCTCATGATGGATCGAAGAAGCTTAAACACCGGAGTACTCAGCCTCCCGACCAAGAGTCCAGATATATCGACCACATGGGCAAAAAGGTTTACTCAATTTCCACTTGCTCCATGAGGTCCCTTAACTTTCTCACACACGTGGTACAATACCAAAATGCCCTGTGGGAGAAAGATATGGAGATAGCTCTGGTCCTTCCAGACTCTGCACAAAAAACTGAGCTCCTGGATCTCCTCAAATTGGGGTTGGATGTACAGTGTCTTCAGAAAGTATTCACCCCTCTTGGATTTTGTCACATTTTGTTGTGTTAATACCAGAATTTTTAATGCATTGAAATGATTTGTTTCCCCCTTGATTCTCACAGCATACTCAACGATTGAAAGGGGCAAAAATATTTGTATTGTGTAAGAAAAATGTATGAAACGTTAAAAACTGAAATATCTTGTTTACTTAAGTATTCACCCCCTGAGTCAATACTTTGTAGAAGCACCTTTGGCAGCAATTACAGCTTTGAGTCTTCTTGGGTATGTCTGTATCAGCTTTGCACATCTGGATTTGGGGATTTTCGCCCATTCTTCCTTGCAGATTTGCTCAAGCTCTGTCAAGTTGGATGGGGAGCGTCGGTGAACTGCAATCTTTAAGTCTTTCCACAGATTCTCAATGGGATTAAAGTCTGGGTTTTGGCTGGGCCACTAGAGGACATTCACCTTCTTGTTCTGAAACCACTCCAGCGTTGCTTTGGCTGTATGCTTGGGGTCGTTGTCCTGTTGGAACATAAATCTTCTCCCCAGTCCAAGGTCTATTGCAGACTGATGCAGGTTCTCCTCAAGGATGTGCCTGTATTTGGCTCCATTCATTGTTCCCTCTATCCTGACAGGTGCCCCAGTCCCTGCTGCTGAAAAGCATCCCCATAACATGATGCTGCCACCACCATGCTTCATGCTAGGGATGGTCTTACCAGGTGCTGAGCTGTTTGGTTTGCGCCAGGCATAGCGCTTTGCATTCAGGCCAAAGAGTTCAATTTTTTTTGTTTCATCAGACCAGAGAATCTTTTGCCACATGGTCTCAGAGTCTGCCACGTGCCTTCTTGCAAACTCCAAGCATGCTATTATGTGGCCTTTTCTCAGGAGTGGCTTCCGTCTAGCCACTCTCCCATAGAGGCTACATCTGTGAAGTGCTGCAGAGATTGTTGTCCTCTGGACAGGTTCTCCATCTCAGCAAGGAACTCTGTAGTTCTGTCAGGGTGGTCATTGTTCTTGGTCACTTCCTGACCAAGGTCCTTCTTGCCGGTTGCTCAGTTTGGGAGGACGCCTGCTCTAGGAAGAGTCTGGGTGGTTCTGTAATCTTTCCATTTCCTAATGATGGACTTGACTGTGCTCCTGGGAACTTTCAACACCCTAGAAATGTTTTTATACCCCTCCCCAGATCTATGCCTCCTCACAATTCTATCACGGAGTTTTACGGACAGCTCCTTGGTCTTCATGGTAGAGTTTCTGCTCTGGCATGCACTGTCAACAGTGGGACCTTATATATATACACAGGTGTATTTCCTCTGAAATCATTTCAACCATTTGAACTGACCACAGGTGGACTCCATTCAAGTTTTAGAGTGATCTCACAAGGAAATTGGATGCACCTGAGCTCAATTTGGAGTGTCATATCAAAGGGGGTGAATGCTTATCAAATCAAGAGATTTCAGGTTTTTATTTTAAATTACATGCACAAAAAATTCCAGAAGTTTCATTCCACTTTGACATTATAGAGTAATTTGTGTAGATACGTGACAAAAAAGTCCCAAATGCATTTTAATTTGAGTTTGCAACATCACAAAATGTGACAAAGTCCAAGGGGGGTGAATACTTTCTGAAGGCACTGTAGGCACCCATGTTCTGCATGCCTCATTGGATACTGTGGATATGGCAGCCAGAACGGCAGCTTCAGGCATCTGCCTTAGGTGCCATGCCTGGCTTAGGGTCTCAGGATTCTCTCAGGATCTGCAGTCTGGCATCTTGGACTTCCTCTTCAAGGGTTTGGGTGTCTTTGGAGACAAGACAAACTGATCTCCCTTCTCAAAGACTCTGCAAAGTCCATTTGGTCTGTCCAAAAAATTTATAAGCGGGACCAAAGACCCTTTAAGAAGCGGCCATTTTGGAAGCCCTCAGGTCAGCAGCCCTGAAACCAGCCTCAGCAGAGGGGAGGCTACAAAAGAAAAGCCACCTCCCTGGCTTGTAGAAGCTCTGCTTCTTTGAGGGAGGGGGGCCTAAAGTCCTCCCAAGCCCCTCTGCCTACTCTGGAAGCAATACAGTGACTCCTTGCCAGAACAACCCCCCCCCCCCAGCGGAGTTGTTGGGGGTTGCTTCTCCCTCCATCTCGAGGGTTGGAGCAAAATGACACTTTATAGAGAAGTCATACTCTGGAGTTCGAACAAATGCCTCTGGAAACTCCACCAGTGTCCTCCCACTATCCTCCTCATATCCCCCTGATTGAAGTTGAAATTCAGGCCCTCCCGCAAAAAGTGGGCTATAGAGCCAGTTGCTCCTGGCACAAAGGGGAAGGGGATTTTATCCCCACTTTTTCCCAGTTCCCCAAAAGACTGGAGACCTTTGGCCCATCGTGGATCTCAGTTCCCTGAACAAATTTGTGTACAAAAGGTTCAAGATGGTCATGCTGCTAGATCTGATCGCCCTCCTGCACCAAGGGGACTGGCTGTGCTCTCTAGATATGCAGGACTCATACCTGCACATCTTAATGCTCCAGCCTCACAGGAGATTCTTTCGCTTCCTCTTCCAGGGCTGACATTATTAGTTTTGAGCCCTGCCATTCGGCCTATCCTTTGCTCCCAGAGTCTTCACAAAGTGCCTAGCGGTGGTAACTGTGGCTGTACGTCGATGGGGCCATTACGTCTTACCCTACCTAGACAACTGGCTCCTGGTAGCTCCCACAAGGGAACAGCTGGTTCGCACTCTGAGACACCTCTACACTCAGAGCTGGGGGATCATCCTGAATCTCCCAAAGTTGTCCCCATGGCCTAGCCAGAGACTTCAATTCATAGAGGTGGTCCAAGACACAGTACAGGGCATGGCCTTCCTCTTTCCAGACAGGGTGGATTGCCTTTGGGATCGGACCTAATCGTATCCTCTGCTCCTCATGTCCCAGCTTGAGTCTGTCTGCGACTCTTCTGTCATATGGCGGCAGCTGTCTCTATGGTTCCCATGGCTCGCCTCCATATGAGCATCCCTTCGTGGATGCTCTGGGTGCAGTGGGACGAGAGGTCCATGTCATCAAGGCACATGTCAGGAATCCTGGGAAAACCAGGAGTAGTTATAGAATTCACCAAAAAATTATTTACACTAGCAGTATTATAAATTTGTTCAGTATAACTGTTTACAAAGGCAAAATAAAATGGTTTCTAGGGACATGGATATGTTGTTCATCCATACTTCTTGGCATGTCCCTTTCCTCTTTAATTCTTGCCGGAAGGTCTTCAAGCTGGCTTCTCCCACCCACCCAGGTGGTATAACC
Source organism: Neoceratodus forsteri (assembly GCA_016271365.2). NCBI lineage: Eukaryota > Metazoa > Chordata > Ceratodontiformes > Ceratodontidae > Neoceratodus > Neoceratodus forsteri. The sequence continues at coordinate 239,024,176 of CM057450.1, read as the reverse complement.
CTCGGCTCTGCCCCATGACGCCAGATCTTCATTTCTCCTGGAAGATTCTGGTTGCTTCCTCTCCGCTACCGCTTTTTGTAGGCCCTGGCTTTCGATTTCTTTGGATCCTCTGCAGATTAAGCTTGTTCGAGCTAGCAGTTGTGACTTTTAATATTCGATCATGGAAGATGAATCTTTCCCTGGTTTTTACTGGTGCCTGTGGGGCCAGAAAATGTCACGCACAGACCACATATCGCATGCGTCTACTGCTTGGGTGTCAACCATGACACCCTGGCATGCAAGATGTCTCGCTTTTCACCCAAATGTCCTCGACTGTCGTCTCACATGGCTCAAGGTGGGCAGGCCCAGGAAACTGAATCCACTGGTGAAATCCAAGGAGGCCCGGTGGGCGGTGTCCATGGCTGCAGGGTCCGTCGAGCAGTTAGAACAAATTGAGGCCTTTGAGGAAGAGGCGGCGTAGGCCATGGAGCTCTCCTCTTGGCCAATTTTCGTTCCACTCAACCTATGCTCCACATTCTCGGGATCCTTTCATGAGATGTGCCAGTCTCTCCCACCAAGGGCGAGGGACATTTGGGCTGGTATACCTCCCGGTCCCGTAAAAAGGACAAGGAACTGAGAGATTCTTCATCTCAGCAAAGACGTTCTTGGGATCGAGAGCAGTCTCTGTCCCAGAAATCACAAGTCTTGACCTCGGTCGAGATTGCGACATCTGCCGCTGGCTTTTCAGTCCTGTCATCTGGTCAGTCTGCCAAAGTTTCGATCGAAGTGGTTGAGATCACTCTCAATTCTGTTGCTCGGTTCCGACAACTCTCTTTACAAGACCTTGGTCCTGTTTCTCCCCGATGAGGAGACCCAGCCTGCTGGTAGTCCCATTGAGGAACCGGTCCCTGATTGGGAAATTTAACGGTTCCCCCGAATGACCCACTCGGCCAGTCCGACTGAGGTCGAGATCTCTGACCCCCTTGACCAATAGGCCGAGGAGGGCACATAAGTACGCCAAAAAGAGGAAACGCCACCATTCATCTTTATCCTCCTTGGATAAGGAGAGGCTTCGGGGGAAACTCCGTCAAGACTACAAAGATCTAATTTGGCAACAGCTCATTCTCTCCGGGCAGAAGCCTTCTATGGTTTCCACCCCGGCCATTATTTGGCTTTCGCCTCCCAGGCCGAAGCCGGCTCCATTAGGACCGGTTAAATCTGTTCCTCCACCCGCGGAGCCAGTAAAACCTGCCCCAAATCGGCCAAAATTGGTCTCTACACCAGTAGTGGTGGAGCCACCACCTAAACAGCCTTCAGGAGGGGCTCCTTCGAAGGAAGCTCAGACTCTTCCGGGTCTTCCCCACAGGATTTCAGTCACCCGTACACCTGACTGCCCCAGGCATGTAGAAAGAGACCTTGGTGGCCGACCGATTTATCCAGATACCTCGGATTCTGACGACCTCGACCAGCACTCTCATCCGCTGGATGATGAGTCGGTGGGTAGTCTGTCGGGGCCTTCGTCATTTTGGGGAATTCTCCACCTTATCTGCAAATCCATGGGGATGCCCCTGGAACCTGTCCAGAAATGGGCGGAGTATCCTCATACAGATATTCATAAGAGAAGGGATACCCCTACGGAAGCCATCCCAGTGGCCGAGGCCATTGTAGGCCCAGCTTTGGAGCTCTGGCAGCATCCTGCCTTCTGCGTAGCGCCATCTGCCTGGATGGTCGGCAAGTATGCGGTGCCCATTGGGTCCCTCTGGGGATTCACAGAACATCCCTCGGCAGAGGGGTTAGTGACCGCTTCTGTGTTCAGACGCACAGGTAGCTCTGCTGACCCTGATAGACCTCCTGACAAGGAGTCCAGAAAACTGGATCACTCTGCCAGAAAGGTCTGTGCAGCTTCCTCTCTAGTCCTCCCATCAGGCAAGCTCAGACGTTATCATGGTGCACTTCTCCCATGCCCTCCTGGGCTCCTTGGACGAAGTTCTCCTGCATCACCTCGCGGACCTTCAGACTACGGCCAAGCAGGTCTGGGATCAGGGCCAAGTCGTTGCCAAGCAGCAACTTCAGATGGCCTTGGACCTCTGGGATTCTTGTGCCAGTTCAGTGGCAGCAGCAGTTGCCATGCGCCGCAGGGCTTGGCTGAGGCTTTCCACCTTTACGGCGGATACCCAGCATGAACTCACTGATGCTCCTTTCCTGGGGACCTATCTCTTCAGCCCAAGTGTTGGTCACCTTCAGCAAATCGAGCAGTCCAGTACCACCTTGGACTCTGCTACTTCTGCTCAAAAGGACGCCCCTGGCTCCAAGAAACAGCAGAAGAAGCCTTTCAAACAACATGAAGTCTTGCTGTATTCTGACTATTGCAGTGATCTCCAACCTTTGAACTGGCCCGCAGAACAGTGTTAACTTTCTATGCAAGGCATGGAACGCTGAGCTCGAGCTCGGTTGAAGCCTCTGTCTGCTGCTGTTTGAACCCCAACCGTCAGATTCTTTACTCCGCCTCACTGAACAGTCGCTCCGGAGATTTCTCCTTCGCTCGGTTCAAAAAAGTCAGTTAAAGTGTCATTTTTTTCGTTCGGTTTCAACCGAACTTCTGCTTCTAACCTGTCTAAGTCTCTGTCTGTGGTACCGCGAGTACTAGATAGGTTTTCTATATTAGTTTCTGTGTGGAACTTGTAAACATTGGATCGGTTCGATTTGAACCGATCAGGTTTATAAAAAAAAAAAATTCCGTTCTTATTAGAGTGTGGTAACCAGTCCGTATCGGTTCTAAAACAAACGGATTTCATTACGTTTTTTTCCAAGACCCGTAACATGGTCAGGAACCGATAGGGGTGTCTTGCCTGGCGGATTGCCGAAAAAAGGGTAAGTTTTGGTTAGGATAGGCCATGTCTGAGAAACCCAAGAAAAAAAAACGGGTCCACTGGGTTTCAACACTGTAGTGTGTGGGGAAGCCTTTGCTAAGGCTGATCCCCACACCACCTGTGTTTGTCTGGGGTTTGACCACCTCAATTCAGACTGCCAAATTTGTAAGTCTTCCCAAAGCTACCCTGAATAAGAGAGTAGGTAGACTGAGGGAAAGGGAGGCCGAGAAGTCTGCTGACCTGGATGGCCAGCCCGGTTCGGTTCCGACCGAATCAGAAGGAGTGCCCTCTGACCAGGGCGAAACTTCTTCGGGCAAGAGGAAAACCGATTCTGAGGAATCTGTTCCGGTTAGAAGAGAAGGGATAAATCATCCAGTTCGGATCCACAAGTTCTTTCTCCAACCGCTGATGAGATAGCCAGAGCGATAAGGATAGTTCAGTCGCTAACTTCGGTTCTGGCCGAACCGGCACCATCGGTCAGGGGCTCGGTTCGGTCGGTTCCCCTGGTTCCGGATTATACTTTAGAAGAATTTTATGAACTGGAGGAGGATGGAGAGTATGAAGATAATGATGGTGATTATGAAAGTCTGGATGTGCCTATTGACCCGGACATCTCCCCAGACAGACCTTCAGGTGTTTCTCCTCCTAGGCTTTGAGTCCCCTTCCCACTTTGTTTTACAAAAAAGTGGCTGAAACCCTCCAGCTTCCTATGGAAGAAGCAGTAGAGGATCAGGAGGAGCCTGATTTTGTTGAGATGATGGACATCCCAGAAGTCCAGGAGATTGTCTATTCCCCTCCATGAGTCTTTTGGGAAACAGACATTTAAAATTCTAAAAACTCCTAATTCCATACCTCCTGTGGACAGAAGAATGGACAAGAGGTATACTCTTTCAGGCTCAGACATGGAGTTCCCTTCCAGCAATGCAGCCATGTTGGGGTAGTGCAGGCTGCTGCCTGTGATAAGGCAAATATTCCTTGGCTACCCCAGATGGGGCTCCAGGAGGATTGATGCCATGGCAAAGCAGTACATGGCAGCATCTTTGGGACTCAGGCAGGCTAATTATATGGCCTACACAGCTAGATACCAGAAGTCCAGGTGGGACACTGTGATGGCTCTAGCTAAACAGGCCCTGACCAGCTTGCCAAGGAGCTGGAGCGGGTGGCTGCGGATGGGATTGAGGCATCCAAGGTGCAATTTCATGCTGCTGTGGACTCCAGTGATGTTTCATCTAGAGTCATGGCTACATCTGTGGCCCTTCAGAGGATGACTTGGCTCAGATGTACTAGCCTGTCACAGGATACCCAGGCTAAGGCCATGGATTTTCCTGTCCTTGGTAATTCTCTGTTTGAGGAGCAGACAGAGAACTACATGAAGAAGATGGACAAGTACAGGACCACCTACAGGAGTGCTCAGGCCAAAGGAAGGCAAGCCACTCCCCAGAGGCAGCATTCCAGGGGCAGGGGCAGGCCCTTTCATAGGCCTTTTTACCAAGCCCAGGCCTCCTCTTCTGCTTTTGCTCAGAGGGGGTTCTTTAGAGGAAGAGGCAGACGGGGTATGAACAGGCCTGCTTCCACCCCTCAGCCTAAAGCCCCTGCCAAGCAGGCACCCTGATGGGTCTGCCCAGGCCGATTCTCCACTACCTGTAGGGGGGCAGGCTGGCTTACTTTGTCCAGGAGTGGAAGTCTTTAACATCAGACAAGTGGGTCTTGGAAATAGTAAGCCAGGGACTGGTTCTCAGCTTCAGAAAATTTCCCAAGATGAGAAGCAGATCCTTTCCACCTGCAAATCCTTCAGAGGCCCTTGCCCTAGAGGCAGAGGTTTCTTCCCTCTTGGCTCTCAGAGCCATAGAAAGGGTTCCTACCCTACACAAGGGCAAATGATTGTACTCCAGGTACTTCCTAACCCCCAAAAAGACAGGAGAATGGCAGCCCTATCCTGGGTCTGAGATATCTAAACAAGCACCTTTTAAAGCCAAAATTCAAAATGGTGACTCTGGGAATAATTCTGCCCTCTCTAAGGCCAGGGGACTGGCTAGCCTCCCTGGACCTCAAGGATGCCTATTTTCACATTCCCATCAGGTGCTCCCACAGAAAGTACCTCAGGTTCGAGTTGCCCTCAGGCCACTATCAATTCAGAGCAATGCCCTTTGGTCTAACATCAGCCCCAAGGGTGTTCACAAAGTGCCTGGCAGTAGTGGTTGCTCTCCTAAGGAGAAAAGATCTCCATCTTTCCATACCTGGATGACTGGCTCATAGTGGGTCAGTCTCCAGACCAAGTCAAGTCACATCTTCAGATAACTCAGCAACTGCTCACTTCAGGATTTCTCCTAAACCTTCCAAAGTCGGTTCTAGAGCCAGTGCAGCTCCTCACCTTTATAGGGGTGGAGCTGGATACAATAAGAGCAAAGGCCTTCCTTCCCCTGGACAGGGCAAGGACACTAATAGAACTGGCCTCTTCTTTCACCCTTCAGGTGTCTCGACCAGCAAGGCCCTTCTTGCAGCTCCTGGGCCACATGGCAGCCTCTACAGCAGTGGTCCAGGGGGGCAGGATTTCAGATGAGGGACATTCAGTTCCACTTGAGAACCTTCTGGTCTCAGAGAAAGGATTCCCTGACCAAACTAGTCCCAGTGACTCGAACCCTGATCCAGGCTTTGCAGTGGTGGCAGGATCAGGACAATTTAAGGCAAGGAGTTCCTTTCGTCACTCAGTCTCATTCTCTAATCCTCACCACAGACTCCTCCCTCTTGGGTTGGGGAGCCCACTTGGGGGATCTTACCACCCAAGGGCTGTGGTCACCTCAAGAATCTCTGCTTCACATCAATCTCTTGGAACTCGGAGCGGTGTTTCTGGCACTACAAACTTTTTCCAAGTCTGTTCAGAACAAAGTAGTCAAGATCAGAACAGACAATACAACCACAGTGTGGTACATCAACAAGCAAGGGGGCACTCTGTCTATGGCCTTGTGCACAGAAGCAATGAAGTTGTGGTCTCTGGCCTATTCCCTGCAAACTTCTCTGACAGCAATTCACCTCCCAGGGAAGGACAATGTCCTGGCAGATGCTCTCAGCAGGATATCTCGGGGGGCCACCATGAATGGTCCCTAGATCCCCTAGTTTTGAAGGTGATTTTCTCCAGATGGGGCACTCCACAGATAGATCTTTTTGCAGCCCCAGACAATCACCAACTCCCTCTCTTTTGCTGCAGACCCCTAGTATTGGGCTCAGTCCCACTGGATGCTCTGGTTCTCACTTGGGAAGGGAAGTTCCTATATGCTCCCCCACCCCCGTTCAAGGTGCTAGTCAAGATCGGGTCTCAACCCTGAAAATTGATTCTGATCGCTCCAGGCTGGGCCAGACAGCCCTGGTACCCACTGTTGCTGTCCTTAGCAGTCCACCTTTCCCTGTCTCTTCCCAGGAATTACAACCTGTTGACATCCTCTCAGGGGAGGGTTTGGTATCCAAATCTCAAGGCCTGGCTCTTGAAGAGTTAGAGTTTGCTGATCTGCACACCTCTCAAGGTGTTCTGGATATTCTAAAGGCTTCTCGTAAGTCTTTCTGGTGGAAGGCTTTCAACTCCAAATGGAAAAGGTTCACTGTTTGGTGCTCTGTTAAGCATATTTCTCCAGAATCTGCTGGGTTGCCTACAGTCCTGGACTATGTGGTTCATCTCAATGGCTTGGGACTCAGACCAGCTACACTCAAAGTACATTTAGTAGCTGTTTCTGCTTTTTTGTCAGTAGGCAAGCCCTCTTCTCTTTCAGCCCATCCTGTATTTTGCAAATTCTTCAAGGGACTGTTACACACCAATCCTCCCTTCAGGGACCCTGCTCCTGCTTGGGAACTTAATGTTTGAATTGCTCAGCTTATGCAACCCCCTTTTGAGCCTTTGTCCTCTGCAGAGCTTAAGTACTTGACTTGGAAAACTGTGTTTTTGGTAGCCATTACCTCTGCCAGGCACATCAGTGAATTGCAAGCCCTGTCAGTGGAGCCCGATTTCATCTCTTTCCATAGAGATAAAGTGGTCTTAAGAACTAACAGGACTTTTTGCCTAAGGTGGTTTCAGACTTCCACCTTAATCAGTCTGTCTCTTGCTGTTTTCTTCACTGACCATTCCTCCTCTGGAGAGAGGAGGCTGCACAGCCTGGACGTAAAAAGGGCCCTTAGCTACTACATAGAGCGCACCAAGGGTCACAGGTTTGACTCCCTCCAGTTGTTCCTCACTTATGGAGAGGTTGGTAAGGGAAAACCTGCCACTGAAAGATCTATTGCCAGGTGGAATGTCTCTTGTATACAGTTCTGCTATGAAAAATTGGGTAGAATCCCACCCTCAGGCCTCAGGGCTCACTCTACTAGAGGTACAGCTGCTTCCCTGGCGGCTGCCAGGGATATTCCTATCTTAGAGATTTGTCAAGCAGCCACCTGGAAAACAGTACATACTTTCACCAAGCATTACTCTCTGGATATCCAGGCTAGGAGTGATGCTCGGTTTGGCACAGCAGTATTTCAGAGCCTATTCCCAAAGTAGGTTCTGTCCCTCCTCCATGGAGGTACTGCTTGGTAGTCTGCAATAGTCAGAATACAGCATGACTTCATGTTGTTTTGAAGAAAAAATTACTCACCTTAGTAATGTTGTTTCTTCTAATGGAGTCTGGCTGTATTCTGACCTCCGCCCCCCTCCCGCCTCCCCTCTCAGACCCTGGTTTTTGGGATGTGGGTAGGCAGGAGCAGTGTTGGCACCTAGAGGTGCCCCTTTTTTCCTCACCCTCCTTTATTTTGGGTGTGTGTTGTGTTTTTGTTTTTTGGGTTTCCTGACTTGAGTCTTTGCTTTGAAACCGAAAGAACCCTTTTTATCAAATTTAGTTGCCAGTTGGCTAGTGTGAGTTTACAGTTTCCACACAGAACGTCCAGTGAGTATAGCTCGTAAAGATCTGACGGTTGGGGTTCAAACAGCAGACAGAGGCTTCAACCGAGCTCGAGCTCAGCATTCCATGCCTTGCATGGAAAGTTAACTCTTTGTTCTCCAGGGCAGTTCAGAGGTTGGAGATCACTGCAATAGTCAGAATACAGCAAGACTCCATTAGAAGAAACAACATTACTAAGGTGAGTAATTTTTTCTTTTGGCACACTGCTCCTCCAGCCAAGCAGCTCTCCTTCCAGGGTGGGCAGCAACATCAGGCACAAGCTTGGCGCCCTCTGCCCAAGTTCGGGCCTCCAGCAGCCTGCAGACAGGGAGGTCGGGGTTCAGGCGGGTTCCAGTCTGGACCCTCTTCCTCCGGGCCTTCCCAGAGACTGGATAGGGGCTGCCACCCCTGTTCCCGTCACGCCAGCTCTGGGCCTCCTGTGGGGGTCCGACTCCACCACTTTCCTTCTGCCTGGTCCGCTGTTACCACGGCCAGGGTCTGCCTCTAGAGTTCAAGCAGTACCCTCCCTGCCGAGCCCGCGCCCCCTGGGTGGAGATAGTAACCCACACTCAGTCGGCTCTGAGAGACAACATAGCCCAACTCCTCCTCAAGGAGGCAGTGGTTTAAGTGGCAGATCCTCCAGTCAACCCAGGGTTCGTTTCCAGGTACTTTCTAGTCCTGAAGTGGATGGGGGGCTGGCACCCCATTCTAGATCTGCACGGCCTGAATCAGTTTCTCAGGCCACGCACTTTCAGGATGGCAACTCTGTCCCAGATCATACTATCCCTGGAGCAAAGCATGTGTTCTAGGATCATGGATATGTTGTTCAACCACACTCTTTGACATGTCCCTTTCCCCTTTAAATCTTGCTAGAAGTCTTCAGGCTGGCTCCTCCCACCCGCGCGAGTGGTATAACCCTCTGCTCCGCCCCATGACGCCAGATCTTCCTTTCCACTGGAAGATTCAGATTGCCTCCCTAGTGTTCACGCATTTTGTAGGCCCTGGCTCAAAAACCTTTGGTTATTCCAAAAATCTGTCTAGTTCGCATTAGCGATCGCGACTCTATACTGTCGATTTATAGAAGACTAGTCTTCCCCCAGATTTCGTCGGTGCCCTTGCGGCCAGAAGATGTCACACACCGATCCCCACAACACATGCTTTTACTGTCTTGGTGTCGTCCATGACACCTCGAAATGTGATTTGTCTCTCGCTTTCAATCCTAACATCCCCGGCAACAGTCTTGCACGTCTGAAGTTGGGGAGGCCAGAGAAACTGAACCCTCTGGTGAAATCCAAGGAGGCTCAGTGGGTGGTTTCCGCAGCTGCGGGATCCGCTGAGCAGTTGGAACACATGCAAGCATTTGAGGAGGAAGCGGCTTAGGCTGCAGAAACTACTCTGATCTTCTTTGTTCCGCTCAAGCTGGGCTCCACCTTCTGGTTCCTTCCGAGAGTTGTGCCAGTCTCTCCCGACCAAGGGAGAGGGTCCTGCGGCACGTACTCCTCTCGATCCCGTAAGCGGGAGAAGGATCAGAGATCGTCTTCATCCCGATGGAGACTCTCTTGGGAGTGGGAGAGATCTCGGTCCCAGAAACATGCGGTCTCGACTTCAGTCAAGATTGCTTCTTTGGCCGCTAGCTTCTCGGCTTTGCCATCTGGTCACTTGACCGAACTGTCGATCAATGATGTAGAAATCGTGATCGATCCTTTATCGCAGACTCTGGTTGACAGTTCTCTCGATCGAACTCCAATTCTGACTTTCCCCAACGAGGAGACCCAGCCTGCTTGGCCTCCCATAGAGGAAAGTGGTCCCCAGCCCCGGGAAATCACCGGTCCCGTTGGTGCCTCCCAAGTGACTGAATCGTCCTGTCCAATCTCAATTGAGGTCTCGAACCCCCTCGACCGAAAGGCCGCGAAAGAGCCATAAACACTCTAAAAAGAGGCAACGCCATTGATCGTTCTCCTCGGATGAGGAGAGGCTCCGGCGGAAACTCCAGTGCTACGAGGACCTCATGTCAGCAGCTGATTTTGACCAGGCACAAGCCAACCCTGGCTTTCGCCTCCTAGGCCGAAGCAGACTCCTTCGGAGCCGATCAAGTTGGTTCCCCCACTGGCAGAGCCGATGAAACTTCCGGTTCGGCCTAAACCAGTCTCTCCACAGATTGTGGTGGAACCACTGCCCAAGCAGCCTGTGGGAGGGGCTCCTTCCAAAGAAGATAGGCTGGACACCGGGTTCCCCCGGCATCTGCCCCCCGCTAGACCACCCTCAGCTGGTCGGAAGTTGACCTGGGTGGTCGACCATTGTATCCAGATTCCTCGGATTCGGATGTGACTGGCCTGCATTCTCATCCCAGAGATGACTAATCAGCCAGTGGGTTAGAGACTGAGGAAGGTCCTTCATCTTTTCAGGGCATTCTTCTCCTCATCTGAGTCCACAAGCATGCCTCTGGAGCCAATACAGAAAAAGGTGGTGTACCCTCTCACGGACATCCTCAAGAGAGGGGATACGCTGACTGAGGCTTTTCTTGTGGCCGAGGCCATTGTTGGCCCAGCCTTAGAACTCTGGCAGCACCCTGCCTCTTGTCCAGCTCCATCTGCCCGCATGGCCCGCAAGTATGCAGTGCCCATGGGGTCCCTTGCAGGTTCACAGAGCACCCTTTGGCCGGGAGCCTGGTGACCTCCTCTGTGTTCAGGTGTACTGGCAGATCTTACTGGACTGTCTCCATCACTCATTCACACTAGTGGGATAGCACCGGAGGTGCTAGGATCAAGCGGGAGCCAAAAATTTTCTGGAGGGTTGGCGCCGAGGTAGGACTGCGCATGCACAGCACTGCGAGACTGACTCGCGCCTGTGTAGGCTATCTTGGCGTCGACCCTCCAACCGCCTCAGTTCCTTTTCTCCCGCCGTCGAGTGCGCTTGGATGTTGACGTCGCTCGTCTGACGGAGTCAAAGGTTTCGTCTATACGACAACAGCTTTTAGTGTTTAACGGTTTAGTTTACCTATTTAGTAGTAATTTTTTTATTTTACGAACAAGAAAAGAAATTCTTTCCTGCCATCAATGGAGTTGTCCTTAGACGGTGGCGGTGACGGTAGGAAGACTTCGTTTGAAAGTTGCTATGGCAGAGGGGCTGTGCCCGGTCCGCCACCCTTAAGTAACAGGGGAGGTCTGACCACGGACAGTCCTGTGCTCGGGAGACAGTCCACCGAAGCACGAATTTGGCCGTACCGGGGATCCAGCTCTGCTTAGCCTCAAGCTCTTCTTCTTCATTTGGGGAAAAAGAATCTGTGCCACTCGAGGTTGCCTGTTGGTATGTCTGCACGAGGATTGTTCGTTGGTAGGGGTCATAGGCCTGAACCCACTTTCGTGGGTTCCCCTTGGCCCCGCTCCTAATGACCGCATACTTGACTCCGGACTCCATCTCTGTCCTCATTGGAGTTCCGGTGAGCAGTTTCACCTCTGGGCTGCTCCTGTGGAGCAGGGGGTTTGACTTTCCTTTTTTCCTGGTTGTGTTCCTGTTTTTGGGGCCTCCGGACCTCTGAGCCGTTGGACCAGAGCCAGGTCAGTTGGATCAGAATGAGCGTGGTGCCCTCTTGGTGCCTTCGCCATCATGTCAACCCCTCATGCCTACCCACCCTCTTCCTTTTCCATGCTGGGGCCAGCACGGGCACCACCTTTCTCCTTCTCCCCATCTTTTCCATGGTGTTTTTCCTGGCGCTGTGCCCGACACCTTGGTGGCACCGCAGGTCCAGTGCCGTGCCACTGGTTTAGCATTGGTGTCATAGGCAGCGCTGCTGGGGTTTGGGTCAGTGCCATTGCTCGGCGCCGGGTGCTCTATGCGGCGCCGTGGGTGCTATCATTGTTGCCTTCATTGCCGGCGCCACTAGCGGTGCTGTGGGTGTCTTACGGTGCCGCAGAGGTGCTCGCGGGTGCTCGTGGGTGTGGTGGGTGGCGCCAGGTGCCGGGCACCGGTGGGTGGAGCCTGGCATGGGTGCCATGGTACCATGGGTTTCTTGGGTGCCATGGTGCCATAGGTGCCATGGGCGTCGGGGGTGCCCTTGCATGCCATTGCTGCCGAGGATACCTGCGGGTTCCGCCGTGGGTGCCCTCGGATGTCTCCCAGGTTGGCATAGGTACTGCTTGGTGTCCTCCTGTGCCACTAGTGATGCTGGTGCCACAGGGGTGCCAGTTGGTGCTGTCTGACAGAACTAGGGGAAAGATCTCTGTTTGCAGACCTCTCTTCCACAGGACTTGTGGCGGGATGTTTCCGCGGAATGAAGTCCTTCTGCGGATCATTTTTCCACACATCTTAGTGGGTGGCGGTCTGCATCGGGTCTCATCATCCAGCATTGTCCGCTGATGGGACTCTTCTGTTCTGTTCTGTTCTGTCAGCAGAATCTCTCATTCCTCTCAGCACTTTCTCAGCTCCCTACTTGGTGCCAAGCTCCTCGACACCCTTCCTGGTGGCGGAGTCTCTAGTGGCTCTGACCTAGACCTCTTTTTGGAGTTCTTCTGCAGTAGAAGGGCATCTAGATGAGTCTCTCCCTGTTTTTCTGGCCAGTGATACAACGGATGACTCATTTTATATACTGAAAGACACGCCCTCTCTATCATCAGAGTCTGTGATGGAAGCTCTTTTCAGTAGTTCCTTATTTATGGGGTCCACCATTGTGTTCAGACTGGATCTGTGGACCATATACCTCTGTGTCTAGACTCTTTCTGTCATCAAGACAATTATACTCTGTGGAACATTCTAATTCAATGGTTGGGAGCCGCACAGTGTGTTCTGCTCCTTTGATAGGGGTATACAGCCCTCTTTTGATGCTGCCCCTCTGGTGGCTGCTTCAGCACAGGTGGTTAACATCTGTCTAGCTATTATTAGTCCACTCAAGAGTTCAGTTATGGATCCTTAGGCTCCTCCTGCTCCTCAGAGGGATGACATCCTTGTCACTTCTTTATCAGGCAATCCTTGCCAAATAGCAGCCAGCAACCTTGTCAGGCTCGGACTAATGATAATTAATACAAAAAAAAGGGGGGGTCAGAATTATCACAGCACAGGGCCTAGTTGGAATTTCCCAGATACCACACTTTTGGATCTGGTCAGGTTCCGTCTCAACCCTGAGGCGGTCGTCTCAACTTCAGTAGAGAGTACCTGATTTCTTTTACCCCTAGGGGCAGTCCGATCCAGCGGTGGTATAGCTCACCTCTTTTCTCTAGAGAATTTTCTCTTATTCTGAGATATTTCCAAAACCTAGGCATCTAACCAGTCTTAGTCCCTTTTTGCTTTTTTTAATCAGGCTTTCTTCTCTTGATCAGAGCCTCGCAGCAACAGAAGTGACTCTTCAGCGAGTCGGAACTTAGATTCCTACTTCCATGCTTGCTTCAACTTAACAGACGACATGCTCCTTTCTTGACCATAGGTCAAGCAGGTCTTTTTCTGAGGTAGTTTCTCAAATATTCACACCTTCAGTTCCTGTGCACTGGTTCCGTGCCAGTAGCACTCGAAGCTGTCCTCTCCGACCGCGTGGCGGAGGCGGTGATTCCTACCCCAACAAAGCAAACTAGAGACCTTCCTCTCCCTTCAGGGAGGCTGGAGTAGTAGTGTCTCACCGCATTGAGCCACTTCTGCCGTTATTCAGTCACTTCAACGAATGGGTTAGCCCTAACTTGGTCCTGCTGTGTCTCTCCTCGATGCACATCTGCCTCTATTTGCCTTACAAATCCAGCCCCTGTTTTTTTTCTGTCAATGTTTTTTTTTTCCACAGTGGACACGTCCTCCTGTACACTTTTTCCTTTCTTCCCTGAGTTCAGATACTGCTGCTACACTTATACACACAGGGGCAGGATGATTCCCTTTTGGAATATGCAGTGACTAGGATTTGATTCTACTAGACCACCACAAGAGGCTTCTAAGTTGTGTTTCGCCTTCCATCAGGAGGTTTTCAGTGACTTACTGAAAACCATTTTCCTTGATGAGCTAACCCCACCTGGACATTCTTTTGCTCACCAAGTAAGGGGTTCAAGTGCTACTGGACCTGTTGTTTGCAAGTCAGCCATACTTGGTAGTGGGGGTTTCGTCTCCGCTTTTCGGTCTACCCTGAACCCGTAGACTGTACCTCTGGCTCTTGCAGTTCCTGAGGTCCTTTACATTAGATTAGTACATGTCTTTGACACTATTAGTTTTGGTCACATACCAAATTGTGAGTCCAGGTTTTCACCTCTCTCTGAGTGGTTGCGGCTTCCTGGCAGAGTTTCATTTTGTGCCCATTGCAGTTGTCTGCGAAGTGGTGCGTTACAACTCGAGCGCTTATCTTGTAAGCATCATGTTCTGGATGCTCTTTACAAGATGGCTCTTTTTATTAGCAGGACAGTCCTTGGCCGTTCTTTCTGGGTGAACCCTATCTCCTACCACCCTACTCAGGGTTGTGGATTTTAGCTTGGTACTCTCCACTAGTGTGAATGAGTAGTGGAACTTAGTCCAGGAAGATATGGAAATGCATGCTTACCGTAATTCTTGATCTTCTTGGACAGTCTCCATCACTCATTCACACACCCATCCACCATCCTCTGGGTTCACTCGTTTTTCTTTCCTGGTCTTCATGGCCTATGGTTCGGACTGTGAAGACATTGTTCTTTGACCTTTCTTACAAGTGTCATCTGGGCCCTCTCAGGCCCAGAAACTCAGAATGAGTTATTCTCATTAGTTACGCTGCACCTCCTTGGTCGAAAAGGTACTGAGGCGGTTGGAGGGTCAACGCTGAGATAGCCTACACAGGCGGGAGTCAGTCTCGCGGTGCCACGCATGCGCGGTCCTACCTCTGCGCCAACCCTTCAGAAAATTTTTGGCTCCCGCTTGGTCCTAGCGCCTCCGGTGCTACGATACTGACTGACCTCCTGAGAAAGAGTCCAAGCTTTTGGACCATTCAGCCAGGAAGATCTATGCAGCTTCTTCCTTAGACCCTCATCAGGCAAGTTCGGCTGTCATCATGGCACACTTCTCCCATGCCCTTCTAGGATCTTTGGATGAAGTCCTCCCACATCTCCCCATGGACATGCAGACCACAGTCAAGCAGATCCGGGATCAGGGCCGAGCTGTTGCCAAACAGTAGCTTCAGACAGCCCTGGACATTGGGGATTCTTGTGCCCATTCGATGGCAGCCGCAGTTGCCTCTCGTCGCAGGGCTTGGCTGAGGCTTTCCTCCTTCCCAGCGGATACTCAGCACAAACTAGCTGACGTGCCTTTCCTAGGGACCAACCTTTTGGGCCCAGGAGTGTCTGGTCACCTTCAACACTTTGAGCAGTCCAGTGACACCTTGGATGCCACTTCTGCCAGGGGTTCTTCGGGCAAGAACCAGCAGAAGAAAAAGAAGCCCTTTCGGCATTCTTCCCCTGTGGCTCAGCAGTCCTCTTCAAGGACAGCAGCATCAACAGCAGCAGCAGGCTTAAGCTTGGTGCCCCCGGCCCGGGCCCTCCCAGGCCTGTAAAAGAGGCCAAGGTTCTGGTCCTGGATGTTCCTCCTCCTCCTCCAAGCCTGCTCAGTGACAGGGCCTTGAGAAGACATCCCCTATGTCGTGATCAGCAGTGAAGCAGGTGTTGTGCCGGTTCCAGATGGTGATGTGACCCCTGCAGGAGCACCGCTGCATGGCGGGCTGTCCTTGTTGTTCATCATCGTCATCTTCATCTTCTTTGTCTTCTTCGATTTCTCACTGGGCTTTTCTGAACCAGACATGGTGCCATGCGGAAAATAAGAAACATGAAGGAAAGAAAAAGGTTCAACGCTGCATAGAGATGGCATTGATATGGATATGGTGCCAAGATACAGTGTCTTAACAGGGTGGCAGCGAACTGAGGAAGGAGTGTGACGCACTTAGATTGTAATACTTGCATGGTGTGCTCTCCCTGGCAGAAAAAACAGAACTGAGGGGACCAGCGTTGGTTACTGACCAGTCCATGAATGTCGCATCATACATCTGCCTCGTGGGCAGCACCATCACCAATGTTGGGCCCCCTAGGCTATAGGCTGCAGAAAGACTTTGCTTCAGCAGGGTCCTAGTGCCTCCAGAACCGGCTCAATAGTGGGAATAAATGGTGAAGATTGATTCTTGAAAGATCTTATTATTTCTACCCCAGGGATTCTTCAATATTATTAACTCAAGCAGTTTGCCTCCTGGATTATACTGCCTCAGAGATGAATGTAACTTTTGCTAATAGTGGAACACTGATTGGCTCGTGCCACCATTCAGACCTGCTGCCCTGTCAACTGTATGCGTTCTAAAATGCTCAGATTTTTCTTTGCCTGCCTAGTTGGTCGCCTCGAAGACTGCTCCTCAGCGTTACTGAGAGAATTTAGACTTTGAGAGAAAAGTATAAGTATTAGTTTTATTTTACTTCATTTCTGCTGCCCATTAGAAATTGAGTTAGTATTAATAAATTGTTTGTGATCTTTATTCAGTTTTGCGGTTCCTCGTCAGTTTCTGGTAACTGGTGAGGAACCAATTATTTTGGTTTGTATTCGCGTTAAATCACTATCTTTTAGTTTTACTTTGATAAATAAACGAAAACAATTTAGTCCAGTCTACTTCTTGGGTTTTCTCTATATTTATGTGGTTTTTCCTCGGTGGAGGAACGGACTGTGAGCTCTTAATTGCAGCAACCTACTGTAAATTCCTGGTCACATATCTGTTCAGGAACCGATTAAGTAGTAAACTTTTTATATTTCGCTAAACCAGCAATGTCCAAAAAACTCCAGAAAAAGACCGGGCCAACTGGTTTTAAGAACTGTCTTAACCCTTGCAGGGCCGTGGACTGATATCAGTCCAGAATTCCTGTACATTCTAATTCTGTTTGCAGCCTAAGGGTTAAATGTCTGGAATTATTTGCTAAAGCAGACAAGTATGACTTATGCTTTTTCTGTCTCAGAGCTGAACACTGAGTCCGTTTGTGATATTTGCAAAGGTTTTCCTGAAAAAACAGTAGAGAAACACAAAATGTGTTTTTAAAGAAAGAACATCTACAGGTTTTCCTTCTGAATTCGAAGGATCCGACCACTGAGAAAAAAGATAAGTCTAAAAATGTCTGTCCAAACGCCCCTGAAAAATGCAAGACATCTGGACTTAAGACTGGGAGAACTGGTAAAGGATTCACCTATGTTGAAAAAGCTGGATAAGAAAAATACTGGTCCCCCCGGCTGAAAAAGTAATGGGGCTACCAGTGATTCATGGCAGTATGCCCACAGCTGACCAGGTTGCACAGGCCCCCAAATCCTGCAGGCCTTGCAGACCGGATTAGCATCGGTTAACCAGCAACCAACCGGTTCTTCTGCAGCGATGAGCATTTCTTCCGCAGAGGTTCTGGACCCCTCCTGGGATGATTTTGGGGAGGAGTATGAAGATGATGAACAAACTGAACCAGGTTTGAATCCCCTACCAGGGCACCTGAGGACTTCTCTTCACACTTTTCTTTTGTGAGGCAGATGGTTGATGCACTTGACCTCACTCCTTATGAACCTAAGCAGGAGGAGGAGATGCAATGTTTAGACATGATGGGGTTAACTCCCACAAAAAAAGTTACTGTCGATCAACAAATTTTTCAAGAAATAGGTGGTCAAAGTTCTTGAGACCCTGAATTCTAATCCCCCTGTGGACAGGAAAGCTGACAAAAAATACTAGCTTGACCCATTGGGGCAGAGTTCTTGTTGTCCCACCCAGACACTGAGGGAGTGGTACAAGCAGCAGCTTGTGATAAGGTTAAAGTACTCTTAGCAACACACCAGATTCCAGAAAACTGGATGGGATGGCCAAGAATGGGTACCTGGCGGCCTCCTTGGGAATCTGGGAAAGTAATTATATGGGCTATGCAGTCCAATACCAGAAAACGTTGTGGAATTCAGTAATGGCCATTGCTGACAAGGCACCAAGTCTGCAATCTGACCTTCTGGAAACAGCCAGGTGTGGCATAGAAGCCACAAAATACCAGTTCCACATGGCTGTTGATGCAAATGACAATGCAGCCAGATGGATAGCTTTGTCCATAGCCCTTAGGAGGTCTGCCTGGCTTAGGGCAACCAGCCTTACTCGGATACTCAAAACAAGGCTATGGACTTCCCAGTAGAAAACAGTTCCCTGTTTGGGACTAAAACAGAGGTGTACATGAAGAAAGTGGATGAATACAAGGCCACTTACAGGAGTAATTCTGCTAAGGATAAGGCCTCCACATCATACAGGCCCTATGGAGGTAGAGATAGGGGTTATACGAGACCCTTCTACCAAGCAAAAGCTGCCCCAAGTTGCCCACAGAGGGATACTACAGGGGTGGAGGCAGCAGGGGCTCGGGGGTACACAGCCTGCCACACAGGGCAAGCAGAACCCCTGATGTGTTGGTCAGGGTCTGCTCCTCCATTCCGGTCGGGGGCAAATTGACCTACTTCCAAAATTGGAAAACCATCACCACAGACAGATGGGGGTTGGAGGTAGTGGATCAGGGATTGGCCTTCCATTTCAAAACTTTTTACCCAAGTTGAGGTAAAGACATTTCAGATGTCCGGATCCAGCAGAGAGGAAATTGCTGGAAAGAGGTTTCCACCCTACTGGCATCAAAAGCAGTAGAACCTGTCCCCTCCTCTCAAAGGGGAAGAGGTTTCTACTCCAGATACTTCCTAACCTCAAAGAAAAATGGTGAGTGGTGACCCACACTGGATTTGGGATCTCTAAACGGGCATCTCATAAAGCCAAAGTTCCAGATGATGACCTTGGCAATGATCTTACACACATTACGGCAAGGAGACTGGCTGGCATCATTGGATCTCAAGGATGCTTATTTCTACATACCCATAAGGGAATCTCACAGAAAGTACCCGAGGGTCAGATTATCATCCTGTCATTACCAGTTTGCAGTTCTGCCTTTCGGCCTAACCTCTTCCAAGGGCATTTACAAAGTGCTTAGCAGTAGTGGTGGCACATCTGAAGAGGCAGGGCGTATCAGCGTTCCCTTATCTGGACGATTGGCTGGTACTGGGGAAACCCCACAACAGGTAAGACTATTTGAGTCTCACACAGGAGACATTGGAGTCTCTGGGATTCCTTATAAACGTCCAGAAGTCTTTGTTACAGCCTGTTTGGGTACTGCGCTTCATAGGAGCAGAACTGGACACTTTACAGGGCAGGGCTTTCCTTCCCCAAGACGGCGTGGACAACATATTGCACATTGCAGGATCTTTCATCCTAAACAGACCAAGATCAGCAAAACATTTTCTGCAGTTGCTGATACACATGGCTGCTGCCACAAGTACAGTGCAGGGCTAGGGACATCCAGTTCCACCTCAGGGCTCACTGGTGCCAGAAAAAGGACCCTCTCTCAAAACTGATACTGGTATCGGGGACCCTAATATGGGCCGTGCAGTGGTGGCAAGACAGAATCAATCTGAGGGAGGGGGTACCATTCGAGTGGAAGTCCCCTACCATGGTGCTCACATCAGATGCTTCTCTGCTAGGGTGGGGAGCAGATCTGGAGGAACACAGTGCATAGCACTTGGTCCCCCAGAGTCACTGCTACATATAAATCTACTGGAGCTCAGAGCAGTGCTTCTAGCACTTCAGTCCTTTGAATCCCTGATAGAGGGCAAGGTGGTACAGGTAAGGACGGACAATACCACCACAATGTACTACATCAACAAGCAGGGAGGGACAAGGTCCAGCCTGCTGTGCACAGAAGCAATGAAGATTTGGGGCCTGGCACACTCTCTGCAAGTGTCCCTAATAGCAATGCACCTTCCAAAGATGGACAGAACATTCAGATGCCTTCAGCAGAATCGGTCAAAACCACCACGGGTGGTGCCTCAACTGACTGTTACTAGAGATAGTGTTTCGAAGGTGGGGCACCCTAGAGAGAGATCTCTTCACCTCAGAAGAGAACCATCAGTTACCCAAAGTCTGCTGCAGACCCCCAGCCAAGGGGTCAGTCCCCTTGGATGCCATGGTTCTGAATTGAACAGGGAAAACTCTCTATGCTTTCTCCCCCCCCCCCAATTTCCCTTGTTGCTCAGGGTCCTGATCAGGCGCGGGTCCCATCTAGCCACAATGACTCTGATGGCTCCAGATTGGGCCAGGCAGCCACGGTACTTTGTGCTGCTTTCTCTGTCAGTGGCTCGACCTATACACCTCCTACACAGACACAATCTTCTGACTTTCTCCCAGGGGAGGATTCTGTATCTGAATCTCTGGTCTCTCAGACTCTAGGCATGGCTCTTGAGGGCCTAGAGTATGCTAACTTAACCTTTCAGAGGATGTCTTACAGGTGCTAAGAGGTTCCAGAAAACTCTCAACAGGGAAAACTTATACTTCCAAATGGAGGAGATTTCCATCTGGTGTGTTTCAAGGGAGGTGGTACCCTCTGAGGCAGGGTTGTCAGTCCTGCTGGATTACCTGACACACCTACGTACTCTGGGACTGCAGCCAGCTACCCTTATGGTCCATTTGGCATCTGTCTCTGCAAACCTCTCGGTTGGTAAGGGTGCTTCCTTAGCAGCTAATCCTATTTTTAGAAAGTTCTTTAAAGGGTTGGCCCATCTGTATTTCCCCTCACAGGGAGCCAGCACCAGCCTGGAATATTTGTATTGCCAAGCTCATGGAGCCTCCATTTGAGCCATTGGCTACTGCTCATTTAAAGTTTGTCACTTGGAAGGCTATCTTTTTAGTAGCCATCATGTCCGCAAGAAGGATAAGTGAGTTACAGGCCCTGTGTGTGGAACAGGACTATTATCTCCTTCCATAGGGACAAGGTGGTGCTCAGGACTAACAGGAAATTTCTTCCAAAAGTAGTTTCTGACTTCCACCTTAACCAGTCGTATTACTTTGCCAGTCTTCTTCATTGAACATTCTAGTTCAGGAGAGCGCAGATCATAGTCTTGATGTAAAGAGAGCTCTGACCTATTATATTGAGCGTACCAAGGAGCATAGGCAGGATAAGCAACAGCTGTTCCTGACCTATGGTGATGTGGGTAAAGGTAGGCCAGCTTTGAAAAGGACACTTGTACGCTGGATTGTGGCATGCATACAATTCTGTTACAGTAAAGCTGTCAAGGAGCCCTCAGTAGGCCTGAGGGCACACTCCACTAGGGGTACAGCTGCTACAGTAGCAGCAACCAGGGACTATTCCCTTATTGGAGATCTGCAAGGCAGCCACATGGAAAACTGTACGTACCTTTACAAAGCACTACAGCTTGGACACATAGTCCAGGACCGATGCCAGGTTTGGCACAGCAGTGCTGCATAACCCTTTTCCCTAATTAGGGTTCTGGGCCCTCCTCCAAAGGTACTACTTCATAGTCTGCTAGAGTTAATGATACTGAAGAATCCCTGGGATTAGAAGAAAAAATTAATCACCATAGTAATCTTGTTTCTTCCAAGGTATTCTTCAATATAATTAACTGGCCCACCCTTCCTCCCCTTCCAGAACCAGTTAGTCTCTGCTTATAGCTAGTATCAATCTTGATTGTTGGCCTTACACTGGTACAGTTACATTTTAACCAGATGGCCCATTTTTTTTATTAGACTTTTCTGGACACTGCCAGTTGGCTTAGGAAATCAAAAAAGGGGGGTTATAATTAATCCAGTTGTTGTTACTTTTATTGTCAACTGTTAGGCTCTGCCCTCACCATCCTCTGCCCTCACTAACTTCCTTGCTCCAAATTGCAACTGCCCCTGACCCCCCCCCCGATAGCTTCTCCTCCCCATCCCCCCTTAGCGCCTGACCAGCAGCTCAGCCTTAGCCTAATTGTCTAGCTTATACACTGCCCTCGCGCCACTCTCACACCTCTCTCTCTCTCTCTCTCTCTCTCTCTCTCTCTCTCTCTCTCTTATTCATTCTTTCACTCTAATATCTCCCCTCCCTCCCTCCTTCCTACATAACCTGCTCTCTTCAGCTTACTCACAGCTACTACTCCCTCTCCTCCCCCCACCCCTAACACCTAGGGTCTATTAGTCCACTCCTCCCCTACCCTCTATCTTCACTCTCCAACTCCTACTGTCAACTTGGTGCATCTCGCTCAGCTCAAGTTCTGTTACTGGCACTCAAGTAATCATGTATTACGATTGTTGTCTACCCACATAATGTATACCTTGTCCTTGAAGATCATGTACTGTACTGTTCTCCCTATGTAACAAGTTCAAATGTAATCCCACCCAAATATGTAAATTATCTGCATTGTTCTACTAACAAATTCAACTGTTGTATGTATACCTGCCTCCTCTGTAACCCCCAGGTCGCACGTGAGACTAGCATCTTTTGCTCAGTGTGCCTTTCTTGGTGAAACATTTTCAATAAATAAAAAATAAAATATAGTGGGGGGGCTTAGTTGCAGGCTTCTGTGAAATCTGAGTGTTTTAGAACGCATACAGATGACAGGATAGCAGGTTTGAATGGTAGCACGAGCCAATCAGAGTTCTACTGTTAGCATAAGTTCCGTTAATCTCCAGGGCAGTGCAATCCAGGAGGCTGACTGCTAGAGTTAATGATATTGAAGAATACCTTGGAAGAAACAAGATTACTATGGTAAGTAATTTTTTCTTCCAGTAGCTTCATATGAAGTCTGAACCATCCATTGCTTGACCTGATACAGAATGGCTGCCCAGGTGAAAATGAGTTAAACCGGTAAAGGCTAAACTGGGATTTCAAGCTGAGGAAAGATTCATCCATGAGGTCTTGGAGGAGTCTGCCTTCCTACTGTAATTATCCTTCTACACATTCAGCCTTGGAGGATGCTACATTGGCTGCTTAGCATAGGCCTACTCAGTTGCCAGCCATTCCCAGAAAGGGTGGCATACAGTATCCTGCCCCTACAGCAAAGACTTATTATTCATCCTAGCCTGAAATAGTGAAGTGGTAATCATGGTTCTTATGGTAGCGCAAAGGCACCCATGCTTGTGAGTTTCCTTCCCTCTGATAAGGAGTTGAGGCAACTGGATGTGATTAGGGGAGAGGACTTTTGCTTCTCTTCCCCTCAGGAGAGTAAATTCAGACATTCGTGGATAAAGTATCTGAATTGTCAGTGGAAGACTATGTCCTCCCTGGCTGATAAAATGTTGAATAGCCAAGACAAAATATTGGCCCAGCAGACTGTTGCTAATGGGCAGAAGGCTTGAAAGCATCTGCTCCAATCTGCTTACGATTTTTCAGATAAGTTATCACAGGATTACTTTATACAAGTATCAAAAACATCAAATAGACTAAGATGTATACATCGTTCCTTTGCATCACAGAGTAAACTGTCTCTTACTCCTGTATAGAACATATGTAATCCCTCACATAGATTTTGGGTCTCCTTTTTGGAACCCTTATCGGGGGGGGGGGACTATTTAGTTTAGAGGAAAGATGTATAGGTAATGTTCAATATCTTGATCTTATGGCCCAATGCGGTATTGATTACAACGCCAGGGCTATCACCCTTGGGTCCCACAACAGACAATTGGTGGTCGCCAAAGTCATTACTAATAAAAGAAATAACTTTTCACTGTTCACACTGCCCGTTCGTGGAACAGACTCCCTTATGATCTAGTAAACATGTCGTCATTCACCAGCTTCAAACACTGGCTTGATAACCACTTAACTTTCAAAAGGCAACAAACACTAATTCACCCACTGGGAGTGAGACGGTTTTGATGGGCTTGTGGCCTTCTTTTGTCTTACGAAACCAAGTAACCAAGATGCTGCAGCCAGAGGGGTGGCCTCTGGGATTTACCTCCACCACCACTCTTGGCTGTAGTGGCAGGCTTTGCCTCTAATGTCCAACAGTCCGTACTAAATGCCCCTTTCAGAGTAAAGCAATTATTCGGCACAGATGTAGAAAATACCTTGCAGGATCTACAGTCCTCAAATTATGTTGAGGTCCCTACACATTTCGAACCCAAAATCCCGAGGAAGGGGATAGGGTGCTGTTTGTAAAGCCTAAGCACATCTAGGCAGTGGATATTCTGTGGGTTAGGGATGTGGTTCCCAGAGACCTCAGCCTTCCACTTCTCAAGCAGCAAACCTGCCTCCTAGTGCCAGACTTACAAAAGGTCAGACCATTATCTGTACTTTCGCCTCTCCAGGCACTTTCCGACTCTTTCTTCTCTCCCCCCCACCTCAGTACCTCAGGAAGTTCTGGTGGGAGGCTGAATCTCCCACCTTTTACAAAAGTGGAGGGAGATAACTACCAGTGCTTGGGTCCTGTAGGTAGTTCAGCAAGCTCGTGCCCTAAAGCACCTTACTTTTTCTCCGGTGATCCTTACCCCCCAGTTGCCAAACTGATATCTTCCGAGACATCTTACTCTCCTGCTGGAGGAGGTTTAGATCCCACTCCGCAAGAAGGCTGTGGAACTTGTCCCGGTGTCATAACAGAATCAGGACTATTATTCCTGGTACTTTCTTGTCCTAAAATAGACTGGATATCTAAGACTCCTGCTAGACCTTCGAGGACTGAATCTGTTTTTCAAATACAAAAAGTTTCGAATGGTTTCTGCAGTCCCACCTTCCCCGTCTTACTAAGATACATACATACAAGGTGACGGCAGATGAGGACTGTGTGGCCCACCTAGTCTGTTCCTTTTCCCTACCTAATACATTACCACAGACCCTAGTTGATCTGTTGCTTACCTTCTCTTCCCTATTACAAGAGTGCTCTGATGCCTGTCCTGTGCATTCTTGAATTCCCCTGCTGTTTTTGCCACCACCACCACCTCCACAGGGAGGCTGTTCCAAGCATCCACTACTCTTTTCTGTGAAAAAGTACTTCCTCATGTTGCCCCAGAGCCTGCCCCCCCAGCGTTTATTTTGCCCCCTTGTTCCTGTACACCACCTTTTCTGAAAGATGCTCCTGATGAACTTGAATGTTTGTCATATTCTCTCCACCCTCCCCCTTTTTCCATGGAATACGTATTGAGATCCTCTGGTCTTTCCTCGTGTGACATTTGGTGCAGTCCGTGCACCATTTTTTGTTGCCCTTCTTTGGACTGCCTCTGTTTTGTCTGTCTTATGCATTATCTGTACTAATCCTCGTTTCATTCCAAGGTTGTGTGTGAGAAAACAGTACATCACATTGACCTTCTTGTGTATTTTTCAGTCTCTCACAGATAGTGGGGAACATCATTTACATACACAGGACATCCACAGGTTGCTGGTTTGGTACTTGGAATGTACCAAGGATTGCAGAAAATCCTTAATTGTTTGTAGCTTTTGCCCCCAGGATGGTAGGCTCCCCGGTTTCTAAATGGGACCTATCCAGATTGTTAGCCAGCTGTATTGTTTTGTTACCAGAAGCGTGGTAAACGACTCCCTCCTGATTCTGTTCATATTCATTCCACTCATCGGATGACTACCTCAGTGGCTCCTTTCCACGGTGTGTCCACTGCTGACATATGTGCTGCTGCCACTTGGAGTACCGTTCATACATTCACTGAAAACTACAGGCGGCTAAAACAGTCTTGCATAGATGTGCCAGCTTTGGCCTCACTGTGCTGCAAGGCCTCCTTACTCAGGATCATTGGCTTCTACTGTCCTCCCTTCAAGCTTAGTACTGCTTGGGAATCGTTCCATGATGTGGCTCAATGAAAGCATATGTCTTTGAAGATAGACTAGTTACTTACCATTCTCGAATCTCCTCCACTGAGCCACAGATCTTACTTTGAGAGGGCTCTTGCAGTAGGTAATTGCATATAGGACTGACGTCGACAGGCGGCAGGATCCCATGGAAAGATTTCTAGCTAGCAGTCCCTGGCGAGGGACTGCCCCCAGTTCAGGTGACCAGCGTCAGGAGACCTCGGTATAAAGGGTGGTCCCTGGCGCGCATCTTCCAGTTCTTTCCGCCATTGGCTTGTGCAGCTACTGTGGAAAGTCTGTGCCAGCCCAATTTTGTCAGTTTTACGAGGCAATTTGTTTTTTTCAACTAACGTCCAGGTACCATCGTCTGTGTATGTAATCCCTACACCCTCAAGCACAAAAATAAGTGTGATTCGTGCGGCGCCCAACTACTGCACAAGGACTGCCATTCCCTGTGCCTGTTCTGCCTAGGCCCCGATCACCCGGTCGAGAAGTGCCAGCACTGCCTCGGTTTCAACGTGGCTACCCGGAAAAGGCGGCAACAATCCCTGGAAGTCCATATTTTGAAGAAGATGAGTTCGATGGAGAAGGAGCTCAAAAAACTGCGGCAGGCGTCCACTTCCCCCGAAGGCCATCGGAAGAAGGATAAGGAGAGGCACCTGGACAAGGGCTCCTCTACCGCGTCTCCCTCGGGAGCCGCCAGGACACAGGTAACGTTCCCTCCGGGGGACCGCTCCTCGACAGCCACCTCGGAGGTTTCCGAGGGGGCATCGGCCCGCCCGTCTGGCTCTCGCTCTGGCCTTTCGGGCGCCTCTGGGCAATAGGAGGCCTCGGCCCCCAGTTCGACCACAGGCTCGCAGCCTACTGGCGTGGGTGACTCCGGTAAGTCGGGCGTCGGCCCCTCCGTCTGTGCAGAGAAGGCCGATAAGACGCACGACCCTTAGGGGAGGCACGCAGCCTCTCTCCCATCGGACCAGGCTGATCCTTCTCCTTGGTCTGCCTCCTGTGAAGGCTCCCATAAGCCGGACGCTAGCTCCTCCGGCGCCCGCCGGGAGCTCGCCATTAAACCGCACGTTGGTTTGTCCGATGCCAGACCTCCCCTATGTCCGTCGTTCCCGGTTCTCCGCAGCCTTCACTGCCATCTGGGGACCCGGCATCCCCCCCCCCAGCCTGACCCCGGTGATTTTTCCCCTCCATCTCCGGGCGACACTGGGGACCTTCCTCCGTCAGACCGTCCCCCTGTAGGTGCGCTGGACCTGACGTCGGCTCCCCGGATGCTGGCCCCGACACCGCTTCTACCGACTCTGGCTGACATCCCGCTTCTGGATGCCCCCCCACCTCTGGGCCCTCCAACATAGATCCGCCCGTGAGGCCGCCGGCCGGGCCGTCTGCTCCGGCAGCTCCCCCGGCTCCTGGGTACCTTCCGTCCTATCCGACGCCGACGTACCCGAGCTCACAGTATCCGGTGCCGCAGTACCAGACGCCGGGCTTTCCACAGCCGGGTTTTGGATACTCTCCATACGGGTACAACCCGTATCCTTATCCTTATCCCCCGCTGCCTCCTCCGCCTCCTCCTCCTCCTCCACCGCCCCCACAGCCGCCGGTGGACTTGCAGGAGACTCTGACCTCCCGGTGGGCTGAGGCCAAGGCTCAGCTCACCAGGGAGGTCAAGAAACCATCTTCCGGCAAGCGATGCCGTCTCTGGTTCCCGTACATTGGTGGCACTTCCTCACCACCTGCAGACTCAGGGCTCTTCCGTCTGGGTCCAGAGAGGGCAGGACATGCTTCCCCAGGGGTCCGCCCAGTCGGGAAAGAGTCTTCCTCTCTTCACCCTCGGACTCCTCGGATTCCTCCGGCGGTTGCTGCAAAGGGACAAGCCATGCTCTCGTCGAAGCCCAGGCCAAGGACTCCTCCGAAGTCTCCTCCGGAGGATCCTTCTTTTATGAAGTTGCTAAGAAAAATCCAGGAGGTTCATCAGTGGCACTCCTTGGAACCAGATCCTCAGCATCTGAAACTCGCTGAACATCTGGATCTGCCCGTGACAGCTCCTACCTTGGTGCCACCCTGGATAGAGCCTCATGCTGACCTCATCGGCTTTAGCCCCACTTCCAAGGAAGTTGAATAGGCTATATCAGGCTCCCGAGGGTGTTGATTTCCTAGATTCTCACCCTCGTGCCGACTCTTTTGTGATTTAGCGCTGCTCATGGCTGGTCGGCCAACCCAAAACACCTCACCTCGTCGCCACCTGACAAAAAATCCCGCCTTCTGGACCAGTATGGGAAGAATATCTTTGCTTCCTCCATGCTGGGGATTAGGGCCCTGAATTATGTCGGCCATATGGGGGACTACCAGAAGGCCATTCTGACCCAGGTGGAAGCCAAATTGGACTCCCTGCCAGACCCCCAAGTCAAGCAGGAGTTGGCTGATCTTGTCCGCTCTGCACGTTTGGCCAGTCAACACAAGCTTCGTGCGACATACGATGCAATGGACACTGCTGGACGGAGCTCAGCTTTCGCCGTAGGCCTTCGTCGTCAGAGTTGGTCCCGGAAGTGCAATCCGCTATCCAGGAAGCGCCCTTCCGGGGGTCTGTGCTGACATCACTGATTGCAGGAGAAGGCACTGAAGTCTGTCGACTCCATGTACTGCCCCCATCAGCAGCAGCGCCGTCCCTTTCGCAGATGGAATTGGCCCAAGGTGAAACCCCAGGGAAGGTGGGCCACAAAACGCCGGGCCCCCACAGCTGCAAGGCCCCCCCGCCCAAAAAAGCAGCGGGTGCTTCAGCTGCCCCACACCACCTGACTCCTTCCCTCTCCCACAGACTCCCCGGAGGAACCGGTAGGAGGGAGGTTTTCCCTCCACCTTTCAGGCTGGGAGAGGATAACAGATTCTTGGGTGCTCCAGCTCATCGAAGAAGGACACTCTATAGAGTTTCTTCAGAAACCACCTTGCCACCCCTTTCTAAAATCGGCGTATTCAAGGGAACATCTTCTCTTGGTCCAGGAGGAAATTTCAGTTCTTCTGCGGAAACAGGCAATAGAACCTGTCCCCCGTCATCTGCAAGGGACAGGTTACTATTCCCATTTCTTCCTGGTCTCAAAGAAGACAGGAGATCTCAGACCAATTCTAGATCTCAGTTCCCTGAATCTCTTTGTGGAATACAAAAGGTTCAGGATGCTCTCTTTGCAGAGCCTTCTGCCCCTCCTCCGGCCGGGTCAATGGCTGTGTGCCCTGGATATGCAGGATGCTTACCTGCACATTTCCATTCGCCCGTCTCACCGCAAATACCTTCGTTTTGCGTTCCAGGGGGACCACTACCAATTCAAGGCTCTTCCGTTTGGCCTATCCTCGGCACCCCGAGTATTTACCAAATGCCTGGCAGTGGTGGCGGCCCACCTGCGTACCAGGGGGGTGCAGGTTTTCCCGTACCTGGACGATTGGCTCCTGGCGGCCTCGTCCAGGGAGGATCTCCTGCGCTGCCTCTCCCTTACTCAGCAGGTTTTTGCCTACCTGGGTATTACCATCAACCATTCCAAGTCTCACCTGATCCCATCCCAGAGACTACAGTTTATTGGGGCAGTTCTCGATTCGACTATGAGCAGGGCCTTTCTGCCACCGGACAGGGCGTCCACCCTCCAGACTGAGATAAGTCTGCTGTCCGGTCGCAGGCAGGTCTCTGCAAGGTCGGTCCTTCGCCTTCTCAGGCTCATGACGGCTGATATCGCGACAGTTCCTCGCGCTCGTCTCCACATGAGTCTCTCAGTGGACTCTACGCTCCCAATGGGATCAGTTAGTGGACGACCTAGATCACTCCGTTCTGGTCTCCTCGCTGATGCTTCGAGACTTGCAGTGGTGGATGGTTCGAGAGAACCTGTTTTGGGGAGTTCCTTTCTTTCGTCGTCGTCCCCCCCCTCCCAGACTCTTAACTACAGACGCCTCGGGCAAAGGTTGAGGAGCCCATCTAGGCCCTCATTGGACCCAGGGCTCCTGGTCCAAGCTCGAACAAGCTCTCCACATCAATGTGCTCGAGCTCCGGGCAGTGTTGTACGCTCTCCAGGCCCTTCACCAATACATCCTTCCCAGCCACCTAGCTGTCCAGACGGACAACATGTGCGTGGTTTGGTACATCAACAAACAGGGAGGGACTAAGTCCTACCCTCTTTGCAGGGAGGCAATGAGGGTTTGGGATTAGGCAACACAACACGACCATCACCTCACGGCAATTCACATCCCGGGAGTCGACAACACCCTGGCAGACAAACTAAGTCGCTCTTCTGCTCTGACTCACGAGTGGGAACTGGACCAAGGGGTCCTAGACAATATCTTCTGACTTTGGGGAACACCACAGGTCGACCTGTTCGCATTCCCTCTAAACGCAAAGCTTCCCGTCTTCCGCTCACTCGTTCCAGAGCGAGGCGCTTTCTGGAGAGACTCTCTATCTAGACTGGAAGGACAGATTCGTCTGTGCCTTTCCCCCAATTCCACTTATCCCACGAGTCTTGCAGAAACCAGCTTAAGACGGAACACAGATGATTCTGATTGCTCCTTTCTGGCCCAGACAAGTTTGGTTCTCTCTTCTACAACAATACTTGGAGGATCATCCTCTTCCTCTATCTCAAGGTTTACTGACCCAGGATCAGGGGACCCTGGTCCACCCAGACCTCAAATCCCTTCAGCTGCACGCATGGCTCCTGCAGACTTAGCTCAATCCCGTTTTGGGGTGTCTCCCCAAGTGGCGGAGATTTTGGTGGAGGCCAGAAAACCCTCCACTAGATCCACTTAAGCCATGAAGTGGAAAAGATTTCTCTATCTGGGCCGCTTCCAAGAACGCAGAACCTTTCTCTTGCTCAGCGGGGCTTCTGCTGGAGTATTTACGTCATTTGTTTGACCTGGGTCTCAGTCATTCTTCTCTGAAGGTACACGTGGCAGCCATCTCTGCCTGTCATGTCCCCTTTGCAGACAAAACTTTCGCTCAATTGGAGGTCTCTAAGACCTTCCTCAGAGGGGTCCTTCATCTGAGACCCCCTATCCATACTCCTGCTCCTCCTTGGGACTTGAACTTTGTTCTTGAGAAACTTACTCTGCCTCCCTTCGAACTGGCAGCTTCTGTGGATTTGAAGTTCCTTTCATGGAAGACTCTCTTCCTGGTGGCTATTATTTCCGCTCGGAGAATTTCCGAGCTCCAGGCCCTCGTGTAAAATTTCAGAATTGATTTTTCACAAGGAACGTGTTGCTCTTTGCACGAATCCCAAGTTTCTCCCTAAAGTAGTAGCAGAGTCTACTCTAAATCAGTCCATAGAGTTGCCTGCCTTTTTCAAGCAGCACTCTAATCAAGGGGAGTACTTATTCCATACTATGGATGTTCACCGGATTCTGAGATACTACATTAACAGGACGAAGGATCTCAAAGACTGATCAATTGTTTGTCTCTTTTGCTCATAAAAGGGAAGGCAATGCTGTTTCTAAGCAATGCCTATCTGTGGTTGGCTCATTGCATCACTTTCTGTTTTGACAAATACAACAAGACCCTCCCAGGTCAGGTAAGAGGCCACTCCACCAGAGGAGTAGCTGCCTCAGTGGCTTGTTTAAAAAAAAAAAAAAAAAAAAAATTTCTGCGGCAGACATCTGTGCTGCCACCACCTGGACTTCCGTTCATACCTTTACTAAACACTACAGTTTGGATGTTGCCTCTCGCCGTAGAGCAGGCTTTGGGCTGGCTGTTCTGCAAGGCCTCTTATCTTGAGGCTTGCACAGCTAGAACTGCTTCTAGGAGTAGTTTTCCTCCTCCCGGTGCCTCTCTTTGTTCCAGACTGCTTGGGATTCAGTCCTACTGTATATGTAATTACCTACTGCAAGAGCTCTCTTGAAGTAGGATAGTACAGTTACGTAAGAACTTACCGTAACAGTAGATCTTTGAGAGAGGCTCTTGCAGTAGGTAATACCTTCCCGCCCTCCATCCCACTAGGCTTTTTCAGCTCCTTTTCCAGTGATGGAAATATCCCCTCCTCTCTCGTCCGGCCTTTCTGGCCTGTGGCAGAAAGAACTGGAAAGGCAAGCATCGGGACGCCTTTATACAGGCGTCTCCTGACACGGTCCTGTGGGAGGTCCTTATGAGGACTGCTAGCTAGAAATTTTTCAGTGGGGTCCTGCCACCTGCCAACGTCAGTTCTACATACAATTACCTACCGTAAGAGCCTTCAAGATCTACTGTTACGGTAAGTTCTTACATAACTGTACTTTCTCTCTCCCGCCTTCCCTTCCCAGGTGACTGGTGACTATTTTTTTTTTTTTTTTAGTAGTTTAACCAGGAGTAGCACACTAAGCTGAAAGCTTTTTTTCACAGGTGCGACTTGGGAGCACAGGGAAGTTAAGTGAGTTGCTCAGGGTCACACAGTATGCAAGTGGAAGCTGTGGGATTCAAACCCAGGTCTGGTCTGCTGGATGTCACCAGACTATTCCTGCCTGCTCTCGCAAGCTAGTACTACTCTGCCTTCTATGGCATCTATACTCTGGTTTCCATATCCTCTTCTGTCTTCCTGCTTTAGTACTGGTCACTTAGATCCCTGCTGGTCTGATGATCCTCAGAGTGCGTCTCTAACATAACTGAGGCATGCTGGGGATGCCCATGTTATTTAGGCACCAACAAAGTGCATGAACATGGGCAGACCCAGCCAGCAAAAATTTCCTGGTGGTCCTGACACCTGCTGTTTACAGTTCAGTGATGTGGTTCAATGGAGGAGATTCTCTAGAAGATCTACTGTGTTACGGTAGGTAGGTATTCTTCTGTGATGGAGAACCCTCTTCCCATGCAGCCCAGCATTCTGTTTGCCATCCCATATGCTTTAGTGCACTGAGTAAAGACCTTTAAGTTAACTGCTCTGATCCACTCACAGGTCCCATTCCTCTGCCATCTGAGCTACTCTGATATCCCCTGGCCCTTATTCTGTTTTGGGGTTGTTTCTACCACTGTGCATGACTTTGCATCTGGTAGCATTGAACCTGAGGTGTCAGAAATGTGACCACTGTTCTAACCTACTTTAATTGCTTTTCACGTCTCTGACACCTTATTCATCATCAAGTCTCCCATACAACTTGGTATAATTCACAAAGAGGCTGTTTTTAAATGCATGGCTTCAGTTCACTATCCACACGTAGGCAGTCTTCCTGGAGACAGTGGAGTCATCGGAATGTCTTTAAGCTAAGTTTCTCCCACCACCTGGCTACTATATCCAGCTGCGCTCGGCTAGAAGGGACAGATCTCCTTTACGACCTTGCTGTTTTCTGTATCCTGAGTATATCCCATTCTAACAATGCAGGTGGGAGGCATCCTACCTCTGCCTTCTGTACCCACAACCCTCTCTGCCCCCCTGACAGTGGAGTCCCCTATTGCTAGTATCAAAGTCCCTCTCTTACCCCTGGCTGATTCTTTGCATGGGAGCAAAACTATTCATGGTTACAATTTCTGGTCCCTGCCTCCCCCTGTAGACTACCATGTGTCACAAACCCACTCAGCAGGTCAGCCTTCTACTCCCAAAGTGCCAACCTCCGAGCGCAGTCTCGTGAACAGTTAACAGACACAGGGTAACCCTCCTGGTCTGTTTTGTGGGTTTCAAATCAACCTTTGGTCTCAAGTCTTGGAGGGATTCAAACTGTGAACCTCTTGCTAACGTACCCAATGCACAGACTCTTCTGTCTTCGAGGGGGGCCAGATATCTTTGCCTATGGGCACTTAACTACGTGTACAGAAATGAACCCTTAAAAACTGTAATAAAAGATCTCCGATTTAAAACGCATACCTTTTTCCAGTTTGGTATTGCCATTCAGGCTTATGTACAGTGTCTGCTTTAACCACATACACTCTACTTGTAAAGGAAAGAAATCAAAGACAGACCAAGTAAGCTCTAAAAATACAGTTTTACTAAAATAGATAAAAAAAATATGTAACACATAAAATACAGAACTATTATCACAAGAACCATGCAATCTTTTAAAAGAACAAGGGTTTAACAGTACAGTTCCTACTACAGTACTTAGATTTGTCTCTCTCTCTCTAAAATACCTGCTTAAAGTGCTCAACGATGTTTCTTTGTCAGAGTCTAGATAAAAAGTCTCTCAACAGAATAATGTTTAAAAGCTGTTTTTCCCCACTTATTTGCATGAGGTCACCTAGCTCCTCCCTGTCAGAATTTATAAAAAAAAAAAATCTATATAAAAGCAGGATGCCTTTTCCAAGTATTAAATTCTGCAACCTCGGCACAACTCAGGTTCTTCAAATGACACACTTTGATCTTATAAGTTTCCCCCTTCCAGGACATGAAAGCATCTTTTTTATGACTTGGCACTAAAACGTCACAACTTGCTCTTCTTCCTCTAAGCGTTATCAAAGTTTATGATTTTCCCTCTTGGCAACTACAGCTATGATTAACTTAGTCTGTAATTATCTTCGGGCCTTCCAGGTAACACTTTGTATCTAAAACCTGTGTGTGTGTGTGTGTGTGTGTGTGTGTGTGTGTGTGTGTGTGTGTGTGTGTGTGTGTGTGTGTGTGTGTGCGTGTGTGTGCGTGTGTGTGCGTGCGTGCGTGTGTGTGTGTGTGTGTGTGTGCGCGATACTTGCATGCTGTTGCAGCATTTCTCGAGACAGTCCATAACCCATTATTTTTTTTATTACAAAAAATGGTGGTGACCAGAACCAGCTGTCAAAGTGTCACAATTCCTCCCCACCTAGACTGAATTTGGGGGCTCTATCCCCTGTATGGGATGAGCTTCCCAAATCAGTTCACTCCTCATAGACCCTAGACAGCCCATCTGAGTTCTGATTTTTGGCTCCAGCCCTATGTAATATTGCCATATCATACCCTTGCAAAGCAAGACTCCATCTTAGCAATCTACCATTGCTCTTTCCCATCTGTGTCAGCCAAGCCAGGGGGTTGTGGTCAGTCTGCTCCACAAAATGCTGCCCATATAAGTAGGACTCTAATTTCTTTAGGGCCCACACTAAGGGAAGACGGTCCTTTTCCAACGTGGAGTATGCTTACTCCCTGGGAAGTAACTTCCTACTCAGGTATACTACTGTGTGATCTGTTCCTTGGCTGGATGTCTGACTCAGTACTGCCCCAGTTCCCACGTCTCAGGCGTCTGTCTGAACTATAAAGGTTTTGCTATAGTCGGGACTTGTCAAAACAGGAGCACTGCACAGTTCCTCCTTTAGTTTAGAAAAGGCTTCCTCACAGGCTGGGCCCCAGGTAATTTTATTGGGCATCCTTTTCTTTGTCAGGTCAGATAGGGGAGCAGACAGGGCATTGTAATTGGGTACAGATTTTCTGTAGTACCCTGCTGTCCCTAGAAAACTCCTGACCTGCTTCTGTGTTTTTGGTCTGAGCCACGCCTGGATTACCTCTATCCTTATTTGGTTAGGACAGAGCTGTCCCCGGCCTACCACATGCCCGAGGTATGCCACTTCTCCCATGGCCACCTGGCACTTCTTGGTTTTTGACACTGAGCCTGGCCCTCTGTATCCTGCCCAGCACTTCCCTAAGGTGGGACAGGTGTTCCTCCCAGCTGGCACTAAAAATGGCAATGTCATCCAGGTACACCATGGAGTACTCCTCAGCACCATTTAACACCTGGTTCACCAACCTTTGGAAAGTGGCCGGGATGTTCTTCATTCCAAAAGGCATTACTTTAAACTCAAATAAGCCTATTGGAGTGATTGAAGGCCGACCTCTCCCTAGCTCCGTCTGTTAACTCTACCTGCCAATACCCCTTGGTCAGGTCAGTCGTTGTAAGGTAGGTCCTCTCCCCAGCTTGTCCAGGGTTCGTCCATCCGGGCATCGGTGGACGCCTGACTCCATGACTCTATTCAGTCCATGATAGTCCACACAGAAACGAGTAGAGCCGTCTGGCTTGGGCACAAGTACTACGGGTGAGGCCCAGGGGCTGTGGGATCTCTGGATTACCCCTAAATCCAGCATCTCCTCCACTTCCCTCCTAATGTCCTTTTGGACAGCCTTCAACACCCGATATGCTGCCTGCCATATGAGAGTCTGTGTCCTTCTCTCCAGATCGTGTGTCGCTAAGGGGGTTAGTCCAGGCTTGGCGCTAAACGAGGCAAAGTCTGCTAAAACCTCCCTTACTTTCTGAATCTGGTACGGGGCCAGCTGGGGAGACTATTTTACTGCCTCTACAGAGGACTCTCGCTTACTTTCTTCCAGCAAATCCAGAAGGGGGTCTCCTTCGTCCCTCCCCTCCCCATGACTACACACTGCAAACACCATGTCCGCCCTATTTGCATATGGCTTCATCATGTTGACATGGTACATTCTTTCTGTCTGTCTTCAGTCTGGTAACTCCACAATGTAGTTCACGTCATTTACCTTCCTAACCACTTTGTACAGTCCTGCCCACTCAGCCTGCAGTTTCTTTCCAGACCGGAATAAGGACTGTGACTTCCTGGCCCGTCATGAACAAGCGAGCTCTGGCTCTGCGGTCGTACCACACTTTTTGTTTCTGTTGGGCTGCTGCCAGGTTGCTCTGGGCTGTCTCCATAAGCTCCTTCAGCCTTTCCCTAAACCCAAGGACGTAATCCACAATGGGAGTTCCCTGGGTGGCGTGCTTGCCTTCCCAGTCCTCCCGGATCAAGTCTAGGGGCCCACATACCCGGTGTCCATAAGAGTTCGAAGGGGGGAAAATCCTGTAGACTCTTGGGGCACCTCCTTATATGCAAACAGGTGGGGAAGGTATTTCTCCCAGTTCCTCCCATGCCGTTCAGCAAACACCCGGAGCATTGACTTTAGGGCGCCATTTAATCTTTCCACAAGCCCATTGGCTTGTGGGTGATAAGATGTCGTGCATCTCTGCACCACCCTACACTTCTCCTATTAACATTTCATCAGGTCCAACATGAAGGAACCCCCTCGATCAGTGATGGCCTCCTACAGAAACCCAACACGGGAGAAAATCCCAAGTAAGGCATCTGCCACTTTGTCCTTCCTCAGTGAGGATAGGGTGACTGCCTCTGGGTACTGGGTAGCATAATCCACCAGTCAGTGTGACTCTTTTCCCTGAGGAGCTAGGGGTATTTAAAGGCCCCATAATATCCATTACCTCCTCCTGGAATGGCTCCTCCACTATGGGCAATGGAATCAGGGCAGCTTGGATTTTCTTGCCTGCCTTCCCTAGTTCTTGGCACCGGTAACGAGACCTACAATACTCTTTCACCTGCTGGGTGAAGTTAGGCCAGTAGAAATTCTGGGCTAACCGCTGTATAGTGCGCATGATTCCCAGATGATCAGACAAGGGAATATCATGTGTAATTTTGAGCAACTGCTCACGATACCCCTGGAGAACGACAAGCTGCCTGCCTAGCACCTCTTCCTCTGTCTGCACTGCCTGAGTATACATAAGTCCATTTTCCCAGTAAACCTTATGTCTTCCGCCTCCTCCCTTTGCTCCATTACAGTCTGCCCAAGTCCTCAGCTTCTCTAAACTAGGGTCACTCTTCTGAGTAGCTGCAAACCCCTCGCACAGTCCCAAGGCATGGAACAAGTCCCCTTCAGTCGCTAAACTAGGGTCCCTAGCACTAGCGTCAGGGCACTCAGGATCACTGATAGTCCCAACCCTCTGACAAGGGGTCACCCCTCCCTCTTAGGAGTAACTCTCTGTAGCTGTGAGGTTACTTGCTACTGGGGAAATTTCTACCCCCTTTTCATTAGTCTCCCCATCTGGAGACACAGGCTGGGGAACCAGCTTCTCAGTGGTTTCCACAATGGCTTCTATGGGGTTCGGGGAACTACAATTTTCGCTTGCCACTTGGCTACGGGTAACTGCACACACCATCTCCTGTTTGAGATTGTTGCCCAGGATCACATCTACTGCTAAGGTTTGGGCTGCAGCTACCTGTTGCACAGTTCCCCCCTGTATCACCCCAGTCCAGGAGAACACTGGCCAGTGGCAGTGTTTTCTCGTCACCATTGAACCCTTGTACAGTGACATATTTATTTGGTATGAGCTGACCAGGCTATATCAGATCCCCTTTTACCAAGGTCACGGATGCCCCTGTGTCCCTTAACCCCAGCTTCTGTACACCATTCACCATGACTGGGTGCACGTGTTTCCTCATGTTCACTGGCATGCTTCCAGGGACACACAAACAACCCTCTTTTCTAGCACCCGGTTGTGTATTATTGCTCGCCTTTTTGGGACACTGTCTGGCAGTATGCCCAGTTTCTTTACACAACCAACATTCATTTCTTCTCTCAAAGAAATCTTTTCTCTGAAACCTGGGGCTAACTGGTTTCGGTGTGGGCAGTGAAGGTTTTAGCTGCCCTGAAGGCGTGCTTTTCCCTTTCTGCGCTGCCATGCCCACCCCATTCGCTCTCAGAGCAGGTCTGCTCTTGGCATAGCGGTCCAAGAGTTCGGTAACCTCTTGCACTGTTTCGGGATCTCTGTCCTCTAGCCAGGTTTTTTAGCTCTGCTGGGCATGCCCAATAAAACTGTTCGAATAAAATCACATTTTCAATTTTATCAACAGAGTTTGCCTCAATTCCTTCCTGCCAACGTTATAAAAACTGACTATGTTTCGTGGCTAACTCCTTGTAGCTCATACCAGGGCTTCTCCTGAGCTTACCGAATTTAGCTCTGTGTGATTAAGCAGTTAATTCAAACTTTTTTTAACATTGCAGCTTTAAGTTTGCTGTAATCATCACTGTCCTCGTTGTCCATGTGACCCAATGCATCCCAAGCTTTCCCGGTAAGTTGCGGAGATAGCTGGAAGCTCCAGGACTCTCTAGGAATTTTAGCCTAGATACAAACTTTTTCAGAAGAATTTAAAAAGGCATCCATATCCTCCCCCTCTTTAAATTCGGCTATTAATTATTTGTAATTCAATTTGTAACCCAGTCCTGTAGTCCCAGTTAAACCCAAGCCACTTACCCGCTCTGGTGCCGCTGGTCGGAGTCGTATCTTCTCCAGTTCGTGTTGCCTCTGGTGCTCCTGCTCCTCACGGTCAGCGTCTCAGCGTTCTCACTCTCTTCTCCTCTGCCTCACAGCGTTCTCGCTCTGCCTTCATTTCTGCAACTCGCTGGTGCTCACGCCTCACCTCCCGCTGTTTCCGCTCTGCCTCTCGGCGTTCTCGTTCTGCCTCACGGTCCACCTCTCTTCTCTTGCTCCCTTTTCTCCTGGAACTCTAGCTCCATCCTGCGCAACTCAATTTGCAGCCTGAGTACTTCTGTATCCAGGACACTGGTGACCTTCCCCTGCTGATGTGGCCCTTCACTGACCATGGCCCTGTTGCCCTCCTCATTGGATCTGGATACTGCACTGGCCGCCAGCCCTGCCACACTCTAGGTTTGGTCCTTTCACTGCTCTGGGTATCTGCTACCATCTGGGCATCTATGAGGATCTTACTTCGAGAAACAGCTCTTGCAGCAGGTTACACCATTAGGACTGAAGCCGGCAGGCGCCAGGACCCCACGGAAATTTTCTAGCTAGCAGTATCCAGCAGGGACTGCCCCCAGCGTCGGCCCCGGCCCCGACGTCAGGCATCATACAAAAGGGGGATGTCCCCCAGAATCCCAGTTCTTTTCCCACCATCGACTTGCCAGCATCGACCTCATGGTCCCACTGCAGTGAACGACGACCAGAACTTCCAGCGTTAACTCTAAATGTCGGCATCTCCTACTCCTTCCTCAGGACACCCCTCCAAGTGTGCCTGCAGCAAACAGATTCCTTTTAAGGATCTGCACTCATCCTGTCTGCAGTGCCTAGGCCCAGAACATGACACCAAGGCCTGTCCATTTTGCCAGCTGTTCAACAGTCGCAGCAGGATCTGCTGCCAGAAGGCATTTCAAGGGTTCCTCTTGGAAAAACAACTTAAATTTATGGAGAAAGGCCCTGCCTCCAGAGGCGAGCCCACCTCTAAGACTCTTAAGCACCGGGAGAAGGCCAGGTCCAGATCCCCGAACTGGGCCTCGGACTCGCATACTAGCTCCAGCTCTATGCGTTCAGACTGCTCTCCCTCCAGGGCTTGCTCTCGGCCTCCTCCTGAGAAGGTTAGGACTTCGGGTAGCTCTTCGGCTTCCTTGCATCCCATCAAGACTTCCAGGACCTCGGACCCTTCGCCAATGCCCTCCCGGGCCTCCACGAAGTCTACTGATCACCAGTCCAAGTCCTCTTCCAAAACCACACTTTCTTCCTCGGACAAACGCCGGGAGCCCAACGCTAGATCCGCATCCCAGCCTCCTAGGGGACCAGACCCCTCCCAGGAAGACTAAGGACCTGATGTCCCTCAAACGGACGACTGATGCAAAAACGGGCTGCCGACCTGTCACCGGTTAGGCACCCGTCAGACCAGATGTCTGGCAAACGCCCGACATCGGCCTCATGTTCCAAGGAGCTGATGACTGCCTCTCCATCACCGGTGGACACCGGTTGCCAGGAGTCTGCGGAGGAAGATACGTTGCCTGATGACCAGGCAGGTGACAGTGAGGACGCTGAACTTCCGCAGGAGCCTTCGCCTGACCCGGCGATGCCTGGGAACCAGACACCCGATAACCGTCGACAGGCCAACTCCAACGCCAGGACTGTCGTCCGGTATTAATATTCAGGAGGTTAAAGACCTCTTCACCTTTTGGTGGGACACAATCAAGAGGGATGTTGTCCTAGTAAAAACTCCTCCGCTTCCGCCTCCTCAAGTAGCCTACTCCGCCTCCTAGGAGCAGGTCAAAAGAGAGAAGGCCCCCTTCATGATCTCCCTCAGGGTCTCCCAATTCCAAGCGACCCAGATATCGACGGTCCTCTCCACAGGGGGGCGACTCTAGACCTGACACCTCAGATAGCTCCAGGTCTCCTTCTCTATCAGCATCCCATCACTTGACCCACGAGACCTACCCAGGTCACCTCCGGATGATCCATCTTTCCCTGAAATCATGAGGCACATCCAGGAGAACCTGGGATGGGAAACGGAAGATTTAGACCCCGAACGACAGCACCTAGCCCGTTATCTTCGGCAGAAGGACCCTAAGCCTGTGGTGGTCCCATCCTTGGTGGACACCTTTGCGGACGTCACCAAGGCAGCGTGGAAACGTCCGCACACCACCCCCGTGGTGCCGAAGAAGGCTGATCGCCTGTACAGGGCCCCGGCAGAGGACCTTTACTTAGCGCAACAACCCCTGGCTGATTACCTGGTCATTATGGCCTCCCATGATAGGTCTCAACGACCACAACATCTGAGTACACAACCTCCGGACCAGGAGTCCAAGCAATCGAACTCACTGGGTAGGCACATGTATGCGGCAGCTACGTGCTCCATTAGGTCACTGAACTATCTGACACACATGGTTCAGTTTCAGAATGCCCTATGGGAACAGGGTCAAGACCTAGTTAAAATACTTCCGGATGGCGAACAGAAGGAGGAGCTTCTCAACCTCCTCCGCACTGGGTCAGACGTGGGGACCCAGGTTTTGAGAGCTGCCTATGATTTGGCGGACTCCGCAGCAAGGGGAGCAGCCTCAGGTGTCTCTCTGGAGACATTCATGGCTTTGTGTCTCCGGATTTAGATTTACCCTGGACATCCAGAAAAACATCCTGGACGTTCCCTATAACGATGATCACCAAATTACAGGATGCCGGGAAGGCAGTAAGGACTGTACAGGCCAAAATCTAGTTCCTTTCGTAGGAGCCAGAACCATTTTCGCGGCAGACATCGACAGCAGCCACGTTCCGGCCAGCAGCAAAGCAGCACCTTCCACCCTAAGGCCCAACCTAAGTCTTCCCCAGGCAGAGGTCAGCGGTATACCAAACTGGCCCAGCCTGCAGGGGTAATGCCGCCACAGCATGACTCTTTCCCGGCCCCTGCCCCTCCTCTGGATCAACGGGTAGAAAAGTTCAAGGGTCGCATCGCTCGCCACTTTTCAGGATAGCAGTCGATTACCGCCGACCGGTGGGTCTTTCAGCTGGTCAAGAGAGATCACTTTATAGAATTCCTCGACCACCCACCATCAAGACCTCCCCTGCTTTCCCATTATTTGCGTCAGCATGCACTGCTCATACAGCAAGAGGTGCCCGCGCTTCTGGGAAAGGAAGCTATAGAGCACGTACCGAGGAGCCAGAGAGGTGCAGGTTACTATTCCCACTTCTTTCTGGTTCCCAAAAAGACGGGGGACCTCCGTCCAATACTGGATCTCTGTGATCTCAACGCTTCGGTCCTTTACAGATGCTTCCGCATGGTGACCCTTCCTGGTTTGATACCCATGCTCAAGCAGGGCTCCTTCCTAGCATCCTTGGACATGCAGGATGCATACCTGCATATACCCATTGCTCGAGCGCACAGGAAGTTCTTGCTCTTCGAATTTCTAGGTCGCCATTATCAGTTCCGAGCCCTTCCTTTCGGACTGTCGTCGGCACCCTGGGTGTTTACGAGGTGCATGGCAGTCATAGCGGTGGCTCTAAGGAGACAAGGCCATTACGTGTTCCCCTACCTGGATGACTGGCTCCTCATGGCACCCTCTTGGGAGGCTCTGATGTCCGCAATCCACTGTACTCAGTCCCTGTTCAGGGTGTTGGGCATCATCATCAGTCAGGAGAAGTCACACCTGGTTCCGTCACAGAATCTGCAGTTCATAGGCGCAGTTCTGGACACCGTCCAGGAGAGAGCTTTTCTGCCTCAGGACCGAGCGGAACACATCAGATCCCTCATCAGGGATATCTTGGCAAAGAAGACAATCCCAGTCAGACTGGTCCTTTGCCTACTCGGACACATGGCTGCGGCCATTGCAACAGTCCTGCTAGCCCGTCTCCACATGCGGGTGACCCAGTGGATGTTACGGGTACAATGGGATCAGAAGCAAGACCATTTGCGGCTTCCAATTCGGATCACGAATGCCGTCATCTGGGATTGGCGGTGGTGGCTAGATTCAAAGAACCTGTCGGCTGGGGTCCCCTTCATTGCACAGTCTCCGATTGTGACGCTCTCCACGGATGCCTCAGGGTTCGGTTGGGGAGCACACCTCAACGGGGTCAGGTCTCGGGGCTCATGGACGCCCCAGGAAGCTCATCTCCACATAAATATTTTGGAAATGAGAGCAGTTCTTTGTGCCCTGCAGGCCTTCCAGTCTGAGATCCCACCAGGTACTCTGCTGTTACAGACAATACCGCAGTGATGTATTACCTCAACAAACAAGGAGGCACCCATTCCTACCCGCTTTGCAGGGAGGCCATGAGGGTTTGGGATTTGGTTCTACAGCATGGCGCAAGCCTCATTGCTGTTCATGTCCCAGGAGTGGACAACGTCATCGCAGACAGTCTGAGTCACTCTCAGGCCAGAGTCCACAAGTGGGAACTACTCCAGGAGGTGGTAGAGGATCTGTTTCACAGATGCGGCACACCAGAGTTGGACCTTTTCGCGTCCCCATCCAGCGCAAAACTGCCCAGTTTCTGCTCGCTAGATCCAGGGCCTGGTGTTTTCTGGCGAGATGCATTGTCCCTCTCCTGGACGGGCAGATTCCTCTACACGTTTTCTCACTTCCAGTTGATCCAGAGGGCCCTTTTGAACTCCACAGAGAGCAGGTGACACTGATATTTATCGCGCCTTTTTGGCCCAGACAGATCTGGTTCTCTCTGCTACACCAGCTGTCCCGAGAACCTCCGGTGCCTCTGCCAGTCAGCTCTCACTTATTGTCCCAGGAGGCAGGTTCTTTTGTCCATCTTGACCTTCTGTCTCTGAACCTGCATGCCTGGCTCTTAGAGACATAGCTATCATGTGGTACGGGGTCTCGCAAGAGGTAGCAGATGTTCTAGCGGCTGATAGAAAACCGGCCACTCATGCTACATAAACCGGCCAATCATGCCACATATGCCATGAAATGGTACAGATTTTGTCTCTGGGCTCAAGCATGAGGACTTTCCCCCGATGGATTGTCTGGAAATGTCGGTCCTAGACTACCTTGTGTCTCTTTTCCAGGCAGGCTTGGCCTACTCCTCTATTAAAGTACACCTTTGTGCCATCTCAGCCTATCATACACCTATAGGCGTACGTCCCATAACTCAGTTGGACACTGCATGAGCCTTCCTGAGAGGTGTTCTCCACCTTAGACCTCCAATTAAGGATCCTATTCCTTCATGGGATTTACCCTTTGTCCTGGAGCAGCTCATGCTGCCACCTTTTGAACCAGCCGCGGATTGCGAGCTACGTCTCCTGACATGGAAGCAGTTATTTTTAGTTGCTATTACTTCAGCCAGAAGGATTTCTGAACTTCACACACTGATGTGCAAAGAACCTTACTTGGTTTTTCACCAGGACAGGGTGTCCCTAAGGACAAATCCTAAGTTTCTACCTAAGGTGGTCTCAGCTCTCACCCTCAGTCAGGACATTGACTTACCAGTGTATTTTCCTAAATACTCTAATAGAGGAGAGGCCCTGCTGCATACTCTAGATGTGCATAGTTGTCTAGGATACTACCTGACCAGAACCAGGCACCACCGTAAATCTGATCAGCTTTTCGTCTCCTTCGCCCATAGAATGATGGGAGCACCGGTTTCTAAACAATCACTGTCCAGGTGGCTCATCCATTGTATCACTTTGTTACCAGAAACGTAACAAACCTTTACCGGGCACGGTTAAGGGACATTCCACAAGGGGGGTGACTGCCTCCTTTGTGGCCATGAAAAACATATCCACTTCAGCCATCTGCACAGCAGCTACTTGGAGCACCGTGCACACCTTTATCAGGCATTATAGCCTGGACGTTGCATCACTGCGAAGAGCTGGTTTTGATTTAGCACTCCTTCAGGGACTCCTATCCTCATGCAAATAGGTGGGGAAAACCAGCTTTTAAATATTATTCTGGTTTCCTTCAGAGACGCTTTTTATCTAGACTCTGACAAAGAAACATCGTTGAGCACTTTAAGCGGGTATTTTAGAGAGACAAAATCGAAAGTACTGTAGTAGGAATTGCACTGTTAAAACCTTGTTCCTTTAAAAGATTGTATGGTTCTTGTGATAATATTTCTGTATTTTATGTGTTACATATTTTTTATCTATTTTAGTAAAACTTTATTTTTAGAGCTTACTTGGTCTGTCTTTGATTTCTTTCCTTTACAAGTCGGGTATATATGGTTAAAGCAGACACTGTACATAAGCTTGAATGGTGATACCAAACTGGAAAAAGGTATACATTTTAAATCTGAGGTCTTTTATTACAGTTTTCAAGGGTTCATTGATGTACACCTGGTTAGGTGCCCATAGGCAAAGATATCTGGCGCCTCCCAAAGACAGAATTATCTGAGCCTGTGCATTGGGTACTCTAGCAAGAGGGTCACAGTTTGAATCCTTCCAAGACTTGAGACCAAAGGTTGATTCGAAACCCACAAAATAGACCAGGAGGGTTACCCTGTGTCTGTTAACTGTTCACAAGATTGCGCTCGGAGGTTGGCACTTTGGGAGTAGAGGGCTGACCTGCTGAGTGGGTTTGTGACACCCTGCACCCCTTAAAATGGACTCTTGGTATCCTTTGGGTGAGTTCTGCAATCCCACTGCACAC
Source organism: Neoceratodus forsteri (assembly GCA_016271365.2). Lineage (NCBI taxonomy): Eukaryota > Metazoa > Chordata > Ceratodontiformes > Ceratodontidae > Neoceratodus > Neoceratodus forsteri. The sequence goes on along the minus strand of CM057450.1, from coordinate 238,979,327 downwards.
TGGGCCCATCGCTCTGCCTCCAGAGCACCTTAAAAAATATAGCTAGCTGCTCCACAGCTGCTGCAACCATTAGGTCCTCTCCCCTGCACCAACAATCCTGCAGCACTGCTGCTCACCTCAGCCTTTGTCCTTGGCTTCCTTGGAAATCTGGTTCCCCAAATGTGGTAGGTGTACCATTCTAGTAGACAATCCCGTAGCCCGTTCCCCCTATTGATAGTGCATACATAAAAAGCCAAAAATTCCAGGACATCACTAATACTGTTCAGTGCCAATCCTGCCCCCCCCCCCAAAAAAAAAAGACTCACAGCCGTGCAAGTGGCTTGGGCTACCCACCACTACAGCATCCCATCACAGCCTACCCCAGGTGGGCCTACCCTACTACCTGTAGATAGCACACAGTGACCAAAGAAGGCTTTTCTGGTGGGAGGAAACTGTAGCTTACCTTCTGAATGCCTAGACTCTGTTCACTAGCCACACTTGGGCAGTCTTCCGCTTAGCATGTTCAGTCACCAGAACAGTCTTCCAGCTTGACTCCTCCCACCACCCGATGGTGTGGCCCCGGAGGTGAGAGTACAGCTACTGAGCCACTGACCATTGCAAGGTTTATGTGTTACAAGTGGGATAGGACTCTGGGTGCAGCCAAAACTGTTTGTACGTAGACCTTCATTGTATTCCTTCACGGGTGATAAATCCCTGAGGGGCAGGCATGAAATTCAGAGAGGAGGCACAGGATTCTCATATGATTGAGGAGATTACTGTAGTTGGGTCCCTGTTGCAGGTACCTTTTGTGCCCACTTCATGTCTTATCTCTACCCCCCTCCCTTACTTTGCTCATTTTTTTAGAAATGCAACGCAAGCCAAACCATCAGAGCAGTAGCTCTACTGCTCACAGTGTGGGTGAAAGGGGTTCGGTACTGAATCAGAGTTATCGGAGGACCAGCCGGGGAAGGCGGATCAGCGTCCCAAAGGGCACTTTCTTCCTCGGAGCTGGGTGGGTTACAGCTCCTGCTGCAGTACTGACACCTCTGTGATCACAGGTGGTGCTGCAGTCAGGACCCTCAATAGGGGAGAGAAGGTTCATTGGCCAGCTCCGATGTACATAGCACCGCATCATTGTGTGCTCGTGTCTGGTGCCTGCGCATGCTGTGTTCCTGTAGGAGAGGAGGGAAAACCGGAAAAACACCACCATGTGGCAAGGTGAAGCCACCAACACTCTGAGTCCCCAGTGCACAGACTGGCCTCTGGATGCCTTAGAATTATGTAGTTCAGGGAAAGGTAGTCTGAACAGCTACCCCTGCTGATCCCACTCCAGAAGGAAAAGAGGGCTGGCAGTATAGCCTAGAGGAACGAGACGTGACTGAGCTTGGTACATCCAGCAGACCAGACCAGAGTTTGATTCTCACAACCTCCACTTGCATACAGTGCGACTCTGAGCAAGTCACTTAACAGACCAGTGCTCCCAGGTCTCCCCTGAAAACAGGCACTTGTGCCTAGTCAACCTTACCCCGTTACCAAAAGACTTAAAAAGCCTTGGGTAAGAGGGAGCATCCAGATAAGTGCCAAAGAAGTGTAGGTGCAGGGGGGCTGGAGGTAGTCTCTCAGTGGCAGAATGGGGCTGTGGCAGCAGGCCCACCGCACCGGTTGATTTCCGCTTGCGGCGTAAGCGATCCGGGTTTGGGAAGCGGACCCAGGTCATCCGGTGGGCCAGCCAGGAGAAGGATTGAGCCGGCCCCAGACTGCTCTCCTTCTCGGGGGTGTGCTCGGTGCAGAAGCCGACACCTGGCGGAGGCTGGGTCTGGCCGGATTGCACCAACACCAGTTTCTCTCTGGGGTGGGGCGGACGCTGGCCGTCATTGCACGTCCCCACCTCAGCTTAAGGGGAGAAAATTCTGCTCCAGCAGTCTCCTTGAAGCCCTGCCACAGGCTTCAGTTAGCCTCCTAGCCGGGCTCTCCCGACCAGTCACAGTTTCACGGCACTGGTAAGGCCGACCATGCCGTGACCCCACCCTCTGGGATGCAAGCCAGGGATGACTGGGAGAGCTCCGGCAATCTAGGAGATGGAAGCCTGAAGGGGCTCTGTGACCAGGGCAGATGACATGTCTGTCCAGAGCAGTCAAAAAGCACAGTAAATAAAAATAAATATAAATAAAAATAATGGGGCTGTGGCAGTACAGAAGGGGGGGCATAAACTGAAAGGGGGTAAAAATCACAAAGTACAAACCTTCTTCCTGTTACAGTGCACTGCGGCAGTATAAGGCAGACTGCTACCATCATCAGCATGAACAAAGACTGCTTACGAACAGGAGACAAAGCTACAGTCCACTTCCGCTTCATCAAGACCCCAGAGTACCTTCACATTGACCAGAGGCTAGTGTTCCGAGAGGGCCGGACGAAAGCAGTAGGAACTATCACAAAGGTATTACAGACAACAAATAACCAAAGGGTGCTGAGTGGTGGTTCTGGATCTTCCTGTGTCTGTACAGTTTTGACTTCTTATGGCGTTTTCTTTTTTTTTTTTTTTTTTTTTATCTGGGAACATTTTCTTTGGGTGAGAAGTGTACTGCTTAGAACTGAAATGAAAATGGCTTCCAATTTTTATGTAGGCCTCAAGGGTGGTTGGAGCTTCATGTATTTTTTAGATCTCACTTCCAGATAGACAGTGTTGGGTAAGTTACTTTTTCTGTTACTTTTGGAAGCTTGTTACAGAAAGCTCTGTGCAGTCACTAGCAAGGATGGAGAAGCACTGGAAAAAGTAATACAGCTTACAGTTACAACTACTTAGTCTTTTTATACAAAAGTCATATGTAACTGTGACTGATTACATTTATTTGAAAGTAACTAGCCTATTTTCAAATAAATGTCATCTGTTTTAGTTATTATTTTTGCATTCTTTTTGTATAAAAGAAATAAGTAACTGTCTGGTGTATTACTTTTTCTAGTACTTTTCCATCCTTGCTAGTGACTGCAGAGAGCTTCCTAGATCAAGTTTCTGAAAGAAATAGAACGTAATAGAAAAAGTAACTTACCCAACACTGTCAATAGAGCTCTTGCAGCAGGCAGTAACCATTAGGCCTATGCCACCAGGCATTAGGACTATGCTGCCAGGCACTAGGACCCCACGGGAAAATTCTAGCTAGCAGTCTATGGCTGGGGACCGCCCCGATGTTGACTCTGCCCATGGTATACCTCAGTTTTTTTTTTCCTGCTGTCGACGTGTGCATCTGGGCTGCACAGACTCCTCCTGCTACCAGTTGGCCACTATTTATGCGCTTCACGCAGTTACTGTGTTTTCCGTTGAATCTAACCGATTTAGTTGTGAAATTCTTAAGGGCCACTGACCCAAAATCCTTGTTCATCCCACCATTAGTGGAGTTCTTCCAGGACATTTCGAAACTAGCCTGGACACACCCTTCCACAACCTTGGTAGTTCCTAAGAAAGCTGACCGCTTATATAGGACCCTTAGGGAGGAACCACATTTGAGCGAGCAACTCAAAGCGGACTCGATGGTCCTTATGGCTGCATGTGGTAGGGCTCAATAACTGAAGCACATGAGCTCCCAGCCACTTGATAAGGAGTCCAAAAAGATGGACCAATTTTGCCGGAAGGTGTACTCTCTAGCCACCAGTACAGTCCTGTCATTAAATTTTCTGGCACACATGGTGATGTATCAGAAGTGTCTCTGGAACAAGGCTATGGCTCTGCGGTCACAACCTGACATCGCTAATAAATCTGAGCTCTTGGCCATCCTACAGGCTGGTGCTGATGTTGGCAAACACATCCTCAGGTGCTCATATGACTCGGTAGACACTGCTGCCAGAGCAGCTGCCACGGGGATATGCCTCCTGCACTACTGTTGGTTGAGGGTCTCTGGCTTCTGACAGGATTTGCAGGATGCTGTCCTGGATGCCCCCTTTCCCTCTTTCAAGGATCAGTTCTTTACGGCCAGGAGGCAGGAAAGATGATCACAGGCTTGTAGGACGTGGGGGGGGGTGGGCAGTTTAAGTAAGGAGGCAGTATAGCATAGTGGTTTAAGGCTCTGAGCTGCAAACCTGGAGACCTGGGTTTGAATCCCACAGCCCCCACTTGCGTACTGTGTGACCCTGAGCAGGTCACTTAAGTTTCTTGTGCTCCCAGGTCGCACCTGTAAACTAGCTTTCAGCTTAGTGTCTCTCTTGGTTAAATAACAAAACAAAAGAGTCAGAGCCAACCCCTTCCAGACTGCAGACTTAGGTCACAGCTCTGGGGTGATGCTGGCTGTGAGGTCATGCTCATTCCTGCATACTGAATTAGTCAAGCATTTGCACACTGCTTAAATATTCAACTTAAAATATATACTCTTAATTAGTGAGCAGCATGCTTTATGACAGGTCAGAAGGACCCCTTTGATCTTCAGAAGAACATCCTGAAAGACACTTCTCCTAGCTGTGTGAATTGTCACAAGTATCCAACAGAACTCTTTCCTCCTTATGTCGTAAAATGCAGTATTTTATAACAGGTTTTCTAGGCTCAGAGCAGTGGCTGGTTTTATAACATGTTATGTCAGCTAACACAGGTGCTGATAGGCAGGTGTCAAAAGAAAGCTCTTAATTAGTTTATCCACTGGGTCAAGGAGAGGGCAGACCCTTCTCTCTCTCTCTCTCTCTCTCTCTGTTCAAATCCTATTTTCCATGATGCTTTGCTGCTCGGCCTGTTTCCTAAGCGGAAGTCTAAAACATATATTAAAACCATATGCACATAATTGGTAGACGGTTATCATGTTACAGGGGTTATTACCCCCTTCTTGGTTCCAAAAAAGACAGGGGACCCTCGTCCCTTCCTGGATCTGTCTGCTGAATAATTTTATCAAATATAAAAGATTCAGGATGGTGACACTGCCAGGATTGCTGCCCATGCTACACCAAGGGGACTAGCTGTGCACCTTAGACATGCAGGACCCGTACATGCACATAAAAATACTGCCATCCCACAGAAAGTACTTTCACTTTACCTTTCAGGGCAAGCATTATCAGTTTCAGGCACTGCCATTCAGCCTTTCGGCACCTCGAATATTCACCAAGTGCCTGGTGGTGGTGTCAGCAAGTCTCAGCAGGCAGGGACATTATGTCTACCCCTACCTCGACAACTGGCTTCTGACAGCCCCCACAAGGGACAAGCTGTGTCACACACTAGAAAGTACTTTCTGACTGTTCCAAGCCCTGGGGATCACCTTAAATCTTCCCAGGTCCTCTCCCTGGCCCAGTCAGAGATTACAATACATAGGGGCCGTCTTGGGCACCATCCAAGGGAAGGCCTTCCTGCCCTCAGACGGGGCAGATCGTCTGCGGGTGCTGGCTCGGAAAATTGCTGCCTCTGGCCAGATATCAGCCAGAATGTTTTTGCAACTCCTAGGCCACATGACAGCTGCCATCACGACAGTTAATTCATCTCCACAAGAGTGCTTCAGTTGAACCTGTGGGTACAGTGGGATCAGCGTTCTGACAATCTCAAGTGGTAAGTTCGAATCTCCAGTGTTATCCTTCAGACTTTGGAATGGTGGCTCACCCCCCTCCCGACTAGAGACAGGAGCTCTGTTTCAAAGTCCCAGTCCTCTGAAATCCTGACAGGATGCCTCGGGACTGGGGTGGGCTGCACATTTCAAAGAAAATCAAACAAGAGACATGGACGCCTTTGGAACGCAACTTCCACAATGTGTTGGAGATGAAAGCTGTTCCATACACCTTGCAGGCGTTTCAGATGGACCTTCTCCCTGGCCCCTTATTGATCCAGACAGACAACATGTCGGTGGTCTTTTATATCAACAAGCAAGGGGGCATTCACTCCTATCCTCTTTGCAGAGAGGCCATAAGGGTCTGGTACTGGGCAGTGGAGCACAATCGGGAACTCAGCAGTGCACTTTCCAGGAGTACAAAACACGTTGGCCGATAGCCTAAGCGCCTCTCTGTCTCAGGCCCACGAGTGGGAACTACCACAGGAAGTAGTAGACTATCTATTCAAAAGATGAGGAATTCCAGAACTGGACCTCTTTGCGTCCCCGCTCAGTGCCAAACTGCCCAGTTTCTGTTCACTAGATCCAGGGCCTAGTGTTTTCTGGCGAGGCACGTTGGCCCTCTCTTGGACATGGAGGTTTCTTTATGCCTTCCCTCCCTTCCCGCTACTTCAGAGTACTGATCAAACTTCAAGCGAACGAACAGGTATGATTCTCATAGTACCATTCTGGCCTCAGCAGATTTGGTTCCCATTGCTCCAGCAGTTGGCAATAGAACATCTGATTCCTCTGCCCTTGTCCTCTCACTTGATCCCAGGACCAAGGGACTTTAGTTCACCCGAATCTCAAATCTCTGCACCTGCATGTATGGCTCCTGCAGACTAAGGGACCGGTATGGGGTGTCAGCAGGGGCAGCGGAGGTCCTAGTGGCTGTGAGAGAACCCTCAACCAGGGCCATCCATGCCATGAAGTGGAAGCACTTCTGCCTATGGGCTTGTGCCAGTCATCTGGACCTATTCACCTGTCCAGTGAATTCGGTCCTAGAGTATCTCCTTTCCCTGTCCAATGCAGGTCTTAGCTACTCGTCCATAAAAGTACACCTTTCTGCACTGTCGGCTTATCATGTACCAGTGAATGGCAGGAACCTGGCTCAAATGGATCTGCCCCGCACCTTCCTGCGAGGTATAATGCACATTATGCCGCCCATTTGGGACCCTATTCCCCCATGGGATCTCTTATTTTTGTTAGATAAGCATACGGTGCCTCCCTTTGAGCCAGCCGCAAGTTGCGAGCAACGCTTCCTGTCTTGGAAAGTGCTATTTTTAGTTGCCATCACATCAGCTCGAAGGATTTCTGATCTTCAGACTGATGTATAAAGAGTCTTATTTGATTTTCCACAGAGATGGAGTATCCCTGCTCACTAATCCTAAGTTTCTCCTAAAGGTGGTGTCAGAGTTAATTCTTAATCAGGACATCCATCTCCCAGTTTTATTACCCAGAGTACTCAAATAGAGGAGAGGCCTTGTTGCATACTCTGGATGTTCAGAGTTCTTCATTTTTACGTTGACCATACCAGGTCTTTAAGAAAATGTGATCAGTTGTTTGTATCTTTCACCCCGTGAATGCCAGGGGTGCCAGGAACTAAGCAGACTTTCAGTTACATAGTTTTCTGCTACCAAAAGTATGACAAACCTTTGCTGTGCTCGGTTAAAGGTCACTCCACTAGGGGTGTTGCCACGTCGTTTGCATCCCTCAGAAATGTGTCTGCAGCAGGTCTCTGCCACAGCCACCTGGACTTCTGTCCACACATTCATCAAGCATTACAGTTTGGACATTGTTTCCAGAAGGAGAGCAGGCTTCAGCTTAGCAGTTGTCCAGAGACTGCTCTCTTAAGAGCTGTTGTGGATTTCTATATCCACCACCCATCTGACCTGGATCTTATCCTTCTACTGCTTGGGACTCGGTCCTAGTGGTTAGTGCCTGCTGCAAGAGCTCTATCTCGAAGCAAGATAGTACTGTTACAGAAGAACTTATCGTAACAGTAGATCTTCGAGAAGAGCTCTTGCAGCAGGCATGCTTTCCCTCCCTCCTGCCCCCTCATTCAGAAGGTATCCCTTCTCCCTTTAGGGGATGTTAGAACCTCCTTGGTTCCCCATCCTTCATACAGCAGGGTTTCAGGTGGGCGAACTGAGGTGGTGCCGGTGGACCACCCCTTTATACCATGGGCGACGTCAGGGGGTAGGGCCAACATCAGGGGTGGTCCCCCACCATAGACTGCTAGCTAGAATTTTTCTGTGGGGTCCTAGTGCCTGTCGGCATAGTCCTGATGGTTAGTGCCTGTTGCAAGAGCTGTTCTCGAAGATCTACTGTTATGTTAAATTCTTACATAACTGTACTTTTTTGATAGATGCCCAGTCTACTAAATGGCTAAATATATAACTTTTTCATTTGCAACAGTGCAGTACTGTATAGTTTTTTTCATTATGTTTGTGCCTCTGCTCCAGTGGAATGGGTGTAAGTTACTCTAGCACCTGTTGATCACGAAGTTGGTTAAAATGCCACTTTCTTAGCTCGGCCTAATTGTTAGTGGGCTTGTTTTTATAAAGTGACAGACATGGGTTTGTGCCCTAATTTGGGATTCCTGGTGGAACAGCAGATGAATGAGCCCATTCCCAGAGGAGCTGCTACAGATGGCTGCTGTGTGACTGAAACTTGTTGCCCCAAGTCTCCCAAGCTACTCGGGGAGGGGGAATTGAAAACAGTAAATACAAAATTTAACAAAAAACAAAAAAAGCAGGGAGCCAGTTTGGCGTACTTGTAGCGCAGAGCTGTGAGTCTTACAACTGCTTCATACTTTGTGACCTTAAACAAGTGTTCTTTGTCTTTTTTTTTTTTTTTTTTGTCGTCCGTCTTTTACCTTTATATAGCTGTTTCTTCTCCACTATTGTGAAGACAGTCCTGAGGCCTGGGGCATTACCCAGAAGCAGCAGTCTCAGCCCTGTCTGCTGCTATCCCCCACCCCCACCACAGGGTCTGGCTAAGGGAGCAACTATGTCGTGCCCGATAACATCACTGGCTGTCATCCCGGCATCATGTCCCCCTCCCCTTTTGCTTCCCACTTCTCTACAGTGCCTGGAAGTGGGTGTGTTTGACCGTATATGTGCATTTGCAACATCCTGAGGGAAAGCTGGATCTTCCAAGAATCCATCTTCACCATCCATTCCCAATTATATGTCGGCATGGCTCAGTTGGTAGCACATCTGCCTCTGGGTTCAGAAGGTCATGGGTTCTAGTCCCACACCAGGATTGAGCTCGATCTTAAATTCTGGCACCAGAGTGCAGTACTAGAGGGTTCTGTATTGTGTGGGTGTGCCGTACTTTGGATGAGACGTTAAACAGAGGTCCCTCCTATCCATCTCTGGTGCTGTCCTGGTGGGTGTCCAGGTAGAAGTAAAAGAACCCAAGGCACTCTGTCATATGGCAGCGGCCATTGCCACGGCCCAGCTCTACATGAGGGTTCTCTAGTGGAACCTCAGGGTTCAGTGGAATCAGAGGTGAGATGACCTGGACCAACCAGTCCTTGTATCCAGCCCAGTCAAGCACTCACTGGCATGGTGGCTAGATTCTCCCAACCTCTCCAGAGGGGTTTCCTTCTGGAAGGAATCTTCCCTCCCAGATCCTGACTACAGTTGCATCAGGCCAGGGTTGGGCAGCCCATCTGGGCACTCATCAGACTCTGGGATCCTGGACTCAGCAAGAGCTTCATCTCCACATCAGTGTTTTGGAGAGGAGGGCAATCCTTTACGCTCTCCAAGCAATCCAGACAGGCTTCCTACCTGACCCTTTGCTGCTACAAACCAACAATATGTTGGTGTTTTATACCAACAAGCAAGGGGGAACACACTTATTCTCTGTGCAGAGAAGCCATGCAAGTGTGGACTGTCAGTTAGAGCTCTCAGCAGTCCACACTCGGGCATTCATAACACCCTGGCCAACAGCCCCAGACGGACTCTGTCCAGGGCCCACAAGTAGGAACTTCATTCCACGGTGGCAGATGATTTTTTTCGCCTGATGGGATCACCTAGAACTCTTCTGTTTGCCTCCCCATTCAACGCAAAACTGCCTAATTCTTGCTTGCTAGGTCTAGAGCCTGGTGTTTTCTGGGGAGAAGCGTTGTCCCTCTCCTGGACAGGGAGGTTCCTTTACCCATTCCCTCCTTTTCCCCTGTTGCAATGGGTACTCATCAAGTTGCAGTCGGAAGGTGCAGAAATGATCCTGGTGGTTCTGTTCTGGCTTCATCAGATCTGGTTCCCACTGTTACTGCAATTGGCGGTGGAACCTCCAGTGTCCCGGCCCCTTTGGTCAGACTTTCTGTCCCAGGGATGGGGCTCCCTGGTCCATCTGGATCTTGGATCTCTCCATCTTCAAGCGTGGCTCCTGCAGACCTAGCTGTCTCCAGATTTGGGGTTTCCCCCAGGGTAGCCAGATGTCCTAGTGGCAGCCAGAAAACCCTCCACTAGGGTGATCTACGCTATGAAATGGAAGCGGTTCTGTGTTTGGGCCACTGCCAGGCATCTGGGACCTATTTTACCTGCCCATTTAACTCGGTGCTGGAATGCCTTCTCTCCCTTTCAGATGCAGGACTCTGCTACTCTTCACTAAGAGTGCACTTGTCTGCCCTTTCCGCATACCACGTGCCTGTTGAGGGCAAATACAGTGCCCAGCTGGACCTTCCCCGCACTTTTCTGCATAGCATCTAACACTTGAAACCTCCCATCTTGGATCCTGTCCTGCCTTGGGACCTTTTGTTCGTTTTTAGAGAAACTCACCCTGCTTCCCTTTCAGCCTGTCGTGAGCTGCACTATCTGTTGTGGAAAGCGTTATTTTTAGTTGCCATTACTTCTTAAAGAATTTCCAGGCTTCAGGTCCTGATGCGTAAAGAGCCTTATTTGGTTTTTCACAAGGACAGGGTGTCCTTGCGGACTAATCCTAAGTTTCTGCTGAAGGTGGTCTCAGAATTTTCCTTGAATCAGGATATCCACCCATCGGTCTATTACTCTGAGTATTCAAACGGAGGGGAGGCTTTGCTACATACTCTGGATGTCCAGAGGGTGCTTTGCTATTATTTGGAACACACCCATCCAGTGTGCAAATCTGATCAGTTGTTTCCTTCGCTGCCGTCGCGCCCCCCCTACCCGAATGGTGGGGGCTCCAGTTTCTAAACGGTGCTTATCCAAATGGTTGGCTAACTGCATTGTGTTTTACCACAATAAACACGACAAACCCTTACCGGGCTTTGCCTCACTGAAAAATGTCTGCCACTGACATTTGTGCAGGTGCTACTTGGAGTTCTGTTTTCACCTTTGTGAAACAGTAGTTTGGACATTGCTTCTCGCTGTAGGACTGGTTTTGGACTCGCTCTTTCAAAGACTTTGTCCTGATTTCTTTTGAGGAGACTTTACCTTCACCCTGCTGCCCAGGATTTCTCCTACTGCTTGGGACTCTGTCCTAAAGATGTTACCTACTGCAAGAGCGAATCTCTGAAGTAAGATAGTACAGTTACGTAAGAACTTGCAATAACAGTAGATCTGCGAGAGGAGCTATTGCAGCAGGTAGGGTATTTCCCCTCCCTCCTTCCCCCTAGTGACATTTTCTTGTCTTCATTTCAGACATCTTCATTCCTCAGTGTTTTTATTTTTTTTTTTCTTCCTCCTCACTTGCCAGGGTCTCTCCCAGTGGACCTGGGGATGGGCTGGGGGACCGCCCCTTTTATACCATACATGATGTCGGGGGCCGCTGGGTCCTGCTAGCTAGAAAGTTTCCATGGGGTCCTGGCGCCTGCAGGCTTTAGTCCTAAAGGTGTTACCTGCTGCAAGAGCTTCTCGATCTTCTGTTACAGTAAGTTCTTGCATAACTGTATTTTTCAGGCCTGTAGTCCCTGTACCGCCGCTGCCTGAATCTGGTTCCTCCTCTCCCACTTTTCCTCTTGAGGAAGAGGATTTTTTGGTCCATCTTCTCTGACACCAGGTATTCTCAGTACCAACAGTTCTTATCGGAGATTATACAGGAGCCAAGTCTTTGCCATTTTACAGGTTGCAGAACTGCTACCTTGGCGCTGTCATTCCTCAGGAATTAGAGTACCGTCAACCTTACAGGAATATAGCAGTGACAGTACTATCATCCCTCCTTGGCTCTGGTTGTTCACAAAGACATCCAGGAATGTCTGACTCTATTCTGTTGCCTACTTTCCAGCCCCAAGAAATGTCCAATGCAGGTATTGCACTCCTGCTGGGTGTCCAGGTTGTATCCCTCATCCCACCTCAGTGATTTTGGTGCTGCAGACCCCTTCTGGGCCCAGATGCTCAGTGCACGACTGCCCTTCTGACACCAGCTCTGCAGGGTTTGATGCTTGGGGCAGGAGAGTCTTTGTTGTGGCACACACCATGACGTGCATCTCTGCACATCAGGCATACCAGGTATCTTATGGCAAGCGCCGGTGGGCAATGCTTAGTTTACTCTTGGCATCCATGCCATATTTGCAAGACTGCCAGGCAGGCCATTCACACTTCTGCTCAGGGTCTAGAGCCGACAAGGCACCAGGCGAGGCTGTCTTAGGACACCAACAAGGTAGCTTCCAGGCTGGTGGGAACCACTGTCTGCATTCAGTGAATGGCATGGCTTCACTTCTGCTGGTTGGCACCCCCGCCCAGCATAGAGTGCTCAACTCTCACTTCCATTGGACTGGTTTCTTCTCCCGCAGGGTCAGGTGTGAGTTATCGGGGTGCCCTCCTGCTCCCAGATACCGGGACCCCCTGTCTGCCACTGACCAGTCTTAGGTTTTGCTGGGCCTATATGGAGTTCTTGCCCTCCTGTGGTTATCTCCCATGGATAGCTGAGCGAAGAACTGTGTCCCTCCGAATGACACAATTCCTCTATTCTTGGAGGAGGGAGGGGGGCGGACTTGGTACTTTCCCCTTAAATGGGAATGAATAGTGTAGATTGATTCTTGGAAGATATGAAAATTACATACATGTAATTGTGGATCTTGCAGAATATCTTCACCATTCATTCACATGCCCACCCACCATCCCTCACTCAGATAAGAGCCAGGGGCTCTGGGCAGTTCACCCAGTTTCCTTTTGGGCGCATTGTATCCTAAGACACTCCCTTAGGGCATCTCCATTTTCAGGGATACCCCTGATCTGCTTCAAGGATATCTCCTCAATTAGGCCACATTTTCTTCTCTAGCCGTCAGGCAGTAGGACCACATGGAAACTTTTTGCTAGGTAGGGGCTGCCAACGACAACACCATGCATCAGCATCTATAATAAACATAGGTGACCCCATCACTCCTCCATTCTTTTCCCACCATTGATCATCCTTGTCGGACCTGCTGACACGATTTTACATTTTGGGCAAGAAATTCATTCCAGGAAGTTGCCTGCCCAATTAACTAAATGGACTATTTTTAAAACTGTCTTTTTTTTTTTTTTCTGATAATGAACACTTTAAAATTTAACTTATAATGCCCAGCTCGTACTCTCTGTGTACGAGCCAAGCGGCCATCCGAGCACTGCAGCCTCGCCCGTAAGCTTTTTGATGAGAGGTATGGAACAGGGCTTCAGGCATTCTATGTAGGGAGTGATAAAATGGCACTAGGAACTGGGGAGCAGGGCTGTCTAGCTGTACTGACACTATCTTTGCTGGCAGTTCTACATGTATGGGGGTATATATTGGGGACCTGTTCAGTGGCAGAAATCTCCTTACTCCTTCTAGCCCAGCTTCCTATACACCCTCCCCACTGCTCTGTTGCCGTGTAGCCTTCAGATTGTATAGTTATTACCCCAGGTCCTTCTCTCCAGTCATACTTTCCACTGGAAACCCTCCCCTTCTGTATTCTGTTTTCAGATTTTATGCCACCATGTGCATTTTCTTGCAGTTTTTGCTGTTGAATTTTAACTGCCACATCCTTGACCATTTTTCCAGTCTTTCATTTCCCTTACCCCATTATACCTCTCTTAACTCTTACACAGATATCCTCCAAATAGGCAGATTTTTCCATGATTCCCAACTCCAATATAGTGGATAAGGACTGGTCCGAGGACTGATTTCTGTTGCACCCCACTGGTGACCCCAAAAAACGTTATTTTCCATTAAGTAAATGGTATTGTTATTCAGCCAGTTTCTTCCCCACTTGTGATTTTTACCTCCCACCTCCAGGTCTCCCATCTTTTTAACCATTCGACTGCATGGCAAAGAGTCACAAGCTTTGCTGAAATCAGTGCCCCTTGTACACCACCTTTATCACCAAATCTGAGAAACTGATTAGGTTTGTCTGACAGTCTCCCACCTGTGAACTTGTACTGTTACCTTGAAGTCCATTTGCCTCCAGGAAGCCACTAGCTTCTCCTCATTAAAGTTTCTAGGGACGTGGATATGTTGTTCATCCACACTGTCTGGCAGGTTCCTTGCCACTTTAAATCTTGCCGGAAGGTCTTCAAGCTGGCTCCTCCCACCCACTCGGGTGGTAAAACTCTCTGCTTCGCCCCATGACGCCAGATCTTCCTTACCGCTTGGAAGCTCAGGTTCCCTCCTTAACGCTCTGCATGTAGACTGGATCCTAATTCTTCGGTTCGCCTGAAACTTATTCTAAAATTTTCAAGACTTCGGTCAACTTACTCCCTCGCGGCTGCGATGCACGGATCAACTCTCAGACTTTGGCGGTGCCCATGTGGGCAGAAAATGTCTAGGATGGATCCACACTCCATGTGCGTCTACTGCCTCAGCCTACACCATGATCCGAAGGCCTTTCGAGTTATGCAGTTTGTTTTCGGCAACGTCCTGGAAGACCGCGCTGCCCACTTACAGCTTGGGTGCCCTGTGAAGCACTACCCGCCTGTGCACGTGGGGTTGTCCAGTAAAGTCCAGAGAGCAGTCAGGATCCGATATTTCAAAATTTATTAGAAGCAGAAAAAAATAAAATAGACGTAAAGCAGAACTTGTACATAACTTTCAAAAAAAAAATAAGGCACAGGAAATCATATCTTTAACAAGAAAGAAAATTCCTGCCAAAAAGGCACCTAGAATCTGGCTAGGCATCTGGTGGTTTGCCTTCCTACCACACACTGACTCAACATTTCATTCACTCCTTTTATACCAGTGGAGGAGCACATGACTGTTAGCTCCTCCCCCAACTTGCATCATAAAAGTGAGACAACCAGGGCCGCTCAGTCCTATAAGGAGTTGGACTGAGAGGGAGCTGGAAGCACTTTACAAGAGAGTTGTAAGTTTAAGGCATTTCTGCATCACATTAGGAGACTTTAGTCCTTTTAAGTTAAACAGTTTTATCTCTCTCCTTTTAACAGTGGCATGCTTTGCCTTTTCTCTTTTAAAAGTACTAGTTTAACCTTTTTATTTAAGCAAACAAATAAACACCACTTTTTAAATGATTCTTGGTTGTAATTCTGAGGTATAACATAACTCTGAGCTTCTCACACTAAAAACAAGCAAAAAGGCTGTTAAGTTGTTCAGAGCTTCACCAGATAATGAAAAACGCCATAACAAACTTTTTTGGCGTCCATGCGATCGCCGCGGTCGAGCGTCGCACATTCAGTGCAGGAAAATTAATCAAACAGCTTGTACTGCAAGCACAGAACATTCTAAACATTGGGGCTTTATTATTTAGAAAAACAAGCTGGAAATAAGAAAGGGACAGAAAAGACTACTCAAAGCTGGCCAAGCTTGAGTGGGGAATGACAGAGAAGGAGCAATAGTAAAGGAAGAGATTAGAAGAGCAGGAGACTGTTGCAACAGATTTTTTTTTTTATATTTATCCCACAATGTTCTCAAATTACCTCCAAAACATAGGCAGGTAATTACATATGCTCTGCATCCATGAGAGCATATCCAAGTTGGGTCACCGGCCCTACCTTTGCCGGTGAAGTTGAAGGAGGCCTATTGGCGGTTACATGTGGCTGTGGCTCAGCTGAGCAACTCGAGCAGATGATCGCCCTCGAGGAGGAGGCGGCACAGGCCGCATCATCCTCTTCCTCGGTCCCAGCATTTATCCCACTCTCTCTGGGTACCTCATATTCAGCTTCTTTTAAGGAGCTTTGTCAATCCCTTTCCACGAAGGGAGAGGGGCCATCAGGACATTCATCTCGGTCCAAAAAGAAGGACTTGAAAGGTAAGTCCCACCATCAGCGTTCGTGGAGCGGGAGAGGTCCCCTTCCCCGGACAGTTGAGTGTACTTCGGTCGAGGTTGTGGCTAAGGCCGCTGGCTTCACGGTGTCCCCGTCAGGTCAGCCAGCCGAGACACCCGTCAACGTGGTCGAGATTTTTCTCAACCCATCGGACGGGCTGTTGACTGGTGAAGCTGACAACCCTTCTTCACCGGTTCCCCCGTTGGAGACAGAGGACTTGCCTCAGTCTCTGGTGCTGGAGTCCCCAGGCACAGCTTCCGAGCTGAAGGAAGAGCAGGTGTCCCCCGGCCCTTTCCAGATCCGTCCTCAGAAACAGAGGATCTCGGTCTCTGACATCCTCTCGGTCCAGCCGATCCTGCCGACATCGGTGGTCTCTGTCTCGGCACTGAAGTAAGCAGCGCCGGCGCTCATCCTCGTCTTCCTCCTCGGAAGAGGAGAGGCTTCGGCGCAAATTGCGTCAACGCTACGAGGACCTGATGTGGCAGCAGTTGCTTCTGTCCGGGAACAAGCCGTCGCCTTCCCCGGCCATCAAGTGGCTATCACCCGGGCGGCCGAAACAACCCCTCGCTGTAGTCGGGGTGCCCAAGCCCAGGCCTGTTCGGCCAAAACCAGTTGCCCCACCCAATTGTGGTGGAACCTCCGCCTCCACAACCAAAATCAGGGGCGCCGACCAAGGACTCTCGGTCGGGCCAGGGCCTGCCCCACAGATTGTCGGTCACCCTCACTCCCGACCGTCCTCGACAAGTGGAGGGTGGCTGAGGCCCCAGGCAGCTCTTCGCAGACTCCTTAGAGTCCAACGACTCCCTATTCTCCAGGCCCATTGACCTGGAGTCCTCTGGGGGCCAGTCCGATGGGGCTACCCCCGTCCTTCATGGGCCTGCTTGGCTCATCTCTGGAGTCTACCAGGATGCAGCTTGAGCCCGTATCTAGCCGGCCATATATCCCCTAAGGAGATACTGGACCGAGGGGATTCTCCCACGGAGACCTTTCTGGTGGCTGAAGCCATTGTTGGCCCAGCCTTGGAGCTCTGGCAGCGGCCTACTTCCTTCAGCCAGGATGGCCAGGAAGTATGCGGTCCCTATCGGCTCTTTGTCCAGTATTTCGGAACACCCCTCTGCCGAGGGGTTGGTCACTGATAGCGTTTTCTGGCATTCCGGGAATGCTAGGGGCGTGGATAAGCCCCCGACAAGAGTCCAAAAGCTGGACTATGCGGGCGCCAAGGTGTACACTGCGTCCTCCCTTGGCCTCTGCCAGGCCAGCTCGGCCGTGCTGATGGCACACTTCTCCCACGCCCTCATGGGCTCCCTGGATGAGGTGATCCCTCATCTCCCGGCCGACCTGCAGACCACAGTCAGGCAGGTACGGGACCAGGGAAGGGCGGTGGCAAAACAGCAGCTCCAAACGGCTCTGGACATTGGAGACTCCTGAGCCAGATCAGTTGTGGCTGCGGTGGCCATACGCCGCAGAGCATGACTGAGGATATCCACCTTCATGGTGGATACCCAGCTTAAACTGGCGGATGTCCCCTTCCTGGGGACTGACCTCTTCGGCCCTAGAGTGGAAGGTCACCTCCAGCGGATTGAAAAGTCCAATGCCACTCTGGACTCTGTCACCTCCGCCCAGAAGGACAAGGGCCGTCGACGACAGCACCGTAAGTCCTTTCAGCTTTCTGTGCCTGCGCACGTCCGACTAACAGCGCCAGGGCCAGCAGGCGTGGCAGCACCCCAAACCCAAGCCTGCGGCTTCCTCTAATAAACAGGGAGGAAAAGGCCCAGGAGGTCCCTCGGCCGGTCCCTCCTGTAAGCCTGCCAGTGGCGGGTTGAAGGTGTTCCCCACCTCGTCCCTCCCCGGGTTCCCCGCCCGTGGGACTGCTCCGCCACTTCCTTTCCGCCTGGTCCGTTATCACCACGGACCATTGGGTGTTGGAGGTGGTAGGACAGGAGCCTGCCCTGGAGTTCGAGCAGGCCCGCCCTTCCGAGCCGTTGCCCTCGGGGGCTCTGGGTCTGCAGCCTCTGTCGGCTCACCGAGCCGGTATCCCCTGCTCCTCGAGAGGAGGTGATCAGGAAGGTGGCGGATCCTCCTCCAGACCCGGGGTTTGTGTCCAGGTACTTGCTGGTCCCTAAACGGACGGGGGACTGGTGCCCCATTCTCGACCTGCACGACCTGAACAGGTTCCTAAGGTCTCGGACCTTCAGGATGGTCACTCTGGCTCGGATAATCCCATCCTTGGAACGAGGCGTGTGGTTCTGTTCTCTGGACCTCCAGGATGCGTTCTTTAACGTCCCAATCCGTCCGTCCCACCAGAGATTCCTCCGCTTCAGGGCAGAGGGATTCCCCCTACGAGTTCCGGCCCATGCCCTTCGGCCTTTCCGTAGCCCCCAGGGTCTTCACCAAATGCATAGCAGTGGTGACAGCATTCCTGCGGCACCGAAGGGTCCGGCTGTTCCCCTACCTGGACGACTGGCTGATTGCAGCCCCCTTCAGAACGGAGGTGGAGAGGTACAGAGATCTGGCCCTCCAGGTTTGCTCTCAGGTTGGCCTCCTCAACGAGGCCAAGTCGGAACTCATGCCAAAGCAGGCGATCCAATTCATCGGGGCAGATCTCGACTCTCTACGAGCCAGAGCACGGCTCCCGGTGGACAGGGCCAAGGTTCTTTCCTCCTTTGCCCAATCATTTCAGGTTGGGCAATTGCACCCTGCCCAGGGCTTCCTGGGCCTCATGGCAGCCTGCACCAGCGTGGTCTGTTGGGCCCGTTGGTATATGCGTCCCCTTCAATGAGGGCTGGCCAGCCAATGGTCACAACACTTCGATCCGCCGGATCAGCTAGTGACAGTGACCCAGGGGATGTAGAATGCTCTCCAGTGGTGGACTGTTCCAGCACATCTGCAGGAGGGCATCCCATTTGTCCACCCTGAGCCGACGGTCTCTCTATCGACCAATGCCTCTCTGATGGGTTGGGGTGCCCATCTGGGGGAGCACAGAGCGCACGGCCTCTGGTCCCCTCTGGAGTCGATGCCACATCAACCTGCTGGAGCTTCGAGCGGTTTGTCTAGCCCTCACCGCCTTCGCTCCGTTTCTACGGGGTCAAGTGGTTCAGGTCCAGAAGGACAACGCCACGACCATGTACTACCTAAACCGCCAGGGTGGGACACGCTCTGTGCCTCTGTGCAGGGATGCTCTCCGCATTTGGTCACTCGTGCGCAGCCTGGAGGCAGATCTCCTTGCCATCTATGTGGCAGGAGCCTCCAACACCCTGGCCGATGCCCTTAGCCGGATAGGGGCTGCGTCCCACGAGTGGTCTCTCTTGCCGGAGGTAGTACAAGACCTGTTCTCCCACTGGGGCACGCCTCAGGTGGACTTGTTTGCCTCCAGGGAGAATGCAAAGCTGAGACTGTTTCTTGCCTGCCCCCCTCAGCAGAGCTCGCTGCAGGGGGATGCCTTCTCGAGGCCGTAGACCCTGGGCCTCTTCTACGCCTTTCCCCCACTTCCCTTGATCCACAAGGTGCTTCTCAAGGCGAGGAGGGACAAGGCGCAGGTGATTCTGGTAGCCCCAGACTGGCCCCGCCAATGCTGGTATCCAGATCTCCTCAGCCTGAGCTCCAGGCTCCCGAGGCGTCTTCCAGCCCGCCTGGACCTGATCTCAGTCAGTCAGGAGAAGGTATTCCACCCGGACCTTCAATCCCTGCACCTGACTGCTTGGTTCCTGACTGGCTAGAGTTCCAGGCCTTGGGTGTTTCCGACGAGGTCCTCAGTGTCGTTGAGGCGTCCTGTAAGGGAGTCTACCAGAAAATGCTATGCCTTCAAATGGAAGAGATTCTCCATTTGGTGTCAGGGCAAGGGCCTGGACCCTTCCTCCTGTTCCTTGGCAAGCATTCTGGACTACCTGCTGTCCCATTTTCTTCAGTACTGGGGGATTGTACATGGGTTTGGGATTCAAGAGGCAGACACCAGAGTTCAAGGAAACAAAAATAGCTTTTATTCAACAGACAAATCAAAATAAAGACCAACTGAAAACAACAACAGAAATAAAAGGCAAAACTCCAAAGAAATACTTTTTTCCTAGAAAATTACCACTAGCAGAAACTAGGGCCTTGGTTACATCTCACTGAATGATATATAGCTAGAAGCTCTTTATATACTGGAAAAGGTTAGGATGAGGCTAAGTTAAGGGAGGCAGTATAGCGCAGTGGTTTAAGGCTCTGAGCTGCAAATCTGGTGACATCCAGCAGACCAGACCTGGGTTTGAGTCCCACAGCTTCCACTTGCACACTGTGTGACCCTGAGCAAGTCACTTAACTTCCCTGTGTTCCCAGGTTGCTCCTGTTAATAATAATAATAAAAAAATGTTCCAGTTTAGTGTGCTACTCCTGGTTAAACAACAAAAAAAAAAAAAAAAAAAAAAAAGCTCCGCCCACTTTTGGAAGCTCCGCCCACTTTGGGATACAACGGAAATAAATGCTTAATTCTGGCTTTAAAAATAATGATCCAAAACATCATTCTAGTTTTAATAACAAACAAAAACAATACAAATGCTTAAGGAAATTATGTTTCAACATTTAAAAAGTATTCTGGGCATTATCTCAGCTACAGGCTCCTCCTCAAAGTCCTCTGTCCTGTATTAAGAGCAAGGATTGAGCCAGCCAGCACTATAGAAATAGGTCAGAGACTTGAGGAGAACCTGTCTACAGAAAATGAGCGCCAGACTAGTCCTTGGCAACAAAAACCCAAAATAAACCTTTGCGAGCTTCCCAGGTAAGGCTTAACAAAAGAAAATTGTTCTTTAAAAAATACAGTCTCTAACCTTAAACTGTTTTTATGATGTTTCTTTGGTGACTGAGGCATTTATATTTGTTTCATGTTTGCAGACTGTTATGCCAGAGCGAGGGTGCGGCTCAGAACTGCAGCACTAAACAATTCTGAAGAAAACGCTACCCCAAGCTCTTGCATACTTCTTTCTTTTTAATTTAAGCTTTTCTTTGTTTTGGAGCAGCTCCAGGGCCACTCCTATATCAAGCTGTAAATGAAATAAGTACAACATCTGAATGCATGGAGCGAGAGAAACACCCTCACTTTTAGTTTATGGGAGCCAGCAGTCTTGTGTTAAAATGTAATCCAAAAGAAACAAAGGGATTTCCAAAAGAGTAACCACAAAGGGTAAAATAAAATGACAGTACCCCATGTTTTATTTCAGGAAGTGCCAGTGCCTTTTCTTATTTTAGGCACAGACTCCTGTTTTAGAATATAAAGACTCGCTAGCGAACACTCGCACATTCGCAAAGACGAGTGTGCACATGATCGTGCAGGAATCCATGTGCACGTTCGAGCTGGACCGCTAATTTGCTTGCATAGCAATAACAAAACGGGGGTTTTGGAGCTCTGAGACCTGAAATGAGTAGAAAGAAACTAAAGGTACAGACAAGAACATGAGACAGGTGGCCTACCTGTCCATGGGGAACATGAAATAAGAGTAGTTTAGGCAGCTAAAGAAAATAGGAGCGTACCGCTGTTGCAGCAGACTTTTAAGAAGGGTCTCTGGAGTCCTGCACCTTTCCACAGGGATGACAGCCCATACGGACCCAGACTTGTCCAGCTTCAGTGCATTTAGCCCCTTTAAAACTTGCCTCTGAAAATTGATCCTCATTGACATCTTTCCCCTTGTCTCTTGATGACAGTCTGGTAAAGGCCTCTTATACTCTATTTATTTATTTATTTATTTATTTATTTTAACTTATTCTTTATTCTCCTAATGCTGCCCTAGATCACTCTCTCAGCACACCCCTCACCAGGCCCAGTCAGCAGTACCGCGGTGTCCGCTCCTAGAGCGCTACGCTTCCCCTTTCTTAACTTCAGGGCCTCCGATTACTCTCCAGGCAGGGTGGCGGAGATATGCCCCAAACATCCCCCTGGTCATCGTCGAGGAGTGCACACATTGGAATCTGATCCAGCTCCTGCCTTTTGGACCTCGGTGCTGGGGTTCGTCGCCTAGATGCTGGGTAGGGTTTTTACTTGTTCTGTGCCCTCCCCTGCCGACGTTGGTGCTCAAGGACTGGTGAGACGGAGGTGCATCAAGGCGTGCCTCCGCTCAGGACCCTCTGCTGACATCCACCCTCCATTCAGTTGCTTACCTTTCACTGCCAATACCTAGGTTCACCCAGGAGATGATAGTAACGCTGTGGGAATGACTAGCACCTCCCAGGAGAGAGAGAGAGAGAGAGAGAGCAGCCGTCGGGTGCTCACTCTCTCTCCCCGACCCCTGATGACCCGAGTCCGTCACCGAACCCGGGTCGCCAGCGTGGTGCGAGGTGTGCCATCCAGTGCCTTAACTCTCAGTGCCACCGGGCCGGCTAGCCCCTTGTACTCTGCTGTGAATACTGAACAGAAAAACTGATTCAGTACGTCAGCCTTTCCTTTGCCTTCCTCCTCCTCTGTCTGTTCTCTGCTTTATTTTGTGCTTCTCTCATATACCAGAATGTGGTTTGCCCCTCTTCATTCCCTCAGCTGTTCTCAGTTAAGTGTCTGACTTTGCTCTCCTCACGCCTTCATTTTGTTTGGGAATTCTGCCTTGCCCCTTTCTTTCTGGCTGTTGTGTGTAGTATTTTTTGAAAACTTCTTATTTTGTTTACCTTCACAGTCTCTCCTGCCACCCTAGTGAACCACAGTGGCTCCTTGCTCCTCCTTTCCCCCCACTACCTTGACAGAGACTAGGGGCTTTTAGGATTGCTTCCCTGATCAATTCCCACTTCTTTTCTAACCACCGACTCCCCACATCACGGCCTTGACACCTTTTAATCTTGTTTTGTAGCTTCCTTCACTTCCTGCCAGAGTCTGCTCTTCTGTAGTTCAGGACCTTTATCTGACTGCCTCCTCTCTGCCACTATTAATGTCTCTAATCTTTTTCTGTGCTGTTCAACTCTTTACAGCATGAATTGGAACTGGCATTTAAGGCACCATAGTCTGACTCCGGCTTTTTTCTTTGCTCTGAAGGCCTAGATTAGGGGTATCGAAGCTTGGATTGCTGGTACCATTTTGCTATTTTTTTTTTCGTAAATATTATAAAATCATTAATCTTTGTGTTTCCTAACAGGTGATGGGTTGGTGGATGACCGCAGCCTGGTCTCCTCGCAAAGAGAACATCCTCCTCCCCCAGTAGCAGCTAACTTCCTGTTGATCTGAATATCAAGCTTGGGATGCTTACCCTACTGGGACAAAGGCAGATCCTTGGTCAACAGACTGCTGATGCGACGTGCAGAGGCTATGTAGCAGTGTGGCTTTTTTTTGAGGGGGGGTGGGGGGCAGTGCAGTGCTGCTCAGTGAACCTCTTACAGCAGCTTTGTACTTCACTGTGTACTTTAAACCATTATGTTTCACAGTCTTAATTTGTTTGTAGCCTATACAGAAAGTCTGTATAGAAAACATTAGGCTGTCCCCACCTGAACTCGTAGTGCCTTTGTTTATGACATCATAGTGCTCACAATGACTAGACTGGTCAAAAACTGCAGTTGTTGGGGATGGGCAGAAGCTTTCTGAAACAGTGACACAAGTACATCATTATCTGAAATATTTGATAGCCGGAGGAAGAAAACAGTAACACTCAAACACAAGTGAAACTTAATGGTTGTAAATGTAATAGTTTAAAGCCTTTTGTTTTAGTGGAGACCAGGGGCGCCCTAAACGGTCATAAGTGACGTAAAGCAGTAAGCTCTTTGTGACACTGTTTTAACTTGCTCTTCTTTGTGCTATACACAAAGGGGTCACAAGCCTTTCCTGGTCACCTGAAATGGGGATTGCGCTGGCACTTGTTGGCAACCATTATTTGCATTGTGGTTCAGGTGCTATGGGAGACTGTTCCCCCTGCAGCTAACTCTGGCCTTTGGCTCCAACAGATCTTCCAAGAATCAGTCTTCACCATTGATTACCATGTATGGGTCTGTGCTTAAGCACTTAGACCTAATGGAGCACAGGCTTTCACAGCTTAGAGCTGGAGGCAGATGTCTGTGATGGCACCCGCCCATGAGGCAGATGTATGACAAGGCACTCGTGGACTGGCCAGTAACTGACACCAGCCCCCTGCACACCTCAGTCCTGTTTCTCCACACCATTGCGGCAACACCGTGGGAGCTGCAGCTACGAGAATTGTAACTGCATCACACCTCTTCCTGACGTTTTTCGCTCTGCACTGTCCTTTTTCAGCTGTTTCTCAATGCTGTATTTTCCCCCTCTCTGCCTCATGGCTCCGAGCCTCTTTTCTTTTTTAATATATATACTTTATTTTTATTTGATAGTGAACATAAAAATATATTCTTTGATTCCAGATATAGGATACATTTCAAGATATATTATGATAGGTAATTCGTTGTTACAGCACAGTGGGGGTAAAGTGCATCATCCATTATTATATTCCTTAATCTAGACAGTATAGGCATTTGCAGCAAGACCATGGACAACCATATCTAAATGAATTTATGCAAAGTCTAGTGAGTCCCTTCTTTTCAGATGGGCCTATGTCATTGACTTGGCCCAGGAGTCCATGAGTGTCAACAAACCAGAATTATTCCCCTTCATGAAAATAGTGAAGATGGCCCTTATAATAGCTGTAAAACAGCCTTTAGACACCAATCTTAAATGTATTCTGAAAAAATTATAGCAGTAAGAGTCCCCAATCTGCCTGTCAACTATCTCAACCCAAACTTCGCCACTAGATGGCAGCAACAATCTCAAAGTAGAACCTTTGCCCTTAAACATGTTGCAGTAAATTAATATATGCCACATTCCCCTTAGAACTTAACATCTAAACATTCAGTCTGCAGCTGCTTTTAAACGTAAACTGGCATTGTGTGAGTAATAGAACTCTCTCAAGTTAGACTGTAACAATCTTGTATGTTAGTACAAACCATTCACTAGTTCAGATTATTAGCCAAAAAGTCCCAACTTTCAGGTTATGCCATCTTCCTCCTCCATATCTGAATGACCAGGTTTGGCAGAGTCCACTTTGATCATGTCCAGCTTACAACTGCATCAGCCGGATCATTGTAAATGTAAGTTTTTTCCAGCATAAATGATTTTTGGCCTTGCCGGCATTTGGAGAGCATGGTTAATACCTAGTTCTCGCAAGCCTGCCCAGACCGCGTCAAATCCATGACGCTACAGCCTCATAGAGTAGGTAAGGTTGGGGAAACAATGCAACGCAGAGCCATCTGGGCTGATTTGGCCTTTTGCAAGACCAAGTCCCATACTCCCGTTGTCCCCACCATTAGTCTGAGGAAGATCTGGATTGCTGGGCTTTCTACGCGGTGTGATGCAGTAAGCCAGATTCAAGTGTTTGTCTCACAACTGGAATAGATCTTGTAGAAGCTGGTGCATATAATCCACCAAATTCGCTCCCTCTGCTCCTTCGGGTATTCCCAAAAATCGGAGGTTGCAAGCACAAGTGCAGTTTTCAAGATATTCCAGTCTTGAATGGAGAAGCTTATTCTCCTTCAGCATTCCAGCGGTCACAATCGACGCTTTGGAAACTGTGGTGGCAAGAGCGGTATGATTTGCTTCCATAACAGATTCTTTAGTTTCCACTTGCATTAAACTAGAAACCTATAATACTAGACTATCTGTTTGCTGTACCGCTTAAAAGATGGCATTTACTGTGGCCTCTAAATCCCCGGGCTTCCCACTTGGTGGCGTAGCACTCATAGCTCCACTGGTACATGGAGTGGGGCCTTTACCTCGACCCGCTTGTCTAGAAGTGTCCGTTTTGGTTCTCCCCATCTTGGGATCAAGCTGAAAATTCTTCACAAACATCTGAGGGACTTTAGCTTTCCAATTGAATAGTTAGTTCAGTCTAAATTCATTTATATTTGAATATATTTAACTTTTACTGCTGCAATGATCTGGAGCAGTTCAAGGAGTCTTCTGTTGGCTGCTGGCCAGCCCTCCCTCCCCAAGCCTCTTTTTTTTTTTTGCCCCGGTTTTATTTTCCGCTTCAGTCCTGTCTGACACTCTGTGCAGAAAAGAATAAGAACAACAAGGACCCCCCATGAGTCTGGTGCCCCTGTGGGAGACCTGTGTCCGTCTGGGATCGGCTTGACCACTGATGGACCTGCTTTGGAGCTGACCATGACATGGATCACTGAGATGCCTGCTTCTCCATGGACTTCTGCATGCTAGAGATCCATGTTATGAAGTAGTCGTCATTCCCACCACTTCTGGAGGTAGGCCGCACACTCGGGACCCAAGGTAAGATCCCTGGGCTCTACTCCAGAGTCCCTCCCCAGTACTACATGTATTGAGGGAGACCAGGCTTCTACTAGTCCTTGCTCTGCAGAGACAGAGAGCCTAGGGGAGAGGTCTTGTGGACAGTCTGCCTCCCTCGGGGAGGGGGGTTGCAGCTGAGCACCCCTCCCAGTATGTAGCCCCTTTGAGGCAGCAGACTCTTTTGGCGGTGAGGTCTAAGCCTGTACCAGCGGGAAACTTGGCATTGTGGCCTGGCGATGCCTCGTGTTCTGACACTAAGGCCAGTGATTGTGAGCAAGGCGATGACAGCTGCAAGGCCAGGTCCCCTTCCTACACTGCTTGCGGCACTAGGAGAGAGAAGACCACCAGAGATGGGCTGACTAGGCATTCTGTGGAGGTGTTCTGGATCTCTTCCCCAGAGTTGTCAGATGACCCGGGGGTTGGGGACCAGGAGGTCCTTGTCTCTTTGCAGAATTCTGGCAATGAAGGGGGTCTTCCTGGGCCTTCATTGGGGTCGGCGTCATCTCTAAGGGTTTTCCCTTGGCCTGGTGCTGCTTGTGGTGCTGCTGCTGCCCGGTCATCTCCCAGTGCTGTTTGTGGTGCCAGGGAGGCTGCTGGCAGCAGTGCTGGGCTTGGGATCAGCACCATCCACGGTGCCGAGGGCGGTTCTGGTGCCGTTCACAGTGCCGGTACTCCTGCTCCCTCACACACTGATACAGGATCTGCTCAGAGGCCTAGCCCAAGGGCAGAGCACTGTCTGGTGAGGTGGGTGCTGTGTGGTCTCGATCAGCGGTTCATTCCTTGCTCAGGGTAGGTGGCAGCTCGAGCAGGACTTGTGGCGCTGCCTTGGTGTCCCTGGTCTTCCTGAACCATTAGGCCCTGTCTTTGGCAGGGATTGGGGCAGTCCCATGGGATTTTCACAGCTCCTGCTTCCCCACTGGGGGTTTCCCCTCAAGGGCACCACCTTCACTGCTCCTCATCTGAGTGCTTTTTGGTTGACAAGTTTTCCAGCGCACACACCCCACTCCCACCCCTGGTCATCTGAGCGCCCTCGTTGCTCTGGCAGAGGGCCTGGCCTACCACTACCCCCCTCCTTCTCCTCTGCCTTTTTTTCCTCCTCCTCCTCCCAGGTATTTTGGGTCCAACGAGGCCCCTGACCTGGAAACAGTTCAGGGCTTCGAATACGTTTCCTCAGTACCTCAGGTCACTAGATCAAACCTTTTTCCAGTCTGAAACATCCGCACTGCTGGCCCTGACTCCAGCTCCTCCATATCTCCCTCTTCCTCCTCTGAGGAAGGGGATACTTCTCTGCATCTATCCTCCAACTCTGGGTACACCTCATTCCAGCAGTTCCTAGAAGAGATGATGGGGAAGCTAGGAATTTTCTGCTTTGGAAGCCATAGCCCTGCTCACCTGGTGCTGTCATTCCTTGGGGAATACAGCTGTGACTCTGCAGTCATCCTTCTATGGCCTCAGCCCTTCGCAGCGGCATCCAGTGAGGTCTTGTTCCATCCCTCTGCCCCTTCTCCAGCCCCAAGGGATGTCCAGCACAAGTATTGTGCAACCATAGGGTGTCCAGGAGCCATGCTATATCCCTCCACTGGGATCCAACTCTTGTACATCCCCTCTGGGCATAGGCATCCAGTGCATGACCGCCCCCCAGACTCATAATCTGTAGAATTTGATATCTGGGGTCAGTGTTCCCAGTAGCACGCACCATATTATGTATTGCAGCACATCAGGTGACCTATGGCAGGTGCCTGTGGACAACGCTGAGTCAGCTCCTAGCATCCTTGCCAGATTGCGAGGCAACCAGACAGGCCATTCACCTTTCTGCCCAGGGCCTGGCACTGGCAAGGCACCAATCAAGGTCATCTCATGGCAGCAGTGAGGAAGCTTCCATATTGGTGGGAATAGCAGTCTGCATTTGGCGGACTGCATGACTTCGTCTCGAGGTGCTAAGATGGCAGCCATGCTGAGCTGCTGCTTGTGACTGGGGAGAACTTAATGCCTTTTTTCTTTTTAAAGTGCCTTATTTTCTAGTCATTTTAACTTAACTGTAGCTAGGACTTGGGTGTTGGTTGGGAGCACAGTGAAGGAAGAAAGTGAATTAGCACAGGAGGTAGTTTTATTATTTTTAGTTAGGATGTAAACCACAAATGTGGTTTCCATACCAGCATACCCCAAAGTGATTCTGTGGAGAAGAGGCGCTTGAGGACCAAAGGTTGATCCATTCTGGCCTGCCTGAGTCTGTTTGGGGTTTATGGATGACGCCATCTGAAGAGGCATGCTGAGGACATCCTGAAGTCTCGGGGAGAGTGGTTCGTGAAGTTTGGTTGCCAGCTAGTGTCTTCTTGGACTGTACGGGAGTGATGTGAGCCTCCCGTGGCCGTCTACATTTGTGATCTGATGAACTGTGTGGCAAGGGGTTCCTGCTGCACTGCACACTCTGCCCCAGAAGATCTTCAGTGTATGCCCGTGGTGCATTCCCCGTGAGTGAGTGAGAGAGAGAGAAGGGGAATGCCGTTCAGGACCTGTCGCGCGTGTGTCAACGTATTGTTCTGCAGGAGCTGAGCAGGAAAACCCTTAATCGGACTATAGAAGGGGGCGAGTTGTTTCTTGACTGGTCATCCTCTGGAGTGTGAAGCCTGTGTTTGGAACTTGTGCTATTTGCCCCATACCGAACTTTAATGGATTCTTGCTTTAACTGTGAGAGGGCTTGAGCCACCACAGTTTTGGTTTGATAGCTTTTTCAGTCCGGTGGTAATATCTGGAAATTCCAGCTTACAAGTGTGGTTTTTCCCTGTCTGCTGAACCCAGAAGGGATTCCCTCAACTGTGAGAGGGTTTGAGGGTCCAGTACTATGGGATCTGTATCACGTTTAAGCAGCCTGAGTGGTGAGAGCCTTGTGTTGCTAGCGCTTAACTTGTGCCTGATAGTTCTCCTCCTTGGCTGCTGTTCTTGGCAGAAACTCTTGTTTTCCAGGTACTACATTGAAGACATTTGAGTTCTTTGGAACAAAATGGACATCTTATAGGAGACCACATTGTGGACTGATGCTCCCCTAATTGTGTATTTTATTGTTGGGAAGGTTATGGGTGGCTCTGGTGGGGTAGGAAATTTGTTTTTGTTTTTTTTTGGTTGGGGGGTGTGGGTTGTGTGTGTGTGGGTGGATAGTTTTTGCTTTGTATTAAGGTGGATGTGTTGGATGTTTATTTAAGTTAGTTGTATTAATTTTCGTGCAAGGCCAAGGGTAGTCGGGTGTTTTTAAAGAGTAGGGTGCAGTGTTTTGGTCTGCATCGGGATGTGCAGAGCCTTGCCCCCCACACACTTGGCGTACACTGCTGCCCAGCTGCGTGACTTGCATACCTTTCTCAACCTCCCAATGTCTGCCACTGCAGCATAGCACTGCAGGGAGGTCGGTATTACAAGGTATATGCAGGCCGGCCTGGCAGGGTGCAGCAGGCACAGTGGAGGTGAGCATTAGCAGGCTGATCGGGTGTAGGAGACACCCTGGGATTGGGCAGAGCCTAGAGAGAGGCCAGACATGTTTGGTCTCCATCCCCAGGGTTCCCACCAGACTGAGTGGGCAGGTAGCTGAGGACCGGCAGTACCTTCCAATCCCCTTCAGGCCGTGCTATGCAGTGCCAGGTCAATAAGGAACAAGACTGCAATTATGGCAGACTTTGTTTCCTCAGTTGACCTGGCTTGCATCATGGAGACCTGGTTGGGTGACGACGCCGGGCCAGTACTGGAGGCAGCTGTCCCTTCTGAGTTCTCTGTAGTGCACTACCCGAGGAGGGAACACGGGCGGGGGTGTGGCAGTCTGCTTTAGATCTGATTTGGGCTTTGCCCAGCACCCAGTGGGATCGGCCAGGTCGTGTGTGTGTGTGTGTGTGTGTGTGTGTGTGTGTGTGTGTGTGTGTGGGGCGGTGCATGGGGTCCAGGTGCAGGCTGCAGGATTCTCATCGCCCTCCAGGGTCAGGGAGACTTCCTGCAGGAGTGGCAGACTTTTGTCATCAGCGAGGTGTTGGAGTCCCCCAGATGTTTTATTCTGGGGGACTTCAGCACCTGGGTTGATGACATATCCTTGCAATTTGGTTATGACCTCCTGCAGTTGATGTCATCACTGGGCTGGACACAAGTAGTTACCTCTGTGACCCATTACCACGGCCACATGCATGACGACCTGGTCTTCTTGCTGGGGCTTGAGATTGCCAACCTCAAGACTGATCAAGTCGTTTGGTCTGAACATTGCACGGTGAGGTTCCAGTTTGGGGCCCACCCTGGAAGTCCCTCCCCTGCTGAGATGGCCAACTACCGCCCTTTAAGGTTATTGTACCCAGAGGGACTCCTGGCGGTGGCTGACTTATCAAATGTAGACTCTGAATGTGTGGTTGGTGTGAGTGACGCCATCGCACCAGTCCATATATGACCCAGATCCTCTCACTTAAGATCCCCTTGTTTGATGGGGATCTCAAGGTGCTGATCAGGGGTCAGAAGCTGGAGCATTGCTGGTGGAAGACACGTTCGGAGGGGGATAAACTGGCCTTTCATGCTCATGATCATGAGTTCCAAGGGGCAGTCAACCATAAGAAGGCAGAGTTCCTGTCCAGGGAGATTGCCGTAAGGAAAAACGGACCATCTCAGCTCTTTCAGACTGTGGGCAGATTGCTACATCCTGTCCGTTGCCAAAAATGCTCTTTTTTTTTTTTCTCTCAATCATGTTGTGTGAGGAGTTTGCTCTCTTTTTTTTCTCTCGACAGGGTGTTCTTCATCTGGGCAGGGATCCCATCAGTAAGACGAGCTTTGTCTTGCTGTGATCGGCTTAGAAGAAGCAGAGGCACTCTGTCAGTCTGGGATGACTTTAAACCAGTGGAGGTGGCCAAGGTCATTGAGGTGATCTCGAAGCTAAAGCACACTTACTGTGAATTGGACCCAGCCCCGACTTGTTTCTTGATGAGATGTGTTGGGACCATAGACCCAATGTTAGCTGGGATTGTCTGGTGTTTGATGGCTGAGGGAATCTTTCCGGATGCCTTGAAAGAGGTTCTGGTGAGTCCTCTCCTGAAAAAGCCATCTCTCAACGCAGACGAGCTGGCGAATTACTGTCCAATCTCCAACCTGTCATTCTTGGGCAAGGCTGTTGAGAAATTAGTGGCGCAACAGGTTGAAGAACACCTCAGTGTCCTTTGACATTTGAGACATTCCAGTCTAGTTTCAGGGCTAGGAATAGCACTGAAACGGTATTAGTCAGGGTGCCTAATGACCTCCTTAGGGCTAGAAATAGAGGAGATGGGTCAGTTGTTCTCCTCAAGCTCTCTCATCAGCATTTGATACTGTGGATCACATTGTGCTTCTTGATTGCCTTCAAAAATATTGTGGACTCGCCGGTACTGCCAACTGGTTTGAGTCCTGTCTCTTGGGCAGGGAGCAGCGGGTGGTGATGGGGAATTTCTCTTCCTCCTCAAGGCCCCTGTCATGTGGAGTAACTCAGGGTTTGATCTTGTTACCAATGTTATTCGCAGTATACATGCTGCCCCTGGGAGAGCTCATTAGACAATACAGTGTGGGGTTTCATTGCTATGCAGATGATACCCAGCTGTATTTGTCTCTTGCGCTGAGAACACACGATGCCATGGAAGTGATTAACTGCCTGGCCGAGAAACGACTGGATATTCCCCAGCTGGTTGTGACTGAAACCAGACAAGACTGAGGTACTGGTGATTGAGCCGGGTTGCAGGCATGATGGGAGTGGCTCTGGAGTGGGTACAGGATGGTTTCTGGGATCCACACCATTGATGGCCTTCCCTAGGGTGTGGAATTTTGGAGATCTGGACAGCAGATCGACACTTGAAACTCAGGTGTCATCTGCAGTCAAAAGTGTTTTTTACCACGAGGAACGTCACCAGGATTAAGTCCCTAGACTGCCCAAAAACCTGCCGTCACTGGTGCATGCCTTTGTGACTTCGAGGCTGGATTACTGTAACGCTGTCTACTTTGGGGTCACTGGAGGGACCCTCCGCCGACTGCAGCTGGTGCAGAACACAGCAGCTAGGTTGCTGGATGGGCCTGGCAAGGTCCAGTCATGTGACCTCGGTCCTGCGGGCTCTGCACTGGCTACCTGTCAGTTGGAGGATCCTCTTCAAGGTGGGCTTGCTCACCTATAAGGCCCTGTATGGGCTGGGCCCTGGTTGTCTGGCTGATCTCCTAACACCTGTCTCCTCAGTCAGTTTCCTCCACTCCGCAACACGGGGGCCACCTTGACATTCCCAGGGTCAGGCTAAAAACATCTGGTGACTATGCCTTTAGTGTTGCTGGGCTGACCCTGTGGAACACTTAGCAAGGGAGGCCCCAACAGTCGAGCTGTTTAAAAAGGTGCTAAAGACCCACCTTCTCTGTCTGGCCTTCCCCTACGAATGTGACTGACCTGTATTCATTTTATGAAGTTATTTAGTCTTGCTGAGATTTATTTATGTGTTTATTGTTTTAGATCTTTACTGTGTGTTGTGTTTGTATTGACCCTACCTTTCAATGTAAGGTACCCAGAGCCTCAGGGATTGGGAGTTGGATAAAATTTGCCTTTCCTTGCCTTGTCTCTCCAGGTTGTCACCCTTGGCCTAGCACAGGATGTTGGTCTCGCGTTTCCAGGGGACCCACTTTTTCTCCCGCAGAGTCAGGCTTGAGTTAGCAAGGCAAATTCCTGCTCCCAGGCCATGGGAGCCTCTACCTGCCTCTGACAAATTTTGGGCCTCACCAGACCCGTGATGGGTCCCTGCCTCTCTGGTCATCCCCCAAGGGGGCTGAGGGGAACAGCCATTTCCCTGGGGATGAGCCAGAACCACCCTTCTTGAGTAGTATGCTTGGTACTCTGACCCATACATGGTAATAAGTGGTGAAGATTGTTTCTTGGAGAGATATAAAAATTATGTACTAAAAGTAACTGTTGATCTTCTGTTGGAATATCACCATTTATTACCATGACCTGCCCACCATCCCCTACCAGTGTGAGCCTGGTCTCTAGGCAGCTCACCCTCTTTTCTTCCTCCTTTCTTTGACCCTTGAGGGGCATGTGTGGTTGGTTGATTTTTTTTTGGGGGGGGGATGGAGAGGGAGGGATAGGGATCCTAGAAATTTCCATAACTCATCCTTAAAAACAAAAACTTATCCTATTAACAAAACTGCTTTTTTTTCATTGTCCCCATCCCCTCTTTCCTCCCTAAACTTATCTACCTTGTTTGAGGTCAGCCTGTGTTTGTGTTTTCCTTTCCCATCTTTTTTCTCCTCTAGTCCGCAGGGCAAACTCTGTTCGTTTTTTTAACAAAACAAAAAAGTAGGGGAATGTAAAAGGAAGGAAATCTAGATACTTCTACCATCTGTTTTTCTGTATATTTTTGAGAAAAGAGTAAGGACGAAGGAGAAGTCCTCTTTCTCTAGTAGCTTTTATTTGTTGTAGCCGAGCATTGCAGCCATCCTGCTTTCAGGAAGCTACTCCATTGTTTCTTTATTACTTTGCCATTGCAGCCTCTTGATAAACAAGTTATGCTTGGGGTAGGCATCAATGTATGTAGCCTTTCTGCCTTCCTAGGGGTATAACTCTCTTCCAGTCCCCAGTTGGTTGCCTTCTAGGTCCAACCATCAGGACCCCGGTTTTTCTCTTCATTTCCCTACTTCATGCTCCCCATATGGGGTCCTGTGGTTCTCACTTTCTTCCCTATCCTCCCGAGTTTTCCTTCTTGGGGTACTCCTCCCTATGGTCACCCCCATTTTCCTTGAGGTCTGTTGCCCAGATGGCCTTGGTCTCCCCAGTTAACAAAAAAAAAACACTACCTAGACCACCCCCACCCCCACCTTCTTTTCTGGTAGTTTGGGGTGTTCTTTTATAACCTGTATTCTTTTCTTTATTCCTTAGGAACCTTGCCCCTTTCTTCTCATTTCTCCCACTTTCCTTCTCTCCTGGCGGCAGAACTGAGGTATGCAGGGGGCTGGTGTCTGTTACAGGCCACTCTGCGAGTGCCATGTCATACGTCTTGTTTTGTGGGCAGTGCTCTAGCTCTAAGCTGTGAAAGTTTGCTCCTGTCACAGTCCTAGTGCCTCCAGCACAGACCCATGCGTGGTAATTAATAAATGTTCAAAGTTAGTTTGTTAGACCAGCAATGGAAAGACATAATCGTTCTACAAAAATAAAAATGTTTTAAAAAAACATAATAAGGAAGCATATTCCAACAATAAATATCCATATAGCAAATACACATTTGCAATTTCTGCAAATACAGTACATAGCTCCGTGTGCATAGATTGAGTTCAGTTTCTTTTTACAGGTAATTACCGCAGAGATACATTGTGCTGTCAATTCTAGTTCCTCTATGGTTTTTGGGTGCGGAAGGATGAAAATTGGGTCGTAGTTTGTCTACATATTTTACCAGGAAGTCCTTCAAAAGGCCATTCCTGCTTTTGTTATATAGTGGACATTGTAAAATAATATGCATCATGGTTTCTTGAAAACACTTTAAACAAGGGCATTGTTTTACCAAAGTAGTGTCTTTCTTAGTGTTTGTTAAAATAACTGTCTGGACGTTATAATTCTTAGTCTAGCCCCGGTCATTAATATCTTGAAGTAGCGGTTTGAGGAGATCAATAAATAGTTTTCAATGCCATATATTAATTTATTAGAACTGTACCAAATTGCTTCTTTTTGAAGTTTTACTGCCTCAATGTCTTCCTTCTGTGCCAGCCAAAACAGTGTTCTTATGAAGGTATTTTTAAACTGCATGGAAATGATTATATTGGCTCTATTTCCTCCGCTGCTGTTTTAGCGGCCCATCTTTAGTCCTCTGTCTAATTCAAGTAAGCTTTCCCAAAATTAGCTTCTGGCTGTTGCTACGGGCAGCATCTCCTCACATCGCCACAACCTGGCAGCTCCTGAACCACTACCTGTCAGCTGATTTCGTATCCATAGCCTAACTACTAGCCTTGCTTACCCCAGTATGTGTCCCCCCCCCCACATCCTCCTCCTCCTCCTTCTGAGTTTTCTCTCCACTTTATCTACCTCACCACCCAGCTCCCCAAACTAAAACACCTACTCCACCCCTCTCCCTCCCCCTCCCGCTCTCCTAAGCGCCCACCTTTATTTTAGCCATGACTCCTGAACCCCGTTTTATTCACCGGACTTGCTTCCCTCTCCTCCCCTGCCACCTTATTCCCAGCACCTAGCTATTATGCTTTCCTTCAACTCCAAATCATCTATTCACCCAGCTGCCACTCCCCTCCATTAATTTCCGAGCACTCAGTCCACCATACAAGATCTAAATTCCATTTTCTCATTATAGCACTCTTACTCACATCAGGTAATGTTCACACTGGATAAACTTCTGTAACCTTGGTTAAATGATAACATTTGTGATCTCTCCATCTCCATCCCTGGGTACTCCCTAATCAGACAGGACAGGGATTGTAGAGGAGGTGGAGTTGCCATGTATATCCTGTCTTCAATTCAGCACACAACTATTCTCTCATCCTCTTACCCTCCACTTATGAAGCCCTTGTGATAAACATTACCATGCCTTTCTCCACCCCCATTTTCATAGCTGGAATCTACTGCCGCCCTGGAATAAGCCCTCCACTACAACCAAGCTCATTGCTTCTGTACCTTCTCTCGCACACGAAGGCGAGCTATACATTCTGGGAGATATAAATCTTAACTGGCTGTCTCCTGTCACTTCCAAGACTTGAAATGACACCTCTGCCCTCAGTCTCTCCCAGCTCATCCTCGAACCCACCTGCCTAAACCACTCCTTGATTGACTGGGCTCTCACCTCACATCCCCCACCAAGTCATGAAATTGGGCATCCTTCCAGATGCCCTCAGTGATGATCACCCAGTCTTCCTAGTCAGGAAGGTACACAGACCCAAACCGCCTCACAGAATCCTGCAGCTCTGCTCCTTCAACTCCTTAGACCTCAACCCCCTGCTCAATGATCTAGCCACTACTGATTGGGCCCCATTAGCCTCTGCCCCTTCTGTTGATCAAGCCCTTTGTTACTTCAAAGAAAAATTTCTTGGACCCTGGAATTCTTTGACTCCATTCAAATTAGTCAGTGTTAGTGGCTCAGTAGGTAGCACACTCGCCTTTGAAGCCGGGAGATCAGAGGGCTCTGGGTTCAGTTCCCACATCTGGCACTTGGGTTAATATCCCAGCACTGACACTGTAGTGCAGCATGAGAGGGGTGTTGCACTTCTGAGGTGCTGTCTTTCGGATGAGATGTTAAATTGAGGTCCCATCTGCCTGGATTGGTGGCAGTTCAGGTGGATGTTAAAGATCCCATGGCACTTATCGAAAAGAGTAGGGGAATTTCCTGGCCAAATTTCCCTCATTCACTAAAAATACCACCAACAGCTTAATCTGGTTCAAGGTCAGTTGGCATTCATCTGTATCCCCCTTCCCCGGGTCGTGTCTGAAAATAGGCAGGATTTGTGTAGTACACTTACCCAGTCAACAACAACAAAAATAAATAAATAAAAACTAGAGTATGTGGTAACCAACTTCCCTGAATCACCCCTGAATTACTGATCTGTTTCAGGGAAAGCGATTTAAAGCTTGGAGGAAACATAAGGCCACCCTTCTCCTGTCTGACTGTGCAAAGTATTGCATGCTAAGAAATGCCTACACAAAAGCCACCAGGCTAGCGAAGTCTGATTTACTTTAAATCCGCAATTCCTAAACAATATCAACTACTTCTCCAAGTTCTGGAAAGTGGTTCATGCCCTCTTCCCCCCCCAGTGCTTAGTGGCCCAAGTTCAACTCTTATTACACCTCCTGCGCTTCAACCCTTCTAAAGTCCCTCCCTCTCTACTTTCTCCCCCCAAACTCTCAAACCTTCCTGGCCCAGCCTTCTTTTTCCTTCTCTGCTGTCTCCCCTGATGAAACACTAACAGCCCTTCTTTCTCTCAGCCCTTCCAAAGGCTGTTCTCCAGATGACTTCGACCCTAAACTCCTTTACCTTTCTGCTTCTGCTATTGCCTACCCTCTCTCCCTAATCCAAACCTTTCCTTTTCATCATTTGTCCCATCATCCTGGAAACATACTATGATCTTCCCGCTCCCAAAGAGTGGTGACCCCTCCTCCTCTGGCAACTATCATCCAGTCTCTTTCCTTCCCACCCTCGCCAGGCTCCAAGAATACATGATTCTCTTCCAACTAACTTCATTTCTCTCTGCCTTCTCTTTTCTTACCCCATTCCAATCTGGCTTTCGGAAGAAGCACTCCACCACCACCCCCCTCTCAGGCTAACTGACTCTGTCCTCACTGGGATGGACAATGGCTCATCACCTCTGCCATCTTGGTCGACCTTGCCCTGCTCCTTGACTCCCTTACTACTGATCGACTGTCCCCACCTGCCTGTGACTGGTGTAGAGCTTATCTCTCAGGGGCAGGACACAATCCCCAATCACCACAGGAGTCCCACAGGGCTCTGTGCTTGGTCCCGTTCTGTTTTCCATCTTCCTCAATGACTTGCCCCCAGTTTGCTCCTCCTCTTCTATCCACATGTATGCCGACGACACTGTCCTGTTCATCTCTGGTAAATGCACCACCGATGTAGCAACCACCCTTCAACATGACTTCTGTTAGGTTCAGCTCTGGTTTGCCTCACATCATTTATTCCTAAATGCCAAGAAGACTGTCTCGGTGACCTTTGGCACTAGACAGAGACTCTCTTGGCTCCATCCCTTACCCTCCTTCCACACCCTGAATGGTACAATTTTTGAGGTCACCTCCTCATTCAGATACCTTGCGGTCTGGTTAGACCAACACCTCAACTTCTCTGGCCACATTGATGCCATCCTGAAAAAACTGTGCCCCAAGCTTGGTGCCTTATTCAGGAACCGTAGCTGCATCCCACCTACGGCATGGTGCAAACTAGTTCAGAAGATGATCCTATTTTTTGACTATTGCGATGTAGTCCATTGGGCAACTCCCAAATCCTCTCTGACCAGATAGGACACTCTTTTCAACTCCTTCTGTTTTGCGCTTGATGCTGTTTCCTGCACTCATCACTGCAGCCTCTACCATGCCCTGTCCTTTCCCCCACTAGCCAATAGGTGCCTCGCTCATTTGTGCCAAATTTTGGCTCGGGGGGACTCTTTTCCTCCTCTTTCCCCCCTCCCCCACTGCCTCTCATGTTCTCCTCTCCCCTTCTCCCTCACTCCCTCCATTCCTCGGACACCCGTGCTATTGGTCCCCAGCGATCCACTCATCGGTCAGACCAGTTTCACGCACCATGTCGTGTAACTCTGGAACCCCAACAATATGGCACTCCTCCTCCTACTCCCTTGCCTCTGCCTTACTAACTTCCTCTCCTCAAGCTGCTCTTGCTTTAATCCGCCATAACTTTTCCAGTGAGCCTGCACCACTACATATACCCCATCCTCCATCCTCTCCTTAACTTATCTCCTCTATAGAACAGGTTCCTCAGCACATTTGCTCTACCACCCTTCCCCCTCCGCTACCCCTAGCCTCTACCTTTAACCTTTACTTCCCCTTCATGATCTTTTTACCAACTCTCCGTAGCATAGTACTGCCCCCTCGCATGGTTTCCTGCATCCTGGTGGGGTCTAGTTTAGGCTAGTGTCTCCCTTCCCTCCTCCTCCTGCTCTGTCTTTATCTCTTACCCACTCGCCCTTTAATACTGCCCCTTCGTAGGGTTCTCAGCATCCTGGAGGGGGGCCTAGTCTAGGCAAGCCCTTCCTTCCCTCCTCCCCCCATTTCCTCTCATACCTACTTGTCCTTGCTCGGTTCTGCCCCCCTAGCAGGGTTCTCAGCATCTTGGAGGGGGCTAGTTCCAGGCATAATTTCTCCCCCCAACACTTCCACCCTCCTTTCCACTCCTCTCTTTCCCCTGTCCCTCCTCCTCTTTCCCCTTTCTAAAGCCTTGTTCTAGATATGCCCCAGGCAGGGTTCACAGCATCCTGGTGGGGTTAACTTCAGTCACATGCCCCCTTTCCCAACCTACTTCCCTCATCTACTCCATTCTCTTTTCTATCCCTCTGCACTTAAACTGAATCCCCTAGTTCCTTTATGCACTGACCAAATTTGCTTGCACTTTGTTCTAATGAGCTTCTACTCCAGCCCGCACTTGGTGTGTGTTAAATTGCCTCACACTGCACACAACCGCCCCCGCTATTGTTTATTACTAGGTACTGTCATGGTCTCCCCCCCACAGCGTACTCCCCTGTTCCACTGCTACCCATTCGCTACAGCTCTAAAAACAGTCTTTTAATTGCAGTGCCACTCCAGCAGCGTGATGTCGATAGGTGGTTTTTAATTTCTGTATGTTCAAACAACATGAAGTCTTGCTGTATTCTGACTATATGCAGTTAGCCCCAGCACTTGAACTGCTCTGGAGAGGAAAGGGTCAACTCTATGCCAAAACATAGAACGTTGATCTTGAGCTTGGTTTTCAAACCTCTGTCCCAGGTACTCATCAGTGTAACCATCAGATTCTTTACTCCGCCTAACTGAGAAGTCGTTCCGGAGATCCTCTCCTTCACTTCGGTTCAGTCACAGTAAAAAATTGGTCAGTTTTTTTTAAACCGTTTCTTTATTTTTTGGTGTTTACATCTCTGTCCTGGTACAGTACGTGTATTAGTAGGTAGTAGTGTTTTTTTTGTGAAGAATTTTTTTTCCATTTCGGTTTCTTTCTGGTCGGTCCGGTTAGGAACCGAAGTAATCTGTTTGCTTTAATTTTCTCCTAATTTTAGTGTGGTTTCCGGTATCTGTCAGTTCCTGGGGAAAAAAAAAAACATTTTTTTTTTCCAACCGACCCATAACAAGGCCAGGACCCATAGGTTTTTGTTGTTGCCTGGCTTGAACGCTGGTAAGGTTAACTTTGTTTTATTGAGGCATGTCCGAGAAACCCGAAAAGGAAACCGGGCCCATTGGGTTTCAACAGTGCACTGAGTGTGGGGAGACCTTTGCCAAGGCTGATCCCCACCTCATCTGTGTTTATTGTCTGGGGTTTGACCACCTCAAAGAAGACTGCCAAATCTGCAAAAATTTTCCTAAAGGCACTTTGGATAAACGTTTAAGTAGGCTGAAGGAAAGGGAGGCCTAAAAATCTGCTGAACCAGATGGCCAACCTGGTTCTGTTCCAGCCAAACCTGAGGGGGTGCCCACTGACCTGGGCGACACCCCCTCGGGCAAGAGGAGAGTCGATTCTGTTGAATCTGTTCCTACAAAGAGAAAATGCAAGTCAGCCAGTTCGTATCCTGGTTCCCGTCTTCCAACCGCTGACAAGATAGCCAAAGCGATCGCTATTGTGCATGCGGTTCGTAAGTTGGACGGTTCGGATCCCGGTTCCCATGTTCTGATGGCTGACGAGGTGGCCAAAGCGATCGCTATTGTGCAGTCGTGTTGCCCGGTTCTGACCGAACCTACGCTGACTCAGAGATGATTGTTTCAGTCGAACTTGCCTGCTTCTGAATATGGCCCTGAAGCATTTTATGAGGGTGATTGGGAAGGAGATGAAGATGATTATGAAGACCTAGATGAGCCTATAGAGCCTGACCTCTCCCCAGACGGGCCTTCTGATGTCTCCTCCCAGGCTTCGAGTCCCCCTCCCACTTCTTGTTTTACAAGAAGGTGGCTGAGACTCTTCAGCTTCCAGTGGAAGAAGCTGAACAGGATCAGGAGGAACCTGACTATGTTGAGATGATGGATGTCCGAGTCCAAAAGGCTGTCTTTCCCTCTGCAGAAGTCACTGGGGAAACGGACACAAAAAATCCTACAGTTTCCAACTTCCATACCTCCTGTGGATAAGAAGATGGACAGGAGGTATGCCCTGTCAGGTCCTAGAACGGAATTCCTTGCCAGTCATTGCAGCCATGTTGGGGTAGTGCAAGCTGCAGCCTGTGACAAGGCCAATATTCCCCTGGCATCTCACCCCCCAGATAAGGATTCCAGGAAAGTGGATGCCATGGCAAAAAAATAGTACTTGACATCCTCTTTGGGACTCTGGCAATTCAACTACATGGCATATATAGCCAGATACCAGAAGTCTAGGTGGGATACGGTTCTGGAGCTAGCTAAAAATGCCTCTTCCCAGCTGGCCAAGGAGCTGGAGCACGTGGCTATGGATGGAATCAAAGCTTCAAAGGTCCAGTTTCATGCTGCTATGGACTCGAATGATGATCATTCTAGGTTCATGGCTACATCTGTTTCCATGAGGAGATTTGCCTGGCTCAGGTGTACCAACTTATCTCAGGATACCCAGACCAAGGCCATGAATTTTCATGTCACCAGTAACTCTCTGTTTGGGGAGCACTCAGACTTACATGAAAAAGATGGACGAATACAGGACCACATACAGGAGTGCTGCAGCCAAAGAAAA
Source organism: Neoceratodus forsteri (assembly GCA_016271365.2). Classification (NCBI taxonomy): domain Eukaryota; kingdom Metazoa; phylum Chordata; order Ceratodontiformes; family Ceratodontidae; genus Neoceratodus; species Neoceratodus forsteri. The sequence continues at coordinate 238,938,028 of CM057450.1, read as the reverse complement.
TCAGACCACTCCTCAAAGGCAGCAATCCAGGGCTGGCAGGGGAAGGCCTTTTCAAAGGCCTTTTTACCAGGCCCAGGCCTCCTCCTTTTTTCAGCAGAGGGGGTTCTTTAGGGGAATAGGCAGAAGGGGGAAGACAAGGGCTATGTCCTCCACTCAGTCTAAGCCCCCTGCCAAGCAGACACCCTGATGTGTCAGGGTCGCCTCCTCAACCCCAGTAGGGGGCATACTGGCTCACTTTTTACAGGCCTGGAAGTCTATCACTTCAGACAAGTGGGTCCTGAAATTAGTGAGTGAGGGACTTGCTCTCAGCTTCTGCAGGGTTCCCAAAGGTGAGAGCAAAGTCTTTCTGTCCTCCCTCTCCAAGGGAAATGCAGGCTTTAGAAGCAGAAGTCTCTTCTCTACTGCTCCTGCGAGCAGTGGAAAAGGTACCTCTCATTCACAGGGGAAAGGGATTGTACTCCAGGTACTTACTTACCCTGAAGAAAACAGGGGAGTGGCGACCCATCCTAGATCTACGATACCTGAACAAACCTATATTAAAGCCAAAGTTCAAGATGGTGACTCTCTGGGATAATTCTTCCCGCCCTGAGACCAGGAGACTGGCTAGCCTCGCTGGATCTCAAGGATGCCTATTTCCACATACCCATCAGGTAGTCCCACAGAAAGTACCTCAGGTTTGAGTTGCCCTCAGGCCATTATCAGTTCAGAGCAATGCCTTTCGGCCTAACATCTGCTCCAAGAGTATTCACCAAGTGTCTAGCAGAAGTGGTAGCCTTCCTCAGGAGACAAGGCATTTTACTGTTCCCTTATCTGGACGACTGGCTCATAGTAGGCCAGTCCCCAGACCAAGTCAGGTCAGCTCTAGGGGTCACTCAGAGGATTTATCCTAAATCTGGAAGTGTCTGTTCTGGAACCAGTCCAGCTTCTCACATTTATAGGGGTGGAGCTGGACACTATTCAGGCCAGGGCCTTTCTTCCTCTCTCAAGGGTTCAATCCCTCATTACTCTGGCTTCCTCTTTTTGTCCACTAGTGTCTCGGCCAGCCAGACACTTCTTACAGTTGCTAGGCCACATGGCAGCCTGCACTGCTGTAGGGCAAGGTTTCAGATGAGAGAGATTAAATTTCATCTAAGAACCTTTTGGTCTCAGAAAAAAGATCCCCTCTCCAAGTTGGTTCCAGTGTCTCTAAGTCTGGTTCAGGCTCTCCAGTGGTGGCTGGAAGAGGACAATCTGAGGCAAGGTGTCCCCTTCCTCAGTCAGGTTCCCACAGTGATTCTTACCACAGACTCTTCCCTGCTGGGATGGTGAGCCCATCTAGATCAGCTTACTGCTCAGGGAACTTGGTCTCATCAGGAGTCTCTTCTGCACATAAACCTTCTTGAACTCAGGCGGTCTTTCTAGCACTCCAGACATTCTTGAACATAATTCAAGGGAAAGTGGTGCAGATCAGGACAGACAACACCACAACCATGTGGTACATCAACAAGCAGCGGAGATGCTCTGTCCTCTGCCTTGTGCACAGAGGCCATGAAAATATGGTTACTAGCTTATGCCCTGCAAGTTTCTCTGATTGCTATGCATCTCCCAGGGAAGGACAATGTACTTGCAGATGCACTCAGCAGGATTTCCCAAGGTCAGCATGAGTGGGCCCTGAATCCTCTCATTCTTCCGGTCATTTTCAAGAGATGGGGCACTGGAGAGAGAGAGAGAGAGAGAGATCTCTTTGCAGCCCTGGACAATCAGCTCCCTCTAGTCTGCTGCAGACCCGCTCTTCTGGGGTCTGTACCTCTAGATGCCCTCCTTTTAGTTTCCTCTGATATTCAGAGTTCTGGTCAAGATCAGATCCCAAACTTGCACTGTGATTCTGGTGGCCCCAGACTGGGCCAGACAGCCTTGGTATCCTCTACTATTGTCACTATCAGTGACAATTCCTCTGTGCCTTCCCATACAGTTCAACCTCCTCGCCTCATCTCGAGGGAGAATAATGTATCCCAGTATTCACATACTCAGACTCAAGGCTTTGCTCTTGATGAGCTAGAATTTGCAGGCCTGCATCTTTCTCAATCAGCTCTGCATATCCTTAAGGCTAGCAGAAAGCCTTCATGATTCTAAATGGAAGAGTTTTGGGTTCTGTTATCAGAGGCATATTCGGCCGAATTCAGCTGACATTGCCACTGCTTTGGATTATTTGGTGCATCTTAACAGTTTAGGGCTTCAGACTGCCACTCCCAAGGTGCATTTGGCAGCCATTTCTGCCTTTCTTTCAGCTGGGAAGGTCTCTTCTCTAGCCTCCCATCCAGTTTTCAAGAAATTTTTCAAGGGTTTGGTCTATAGCAATCCTCTCTTCAGGGATCCTACTCCTCTATGGGATCTGAATATCTGCATTGCACAGCTGATGGAGCCTCCCTTTGAACCACTGTGCACAGCTGAGCTTTAATACCTAACTTGGAAAACTCTGATCTTACTTCGAGAAACAGCTCTTGCAGCAGGTTACACCATTAGGACTGAAGATGCCGGACCACACGGAAATTTTCTAGCTAGCAGTATTCAGCGGGGATCGCCCCCGGCGTCGGTCCCACCCCCGACGTCAGGCACAGTATATAAGGGGGCGGTCCCCCTGAATCCCCAGTTCTTTTCCCACCATCTACTCGCCAGCATCGGCCTCTCGGTCTCTACCTAGCGCACGGTGACTTAGAACTCCCAAGAGTTTCTCCAAACTGATGTCCACTCCAACTCCTTCATTCGAGGGACACCTTTCCAAGTGTGCCTGCGGAAAACAGATCCCTTTTAAGAATCCTCATTCCTCCTGTGTGCGGTGCTTACGTCCAGACCACGACACCAAGGCCTGCAATTTCTGCCAAGGGTTCAACAGTCGCACCAAGATCCACTGCCAGAAGGCACTTCAGGCTTACCTGCTGGAAGAAGGACTTAGTAGGATGGTCCAAGAACCTTCCTCTAGGGGCAATTCTTCTTCCAAGGACCATAAACACCAGGAGAAAGCAAGGTCCAGATCCCTGAACCGGGCCTCAGACTCCCATAGCTCAGGCTCCACCAGGTCGGACCGCTCTCCCTCCAGGGCTCGTTCTCCGCCCCCTCCAGTCCAAGTCTCAGGCGGCTCTTTGACTCTCCAGCCCATCAAGACTTCAAGGCCTTCAGCTTCCTCTACTCCCACTCAGGCCTCTTCCAAGTCTTCAGAACGCCACAAGTCTTCTTCATCGACCTGACATCGGGACCCCAACTCCAGGTCAGTCTCCCAGCCCCCCAGAGGTCTGGATCTACCACCCAGGAAGACTAAGGACTTGACGTCCCTAAGGCAGATGTCGGGCCTGACGTCGGCCAAGCATACAAAGTCGGCTAGGCGTTCGCCAGAGCCGCGGACACCAGCCGGGCACCAGATGCCAGCCGGGCGTCCGGAGCCGAAGACCGCCCCCCAGTCACCGGTGGACACCAGTCACAGGGACTCCACGGAGGAGGACACAACGCTGCCCGAAGACCAGGCGGGCGACACTGAGGATGCCAGGCTTCCGAGGGAACCTTCGCCCAACCTGGAGACACCCACGGACCCAGTGCCCGACCCTGGCAACAGACCACCGGCGCCAGGCCCGTCGTCAGGCATGAACCTGCAAGAACTAAAGGACTTATTTACTTTCTGGTGGGACACTATCTGAAAGGATGTGGTCCCTGTAAAATCGCCTCCACCTCCTCCCCCTCCTACTCCTTCACCTCCTACGCCCCCTCCTCCACCACAGGGGCCAGCAGGATGACCACCAACCCCAAGGAGCGGACTCCACCTCCCAGGGGTAGATCCAAGGATCGGAGAAGGCCTCCCTCAAGAGCTCCATCAGGGTCCCCCAGTCCCAAGCGACCCAGACGTCGGCTGAATACTCCGTCAGGGGAGGACTCCAGATCGGATACCTCGGATTACTCCAGATCTCCTTCTCTACTCAGCATTCCATCACCTGACCCACATGACCTGCCCTGGTCTTTTCCAGATGATCCCTCTTTCTCTGAGATCATGAGGCACATCCAGGACAACAGACCCCGAAAGATAGCGCCTTCCCAATTATCTTCGGCAGAAAGACCCAAAGCCTGTGGTAGTGCCACCCTTGGTGGACACCTTTGCGGACATCACCAAGGCTGCATGGAAGCGTCCACACTCCACTCTTGCGGTGCTGAAGAAAACTGACCACCTGTACAAGGCCCAGAGAGAGGATTAGTAGTTGGCTCAACAACCTCTGGCACACTTCCTGGTCATTATGGCCTCATATGACCTGTCCCAAAGACCACAACACATGAGCACACAGCCACCGGACCAGGTATCCAAACAATTGGATGCCTGGGGAGATGCATGTATGCAGCTGCTACATGCTCCCATCAGGTCCCTGAACTACCTAAGCTACATGGTACAGTTTCAGAACGCCCAATGGGAACAGGGCCAGGACCTGGTCGATAAGCTTCCGGATGGCGATCAGAAGGCGGAGCTCATAAACCTTTTCCGCACGGGGTCTGATGTGGGTACCCAAGTGCTACGAGCAGCATATGATTCTGCGGACTCATCCGCCAGAGCTGCAGCTTCAGGCATCTGTCTCCGGCGACATTCTTGGCTCCGTGTCTCCAGCTTCACCCCGGACGTACAGAAGAACATTCTTGACGTCCCCTACAACAATGAAGTACTCTTTGTTGAACCCTCAGAGAAGGTTATCACCAAACTCCAGGATGCTGGGAAGACAGTCAGGTCTGTACAGGCCATGTACAGATCCAGGCCCGGTTCCTTTCATAGGAACCAGAGCAGTTTTTGCAGCTGGCAACAAAGGCAGCAGCCACTTTCTAGCCAGCAACAAAGGGGCACCTTTCAGCGGAAAGCCCAGGCTAAGTTGTCCCCAGGCAGAGCCCAACGCTCCACTAAACCGGCCCAGCCTGCTGGGACCAGTGCTGCCACAGCATGACTCCTTCCCGGCCCCCACCCCTACTCTGGATCAACGGGCACAAAAGGTCTGAGGTCGCATAGCTCACCACTTTTTAGGGTGGCAGTCGATTACCACCAACCGGTGGGTTCTCCAGTTGGTCAGGAAAGGTCACTTCATAGAATTTCTCGACCACCCACTGTCAAGACCTCCCCTGCTTTCCCGTTACTCGGGTCAGCATGCCCTGCTCATACAACAGAAGGTGCTCGTGCTCCTGGAAAATGAAGCAATAGAGCACGTACCACGGAACCAGAGGAGTGCAGGGTATTATTCTCTCTTCTTTCTGGTTCCCAAGAAAGCAAGGGACCTCCGTCCGATACTGGACCCCAGCGACCTCAACGAGTCGGTCCTGTACAAACACTTCCACATGGTGACCCTCCCAGGTCTGAGTCCCATGCTCAAGCAGGGTGCCTTTCTAGCGTCCTTGGACATGCAGGATGCTTACCTGCATATACCCATTGCTCAAGCGCACAGGAAGATCTTACTTCAAGGAACTGCTCTTGCAGCAGGTTACACCATTAGGACTGAAGCCAGCAGGTGCCAGGACCACACGGAAATTTTCTAGCTAGTAGTCTTCAGCAGGGACCACCTTCGACGTTGGTCCCGGCCCCGACGTCAGGCGTAGTATATAAGGAGGCGGTCACCCCAATAATCCCCAGTTCTTTTCCCACCGTCGACTCACCAGCATCGGCCTCTCTGTCTCCTTTCTAGCGTATGACGACTACGGAACTACGAACATTTTCGTCCTTTTGGCTGTGCTCAACTGATGTCCTCTCCAACTGTATCTCTAGACAGTCACCATTCGAAGTGCACCTGCAGCAAACGGATCCCCTTGAAGGATCCACATTCATCCTGCGTGCGCTGCCTAGGCCCAGACCACAACACCAAGGCCTGTTCCTTTTGCCAGGGTTTTAACAGCCAGGATCCGCCGTTAGAAGGCACTTCAAGCATTTCTTTTACAAGACCAGCTGAAAAGCATGTACCAGGAACCTTCCTCAAAGGGAGAATCTTCAAGCAAATCCCACAAACACCGGGACAAGCTCCGGGAAAAGGCGAGGTCCAGGTCTCCTACACGGGCCTCGGACTCACGAAGCTCCAGCTCTAGATCGGACCGCTATCCCTCCAGGGCTCAGTCGCAACCTCCCCTGGTCCAGGTCAGATCCTCCAGCGGTTCTTCATCGCTTCAGCCTCTGAAGACTTCGAGGCCCTCTGATTCTTCAACACCCTCAAAGACCTCTTCGAAGTAGGGTGAGTGCCACAAATCTTCTTCCTCCCATCGCCAGGACACCGACTCCAGGTCAGTCTCCCAACCACCCCGAGGTCCTGATCCGGCGCCCAGGGAAACTAAGGACCTGACATCCCTCAAACGGACGTCTGACCCGACGTCAGCCAAGCATCCTAAATCGGCCCGGCGCTCACAGGAGCCAACGACACCGGCTAGACACCTGTCGCCGGCCAGGCGTTCGCCTGGTCCGAAGACATTGGCCCTCGGCTACGCCGGAGTGGAAGACTGCACCCCCGTCGCTGGCTGATGCCGGTCGTAGGGACTCTAACAGAGGAGGACGCCACACAACCCAAAGACCAGGCGTGTGACATCGAGGATGCGGGCTCCCACGGGAACCCTCCCCGGAGCGGGAGACCCCGGGGACCTGACGCCCGACCCCGGTGACAGGCCACCGGCGCCAGGTCCATCGTGGGTGTGAACCTTGCGGAGGTAAGGAGCTCTTTACTTTTGGTGGGACACCATCAAGAAGAATGTGGTCCCCGTACGTCCTCCTCCTGCTACTACTCTTCCTCCTCCTCCACCGCCTGTGCCCCCTTCTCCACCTAAGGGGCCAGTAGGATGACCTCCATCCCCCCAAGGGGCAAACTCCACCTCCTAGGGGTAGATCTACCGATAGGAGAAGGCCTCTCTCCAGATCTCCCTCAGGGTCACCCAGCCCCAAAAGACCCAGACGATGCCGGTACACTCTGTCAGGGGAGGATTCCAGGTTGGATACTTCAAAGTATTCCAGATCACCTTCTCCTCTCAGCATTCCCTCTCCTGACCCACACGACCTCCCCAGGTCTCCTCCGGATTATCCCTCTTTCGCAGAGATCATGAGGCACATCCAGGAAAACATGGGGTGGGATGCTGAGGAGCTTGACATCGAGCGACAACGCCTTGCCCGCTACCTTCGGCAAAAAGACCCAAAGCCTGTGGTAATGCCGCCCTTGGTGGATACCTTTGCGGACATCACCAAGGCTGACGTGGAAAGGTCCACATTCCACTCCCGCGGTGCAGAAGAAGGCTGACCGCCTATACAAGGCCCCTAGGGAGGGCCAGTATTTGGTGAACCACCCTCTGGCTGATTCCCTGGTCATCACTGCTTCACATGACCGGTCTCAGAGACCACAGCATATGAGCACGCAACCACCGGACCAGGAATCCAAGCAATTGGATGCCCTGATGAGGTGCACATACGCGGCTGCTACTTGCGCCATCAGGTCACTGAACTAATCTTACCCATATGGTTCAGTTCCAGAACGCCCTGTGGGAAAAGGCCAGGACCTGGTTGAAAAGCTTCCCGATGGCGACCAGAAAACGGAGCTCTTAAACCTCCTCCACACTAGGTCAGATGTGGGGACCCAAGTGTTTAGAGCCGCATATGATTCTTTGGCCAGAGCTGCAGCTTCAGGCGTTCGTCTCTGGAGACACTCTTGGATCCATGTCTCTGGATTTACTCTGGACGTTCAGAAAAACATTCTAGAAGTCCCATATTACGGAGAGGTGCTGTTTGGTGAAGCCTCTGAGAGGGTTATCACCAAATTCCAAGACACAGGAAAGGCAGTCCAATCTGTACAAGCCATGTACAGAAACATAGAATTTGACGGCAGATAAGGACCGCTTGGCCCACCTAGTCTGCCTATTTTCCTACCTAACAGATAAGCTGCAGATCCTAGTTAACCAACAGCTTACTTCCTCCTACCCCCCACTAGGACTGCTTTATGCCTGTCCCATGCATTCTTGAAGTCCCCCACTGTTCTCGACTCCACAACCTCCTCAGGGAGGCTGTTCCATGCATCCACAACCCTCTCAGTGAAAAAATACTTCCTCACATTACCTCTGAGCCATCCCCTCTCAATCTTCAAATTGTGCCCCCTTGTTCTTGCACATCTCTTTTTCTGGAAGATGCTACTCTCTTGGACTTTAATTCCCTTGAGGTACTTGAAAGTTTCTATCATGTCCCCTCTCTCCCTTCTTTCCTCAAGGGTATACATATTAAGCTCCTTTAGTCTTTCTTCGTATGTCTTCTGGTGCAGACCCTGCACCGTTTTGGTTGCCCTCCTCTGGACAGCCTCCACTCTGTCTTTGAGGAGATGGGGTCTCCAGAACTGCACACAGTACTCCAGATGGGGTCTCACCAACTGGCTGTACAGAGGGATAACAACTTCCTGTTTTCTACTATTGATGCCTCTTCCTGTGCATCCCAGTATCCCCCCAGTACCTTCCTTACTGCCTTCTCACATTGCTTGCCCACCTTTAGGTCATCTGATATAATTACCCCCAGGTCCCTTTCTATTTTTACTGTTGTCAGTATCTCACCCCCCATTGTGTACGCTTCCCCTTGGTTTTTGTTTCCCATGTGCATTACCTTGCACTTCTTTGCATTGAATCTGAGCTGCCATACATTTGACCATTCCTCCAACCTTGCCAAGTCCCTTCTCATCCTTTCCACTCCATCTTGTGTAGCAACCTTGTTGCAGATCTTTGTGTCATCTGCAAAGAGATGTACTTTTCCTTCCAGTTCCTCTGCAATGTCACTTATAAAGACATTAAAAAGGACTGGTCCCAGTACTGAACCCTGTGGTACCCCGCTAGTAACCCTCCTTTCTTCACTGTGTACTCCATTTACTACTACCCTTTGCGTCCTGTTGTCTAGCCAATTTTTTATCCAGGCTACCACCTTGGGGCCCACTCCAAGGCTGGCTATCTTGTGTATTAATGTTTTGTGTGGGACTGTATCAAATGCCTTGCTAAAATCTAGGTAGGCCATGTCCACAGCCCCTCCCTGGTCTACTACTTTGGTCACCCAGTCAAAGAAATCTATTAGATTCGACTGACACGACCTTCCCATCGTGAATCCATGCTGCCTTGGGTCCTGTGCCCCACTGGCCTCTAGGTACTCAACAGTTCTTTCCTTCAGCAGTGATTCCATCATTTTCCCTACCACTGAGATCAAACTAACTGGTCTGTAGTTTTCTGCCTCTTTTCTGCTCCCACTTTTGTGAAGAGGAATCACATCTGCCCTCCTCCAGTCCTCTGGTACCACCCCATCCTCCCATGGTTTGTTAGAGAGTAGTCAACGGTGTCACTAGTTCTACCCTTAGTTCTTTTAGAATTCTTGGGTGAATGCCATCAGGCCCCATTGCTTTGTCCACCTTCAATTTTATTAGTTCTTTCAGAACCCTTTCTTCTGTAAATGGACTGGTATCGACCCCCGTCTTCAGAGTGTTTCTCTTGTTTGGTTTAGGTAACTCCCCCTCCTCTTCCTTTGTGAATACTGAGCAGAAATATTCATTATCCCTGCTTTTTCACTGTCACCCTCTACCCACATTCCCTCCCTTTTATTAAGCTTCAGTATCCCTTCTTTGGTCTTTCTTCGCTCCCTAATGTACCTATAAAAGGTCTTATCCCCCTTCTTAACAGAATTGGCTATCCTTTCCTCGGTTTGGGCCTTTGCTATTCTGACTGCCTTCCCAGCCAGCCTCTTTCTGCTTTAACTGATAAAGTTATCTGTCCTGCTCTTCTGTGTTCCCTTATATTTCCTGAATGCTGTCCTTTCTCCTTAACCTTCCCTGCCACCTCTTTTGAGAACCATAGCGTTTTTTCCTTCTTGTGTTTCATTGATTTGCTTTACAAAAAGGCTTGTTGCCTCTGTGATGGCTGTTTTGATCACTCCCCATTGTTCCTCCACCCTCCTTCTTGCCTGTTTGCTAGTGCTTTTCTGAGGCACTCTCTCATTTTCCCAAAGTCAGCCCTCCTAAAGTCCAGTACTCTTGCTTTTGTATGGCTGTGTTTATCGTGAACCACACTATTTGGTGGTTGCTTGTTCCCAGATGGCTACCCACTTCTAAATCTGAGATTCTTTCTCCATCCCCATTTGAGAGTAAAAGATCTAGACCTAGTTAATTTCATAGGAATCTGAGCCGTTTTCGCGGCCGGCTACAAAGGCAGCAGCAGTAGAGGGGCACTTTCTCACACAAGGCCCAGGCCAAGTCGTCCCCAGGCAGAGGCCAACGATACTCAGTCGGCCCAGCCCGCAGGGACAAACGCTGCCACAGCATGACTCCTTCCCGGCCTCCGCCCTCCTCAGGATCAACAGGCATAGAAAGTCTAGAGTCGCATCGCACGCCACCTCTCAGGGTGGCAATCGATCACCACTGACAGGTGGGTTCTACAGTTGGTCAAAAATGGGCATTACATAGAGTTCATAGACAACCCACCTACAAGACCTCCCCTGCTTTCCTGTTATTCAGGTCAGCATGCCCTGCTCATACAGCAGGAAGTGCTCTCACTTCTGGAAAAAGAAGCCTTAGAGCACGTACCAGGGAACCAGAGAGGACTAGGGTACTATTCTCACTTCTTCCTGGTTCCAAAGAAAACGGGACCTCCGTCCAATACTGGACCTCAGCGATCTCAGTCTTTCGGTCGCTTACAAGCGCTTCCGCTTGGTGACCCTCCCGGGCCTGATTCCCATGCTGAAGCTGGGTGCATTCCTTGTGTCCCTGGACATGCAGGACGCCTATTTACGTATTCCTATCACTCAGGCGCACAGGAGGTTCCTGCGCTTCGAGTTTCAGGGCAGCCATTATCAGTTCCGAGCTCTTCCCTTCGGGCCGTCATCGACACCTCTGGTATTCACGAAGTGTATGGCAGTCGTAACGGCGACTCTATGGAGACAAGGCCACTATGTGTTCCCCTACCTGGACGACTGGCTTCTCATGGCACCCTTTCCGGGAGACCTTGATGTCCGCCATCCATTATATTCAGTCTCTGCTCGAGACGCTGGGCATCATGATCAATCAAGAAAAGTCTTTCCGTCACAGACTCTGCAGTTCATAGGCGCAGTTCTGGACACCTTCCAGGGGAAAGCTTTTCTTCCCCAGGACAGAGTGGAACACATCAGATCTCTCATCAGGGACATTTCAGCGAAGAAAACTCTTTCTGCCTGATTGGTCCTTTGCCTGCTCGGACACATGGCTGCGGCCATTGCAACAATCCCGCTTGCTTGTCTCCACATGCAGGTCACCCAGTGGATGTTACGGGTCCAGTGGGATCAAAAGCAAGACCATCTGCAGCTTCCAGTCCGGATCACGAAGACCGTAATCCAGGATTGGCAGTGGTGGCTAGATCCGAAAAATCTATCGGCAGGGGTCCCCTTCATTGCGCCATCTCAGATTGTGACACTCTCCACAGACACCTCAGGGCTCTGATGGGGAGCACACCTCGATGGTGTCCGGTCTCAGGGCCTATGGACAGCCCAAGAGACTCATCTCCACATAAATATCCTGGAAATGAGAGCAGTTCTTTACGCCCTGCAGGCCTTCCAGTCGGAGATTCCGCCGGGTACCCTTCTGCTACAAACAGACAGTTCTGCGGTGATGTATTACCTCAACAAACAAGGAGGCACCCATTCCTACCCACTTTGCAGGGAGGCCATGAGGGTGTGGGATTGGGCTTTGCAACAAGGCGCAGACCTCATTGCTGTTAATTGCAGACGGACTGAGCCGCTCTCAGGCCAGAGTCCACGAGTGGGAACTACTCCAGGAGGTATTAGAGGATCTGTGTCACAGATGGGGTACACCAGAGTTGGACCTTTTCGCATCCCCATCCAACGCAAAACTGCCCAATTTTTGCTCACTAGATCCAGGGCCTGGTGTTTTCTGGCGAGACGCGTTGTCCCTCTACTGGGCGGGCAGATTCTTCTATGCCTTTCTCCCTTTCTGTTTGATCCAGAGGATTCTTCTGAAACTTCGCAGACAGCAAGCGATGCTGATACTCATTGCGCCGTTCTGGCCCAGGCAAATCTGGTTCCCTCTACTACACCAGCTATCCCGGGAACCTCCGGTGCCTCTGCCAGTCAGCTCTCACTTGTCTCAGGAGGAGGGCACCTTGGTCCATCCGGACCTTCGTTCGCTGAGCCTGCACGCTTGGCTCCTAGAGACATAGCCATTTTGCGACAAGGGGTCTTGCAAGAGGTAGCTGACGTTCTGATGGCCATGAGAAAAGAAGCCAGTCATGCTGTTTACACCATGAAATGGTGCCGTTTTTGCCTGTGGGCTCAAGCGCGGGGGTTTTCGCCTCTACACTGTCATCCTGTCTCTCTATCAGACAGGCTTGGCCTACTCCTCGATCAAAGTACACCTCTGCCATCTCAGCCTATCATTATCCTATAGGCCAACTCACCATATCTCAGTTGGACAAGGCACAAGCCTTCCTGAGAGATATTCTCCACCTTAGGCCTCCAAATAAGGATCCGATTCCGCCATGGGATCTACCCTTTGTCCTGGAGCAGTTTGCGCTGCCACCCTTTGAACCAGCTGCGGATTGCGAGCTACATCTTCTTACTTGGAAGACGTTGTTTTTAGTTGCCAGTACCTCGGCCAGAAGAATTTCTGAACTTCGTGCACTCATGTGCAGAGAGACTTACTTGGTTTTTCACCAAGACAGGGTATCCCTACGAACTAATCCCAAGTTTCTTCCTAAGGTGGTCTTGGCTCTCACCCTTAATCAGGACATCGATCTACCAGTGTACTTTCCTAAATATTCAAATTGAGGAGAGGCCCTGTTCCACACCCTAGATGTGCATAGGTGTCTTCGATACTACCTGACCAGAACCAAACACCACCGAAACTCTGACCAGCTTTTTGCCTCCTTTGCCCACAGGATGATGGGAGCTCCTGTTTCCAAGCAGTCGCTATCCAGGTGGCTCATTCAATGTATTACGTTCTGTCAAGGGTCATTCCACAAAGGGGGTGGCTACCTCCTTTGCGGCCGTAAGGAATGTGTCCACCTCGGCCATCTGTGCTGCAGCTACTTGGAGCTCCGTGCACACTTTCATCAGGCATTATAGCCTGGATATTGCATCGAGGCGAAAAGCAGGTTTTGTCTAGCAGTCCTTCAAGGACTTCTGTCCTAGGCTTTGGTTCCATTAAGGATTTCTACCTTCCCTCCTCCCAGTGGTGTGGGATTTCCATTATTGCTTGGGAATAGGTCCTAATGGTGTAACCTGCTGCAAGAGTTGTTTTCCGAAGCAAGATAGTACAGTTACATAAGAACTTACTGTAACAGTAGGTCTTCGAGAACAGCTCTTGCAATGAGTACTTTCCCTTCCACCATCCCCGCTGGAGGTAGATTCTAGTTCCAACATCCTTCTCCTAGGATCGGGTGTTCTCAGCATCTCTCTGACTGCCATTTGATGGCAGATCTTCAGTCTCCTCTTCTGATGTCATCCAGTGGCCAGGAGTCTCCAACAGGAGAAGTGGGGATTCAGGAGTGGGACCGACGTCTGAGGCGGTCCCCGCTGAATACTGCTAGCTAGAAAATTTCCATGGGGTCCTGGCGCCTGCCGGCTTCAGTCCTAATAGTGTAACCTGCTGCAAGAGCTGTTCTCGAAGATCTACTGTTATGGTAAGTTATTACGTAACTGTACTTTCCTTGTGGCTGTCTCCTCTGCCAGGAGAATCTGTGAATTACAGGCTTTATCAGTGGAACCTGATTGCATTTCATTTCAGAGATACGGTGGTCCTTAGTATGAATAGGAAGTTCCTTCCCAAAGTGGTATCATACTTTCATCTGAACCAATCTGTGACATTGCCAGTATTTTTCACTGACCACTCCTCCCCTGGAGAGGAGATTACACATTCTCGATGTAAAGAGGGTTCTGAGTTATGACATAAAATCCACTAAACCCCATAGAAATGACTGCTCCCAGCTGTTTGTTTCTTTTGGGGAGGTGGGTAAAGGTACACCTGCCACTTAGAGAACTGTTGCTAGATGGATTGTCTCCTGCATGCAGTTCTGCTGTTCAAAAGTGGGGAAAGAACTGCCATTAGGCCTGAGGGCTCACTCCACCAGAGTTACAGCTGCTTCGGTCGCAGCTGCCAGAGATATACCCTTAGTGGAAATCTGTAAAGCAGCCACCTGGAAGACTGTTTACACATTTACCAAGCATTACTCCCTTGACATCCAGTCGAAGTGATGCTAGGTTTGGCACAGGAGTACTGCAGAGTCTGTTCCCAAAATAGGTTCTGAAGTTCCTCCTCTTTTGGGGTACTGCTTGGTAGTCTGCATATAGTCAGAATACAGCAAGACTTCATGTTTGAAGAAAAAATTACTCACCATAGTAATGTTGTTTTTTCTAATGGAGTCTTGCTGTATTCTGACCTCCCTCCTTGCCTCCCCTCCAGGAACCTAGTTGTTTTGGGTTGTGGGTGGGCAGGTGCAGTGTTGCACCTCAGGGGTGTACTTAGTTTACCTCTCCTCTTTTTGAGGTTTTTTGTTTTTATGTTCTGTTGTTACATACTTTATTACCTACTTCGATTCTTTTTGGTGGTCTCGAGTTGAGTCTTGGGACCCTAAATCTGTTACTGCCTTTTGGCATGAAATTTCTAAAATAATTTCTGGGTTGTTAAGTATAGTGCTCATAAGAATCTGATGGTTACACAGAGGAGTACCTGGAACAGAGGTTTGAAAACCGAGCCCAAGATCCACGTTCTATGCCTTGGCATAGAGTTAACCCTTTCCTCTCCGGAGCTGTTCAAGTGCTAGGGCTAACTGCATATAGTCAGAATACAGCAAGACTCCATTAGAAGAAACAACATTACTATGGTGAGTAATTTTTTTCTTGCGTGCCATGTATGCCAAATGTAATAGAATGTTCAACTTACTGTATCAATGTTGCTTCTACTCTGTTCACTTGTCTCATAATTGTAACGCCATTCCAGCAGAGTGATGGTGACAGTGAAGTTTTAATTTCTGTATGTTCTCCTCATGTTGGATAAATGTAATTGCATGTTTATTAAATACAGTTTGTCCATCCAACTGCCCAGTTAGCACGGAGATGAGCAATTTGTTAGGTGTGTGCCTTCCTGGTGAAACATTTCAACAAATAAATATTACTGTTAAAGGTGTTCCAGAGGTGGAGCAAATTAGTTTTTTGGAAAATGTTGATACGGTTCTAATAAATTACATGGTAATAAATGGTGAAGATATTCTGGAAGATGAACAATTATGGTGAGTTCATAATATTCATTTTTAAGGGTGGCAGGACAGGGAGCCTTTTTTTGTGCAAATGTTTGCTACTTCCTACTGTGCCTGTATCAGGCCACTGCTCTTTTACCTGACGTGCAAGTTTAGTTCTGACTGCTCTTGTTTTTGGCAGCTATTACAGACAACAAATAACCTGCCAATGAACTCCAAACCCCAGCAGATAAAGATGCAACCAATGAAAAAGACCTCCGTAGCAAAGAAGGACGAGGGGGCAGTGGCAGAGGAAACACCGTGTACAGCTGCACTGCAGGCAGCAGGAACAGTTGGACCAGCAGCAGTGCTGTCTCAGAATGCTTTGCAGTCTCAGGTAAAGAAAACTGGCCCTTTCTTTAGGAGATGCTGTGAATCAAATTGCCAAAGTCCGTGTTCACAGCCAGGACACCCCTTGAAGGGCAGTCATGCTGCCCAGAAAATATTTGTGGCTGGGGTATGATGTGCGCTGCCGCTTCTCAGTGTGGCCACATGGCCTTAGCATTACAAATACTATATTTACATGAACTGGAATATAAAATCTGTTCTAGTTGATATTCTTGTCTTTAAATGCAGCTCAGGATTCTGAATAAGTTTCACTTTGTGAATGCTTAATGGACTGTTCTGGGGGCCTCTGGTTTCTACAGTGCGTATTCCAGATACTAAAATTTGCTGCGTTTACATTGCCCAGAGTTCCATGAGAAATTGAAATACTTTGGAATACAACCGGTATCCCTAAGATGCAAATACTATGGCCATGTCAAAGCACTGAGCTCTTCTGTCCCGTGTGCTGATTGCTGTCCTGCAAAGCACTGAGCTCTTCTGTCCCGCGTGCTGATTGCTGTCCTTTTTTTTTGTTTGTTCTCTACTTGCTGCTTTCTCAGACGTCACCAGAGGAGGACAAACAGAACCGAGAGGGAAATAAGGAGAACAAGGTACTTCATGGTGTTGATGCATCCTTGAGCAACCTGTTCAATTACACAGAGCCCTTGGATGGCCTTGTGAAAAAAGTTTGTTTCTAAACGGAATGTTTCCTCCCCCCTACCCTGCATCCCACTGTGATCCAACTTACTTGAAGTTTTTTTTTTTTTTTAAATAAAAACAATAAGTATTACAAGGGACTAGCTGCCATTTTGGTGGGAACCTGTAGTTGCATCACACTTGGTGACTGATACTCTTCATTGCTTTTCTAGATTTTGCAGTAGTTTGTACCCTCCATGCTGTTGCAAGCTTCAGTACAGTGGAGCCTGGTCCTTTAAGGGGGCCGTGTAGACCAGTGGCTGGAGCACAGGCCAGTGAGCTGGGAGACCCGGCTTCATGTGCCATCACTGGGTTGCACTGCCTTTGTGGACTTCAGCAAGTCACTTGACCGCCCTGTGCTTAAGTTTCTCCCTGTTGGGTAGGAGCAGGGCCCTGCACTGAATGAAGTTTCAGTGTAGTTCGCCTATCCTGGCTAAAGAAGCTATAAAAAGAAAATCTACACCTCCCAACCTTGTCTCAGTTTAGAGGTGTAGGATTGTTCCAGACTTGTCCTAAAGGCCAGCTTCTTGTATCCATACTTGGCAAAAGAACTTGAACAAAATTGCTGCTTTTGCAGCCTTTATTTCTGAATTGCAGCCAGTGGTATAGAGAACAGAGACACAGTCCCTTTGTGCAGTAGACTCTTGGGGGTTTGTCCCATTGCCTAGTATTAAGAAAACCTGTTTGCCACACGTATACACACACACACGTACGTTTTGCAGTCCCACAAACATTTTTAGGCCTGAGGATGATGTTTGATGGTACTTCTTTCTGTGTTTGTGCTGGTGTCTGTTTCTGCTCTCACGATACTCCTGGACACTACATGTTAGGCCATTCTCTTAGTAAAGGAAGAAAGCTGGTGTGGGGAAATGCCAGGCATTGTGAATAGAGCATTACGGTAATGTGGACGAGAGATTTTCCAACACGCCATGGGAGTAGGTGATGCATTTGTCTGTTCTCTTCTTATTCATACAGCGGTTACGTGAATATGAAAAGCTGTTGCATGCTGTGCAGAAGTACCACCACAGTCCACCCCTAGAGAGGGCTGCACTTCAGTGATTGTTTTGCGTTGTGTGTTGACTGTAAAAAGTGCTTTGATATGCCTGCACAGTAGGCACTGTATGGCTTGGTAAATGCATGGATTTATAAAACGGGTGTCTTTGAGCATGCAGTTTTCATTGACCGGTTAGGGCTGCATGCTGTGAAGTTATTTTACATGAGCAGCAGCACGGACCAGTGGTCTGTAGTACTTCAACACCCTTCAGTCCATCCTAACAAGATGCTGCTGGTCATTTGGACTTTGCTGTTTAAACTGTTAATTACTCAAGGATATAAATCAGTCATGCAGCCTGATTGGTCACCTAAAGTCTGTACCCATGGGTAATGCCTGCATTATCCCATGGCTGAGGGAGGGTACTTGTAAACAAAAAAAGTAATTAAATACATTTTAGATTTTTTTTTTTTTTTTTTATTTCCCTTTCTAAAACTTAGGTCCATTGTATAATCACAGGGCACTCCAGGACCCAGGTAATGGGGGCGTTCCACTTCCCATAAGGTTAAGTAACTTTGCTGTGCCCCATGGTGCACCACATGATGCATGAGTAAATCGCCCCAATAACCCACAGACTGTTGTGTTTTATTGCTTAAATATATAAACACTGGCTGGAACTGCAGCTGAAACCCTTATGTACAATCAAACAGTTAGAATTTAAACTAAAACAAGATGTGGCTGGTGCCAACAAGGCTTGCCTTGTGCTTTTTTTAATGTTCTGTTAATCTGTATGCTCATTTGTTATTTCTTGTGTAACTGTACATATCTTAGTATAGCAGTTATACTTGGCAAGTATATAGGGACTTAACAATTTATTTTTATTTGAAGACCACATCCATTGTCACATTTAGTTTTACTGCGTGTACACCTACATATTTATCCAGGATAGACTAGGTGAGGTGCAATATCTCCCTTTCAGTGGGGTCCTTCTTTGACACATTTTCACACTGTATTTGCCCAGGACAGCACAGCAGAGAAACAGACTCTTTTTTTTATTTTTTTTTTTTATGGGGCCCTGCTTTTACACATTTAATGAGGTATCTACCAAGGATGGACTACTGGTAGAGGTACAGCAAACTCTCTTTGCCTTGCTCTCCATAATCCTGATAGGGTAGGTTAGCTCATGGCAACCCAAACCCTAGTTGTGCCTTAATGCTTAAGTAATTAACTACATACAGATCTTCATCGAGGACATCTCAACTGGGCCACACCTTTGGAACTGTAAGCTGTTGGTGTCAGGACCACTTGAAAACGTTTGCTAGCAGAGGACCACCCAGGATGACATAATGCTGCCGCCTGTATAACATGGACAGCCTCATCACTGCTCAGTTTCCTTCTCCCACCTTCGCCTGCTTGTCAGATCACGCTGAGAAACCATGCTGTCATTTATTGATTTTTCTTTTCTTCTACTCTGTTTAACTTCTGCAACGCTTACCCCGCTCAAGTGCGGTATCTTGCAACTAGAACCCCCTAACTTGTACACAGACAGAGCAACAAACCACAAGTTGGCATAACATAGGTAGTGCCCCTGGCACTGGGGCACATACCTGGCTTGGCATCTAAGAAGTTGGGGGATTAGAGCGCAAAATAACATTTATATTTACACAGAGTTCTGGGAGAGATGTGCTAGGGCTATGCTGTGTCTTCTATCTGAGGGGGCCCATAAACAAGCTCACACTGAGCAGCACAGGTGGAATGTCCACTACTTGAAATGGGACTGTATAGGATGGCTTTGTTCTGACACAGATGGAAAGCAAAAGGGGTGGTCCCCCAGGTTGGCACTGTACATTACAGAACACACACATGGCACAAGAACTTTTTCTTCTCCAGAACAAACAGTTTAGGCATTCTTACATTTTTCTCATCAGATCAGCTTTATTTGTAAAATAGCACTATTCCCCGAAGGATCATAGCGCTAGTACAGAAGACAATAAAACAGTTAAAACTTCATAAAACCTTCAAACATGCTTATATATAATCACCGAATGCCAGACTAAACAAATGTGTTTTTTAAAGCAGATTTAAGACCCTCCACAGTCAGGCACTGTCTTATCCGATGAGTTAGAGAATTCCACAGGGAAAGGGCCACAAATTCAAATGCATGGGCCCCAGATGACTTGAAACGAACCCTAGGAATCTCTAGCAATCCCTCACTGGAGGAGCGAAGTGGCTAGGAGGGACAGTAGGGATGGAGAAGATCTTGCAGTTAACTTGAACCCTGTCCGTGTAGGGCCTTATAGCAGGGGTGTAGCCAGGGCTTTCAGATCTGCACACCAAGTGGACTCACTGCTACCCCCTTGTTAGGGTGAGCTACCCCCCCCCACAGTGTAGCTAGACAATATACAAATGTACACCAGAATCGTGTTTGTTGCCTCATTTGACGCAATAAATAGAACTTTTGTATCTCATGACAGTGGTTGCTGCCATGCATGGGTAAATACAAATGCCATGCATTGTTCCCTACGACACCCACATACCAGCCCAGAGCCTGTAAAGTTGTATTGTCCTTATGATGCAAAGAGAGTATTAGTGACCAGTTTGACTCCTATGAATAAAATTACAGAAAGGTTCAGTATTTTCTTTTAGTTTTCATGGAAAAGGGAAGCAGCCCAGAGCCTATTTGCTAACACCCCCCCCCCAAAAATAAAATTGCACATCATGGAGTGCTTGGAGTATGCCTGCCTACGCCCATTCCTTATAGGTCAGCAAACCAACCTTGAAGGTGATCCGCCACTGAATAGGCAGCCAGTGCAGATCGTGCAGCACCAGCGTGATGTGGCAACCTCATGGTAGCCCAGTCAACAGCCTAGCTGCAAGCGGCGGATATCAACGCCCGATAGCCCAAGGTAAAGGGAATTACAGTAGTCGAGGTGAGAAGTTACAAAGGCATGGACCAAAGCTGGCAGGTCGTCGGGCGGAACGAGGTGCTTGATCAGGGCAGTATTCCTAAGATGGTAAAACTATCTTGATGACACCTAATGTTTAAGTGTTAGTCCATCGTCAAGAACCACTCGCAGATCTCGCACCCATTCTGAGATCATCAGCTGGCAGCCACCAAATCAAAGCCCAGATGCTTGTCCCTCCGAAGACCCTGCTACCCAATTACTCGGATCCACCACGAAAACCTCGTTCTCATTTGAGTTCAACCTCAACCAGTTGGCAATCTTCGATCTCAGAAAGGCAGTTGTTAAAGCTTGAGATGGCTCCCACCTGATCGGGCTCAAAGGACAGGTAGAGCTGAGTGTCATCTGCATAGCAGTGAAAGCTCAGCCCGTACCACCTTACAGTGTCTCCCAACTGCAGCATATACACTGTGAACAACATGGGAGATGGCACAGAGCCCTGTGGGACCCCACGTCAGGGAGAACTTGTCTGAGGAGTAAACCCCAGAAACCACTCTCTGGAACCTGCCGGTGAGGAAAGAGTGGAACCATCTGAGGACCGTACCACACAGTCCGCAGATCAGCCGTAGCTACTCTACCAACATACCACGGTCCACAGTGTTAAATGCCTCAGAGAGATCAAGAACAACCAGGATGGAACAGCTCTTCCAATGACTCGCTGTCGGATCATTTGAGGACCTGAACAAGGGCCATCTCGGTGCTGTGCTGTTTCTGAAATCCAGACTGGAGAGGATCGTGGATATCATGGATGGTCAAGTGATCCTCCAGTTGCAGTGTGACCACTTTCTCGATAACCCTCCCCACAAATGGAAAGTTAGAGACAGGTCTGTAGTTAGCAAGACAGTCTGGGTCGAGAGATGATTTCTTAAGGAGAGGTGTCACCACCGCCTCCTTCAGGTTGTCCGGAAACACACCAGACTCTTAACGAACACCAGACAATCTCAGCAAGGACCAGGCCGATGGTCTCAATTCACCCCACTAGGAGGCGTGTTGGGCCCGGGTCCAAAATACAGCAGGTCGGCCGCATAATCTGGATGATCCTCACGACATCCTTGATTGCCAGCTGGCTAAAGTCAGACCAAACAGACCAAGGAGCTGCAACCTCACACCAACCACCTTCATCCCTATTGGAGTGAGCTGCACGGATCTCTGACCCGATGTCGGCAACCTTATTGGCAAAGTATCGAGCAAACTCATCACATTTATCTTGCGACAGTGCTCTCTCAGAATGCAGGCAAGCTGGACTGCACAGTCTGTCCACAGTCCGAATGAGCTCAGCTGGTTGATTCTGTGCCGCAGTAGTCGCCCTGGACAGGAACTCTGCCTTCTTACGGGAGATAGCCGATTGATGGACCTTATAATGGGCCAGCAATATGTCTGTTGGCACCCAGGCCCAATTTCAGTGGAGACCCTCCAGAGGAGGGCAACCAAAATGGTGCAGGGTCTGCACCAGAAGACATACGAAGAAAGACTAAAGGAGCTTAATATGTATACCCTTGAGGAAAGAAGGGAGAGAGGGGACATGATAGAAACTTTCAAGTACCTCAAGGGAATCCACAAAGTCCAAGAGGATAGCATCTTTCAGAAAGAGATGTGCAAGAACAAGGGGGCACAATTTGAAGATGAGGGGGGACGGCTCAGAGTTAATGTGAGGAAGTATTTTTTCACGGAGAGGGTTGTGGATACATGGAAAGCCTCCCTGAGGAGGTCGTAGCGTCGAACAGTGGGGGAATTCAAGAATGCATGGGACAGACATAAGGCAGTCCTAGTGGGGGGTAGGAAGAAGTAAGTTGTTGGTTAACTAGGATCTGCAGCTTATCTGTTAGGTAGGAAACTGGGCAGACTAGGTGGGCTAAGCGGTCCTTATCTGCCATCACATTCTATGTTTCCGCCAGCAACGCTCCATCCTTCATCTTCCACAAACAGGCCATTCTGCCCTTGTAGAGATCTCAAGGACATTTTCCCATAAATGTCTGTTACATGGGGGTTGCCACACACTTAAAACATTACATTCCTCCTGATGCAGTGGGCTTAGTTAGTATCCGCAGGGTAACCGTGTGCCCTTCCGGTAACCAGTTGGCCCTGACTGGAGTTTTAGATGAGGCTCTGCCCACCCTGGCCCCAGCCAGCCTCTGCCATTCCTCCCAGGTTACACAAACCGGATCCTTCAACCCCCTCAGATTGCTAAAGGCATCCACACATTTACTTCTTCATTCAGCACATTTTTGTGGTGAAAACCGGGGTCCTGAGTTGTGTAATCTAGCCTTGTCTCTGGGCACACACACCACCAGTCAACTCCCTCTGAAACATTCCCATGTAGCTGTACTTATGGTTTGTTTGTCCCTTTTGTTATAAACATGGACCTCGGAAGAAATGCACTTCTTCCCTTTTCTGGTAGCTTTCAGTGAGACTCTCCATCTCTGATCTGGGCAGCTGGACAATCTTCCGGTCCCACCAGGGATTGCCCCTTGGACCCACTGGATCTCACAGTCCCATTCACTTCTCACAAAAGTGACCCACTGGGATCTCCGAAATTACTGGTCTCCACTGCTTCCTGTGGTACTGCTGTTGTCTCACACACTGGGGTGAGAAAAATGACCACAGGTCCTTCACCCTGTCTCAGGGCAGGCTGATGGGCACCTCCACACTGGGATCTCCTCTCTCCACTGCTCTTACTCTCCACTCAGTTGAACCCAACATTCTAAACTTGTCCCCAATCAGCTGATTCCACTGTGGCTCAGGCTGCTGCAAGAGTTCTAAATGACCCCATTCATTTCTCACTTGGCATAGCTAGGTAAACAATATGAGAGGTCTGCAGAGAGCTGCCAATAAACTCTCTACCAGGTGCACGCTACCTTCCTAGACTAACACTGATGGAATTCTAGTAAACCCAGGGGACTGGGTGGTTACACTTCATTGATGTTGTATGCAGCCATCAAAAGACCCTTTATTTAGGTGTTGTACCTGTGGCCACAACATTTACAAGGATGATGCTCATTCAATCTGTGTTGCTTATGCTTATCTCTTTAACATCTTGGCCTGTGAGATCTGCCAGGGATTCCACCAGCCACAGGTTCTATAAACTTTCATTGCCAAGAAAACCATGGACACAGCAAAAAAGGCTGTGGGCTCCCAACCAGCTTCTCCATCCAGGTTGTTGACTGAAAAACCTGGTGTATAACGATTTGTCATTCTGTCTGTTTCATTGATCGCAGCAGCTGAAGTTGTTGTCCTCCTTTGGACATTATCATAAACATTAAAGACAGGGAGCATGTTGCTGGTCTCTGCTCCGCCACTAGGGTAAGTCTGTGTCATTGTCCACTCTGACCTCAGGGGTCTGGTTCTGGCTCCTCCACCCCTAAAAATTGCAGCTTATACCTTCCTTCATTGGATACTGTCCTGTCAATGACGGTCACTCTGTCCCCTTTGCTGGGTGCTGTTTGCTCAAAAGTGCTGCTTGGTACAGTATCTGTTACTACAGCAATAATGCCGGACTTGCCTATGACAATTGCAGCTTCTTTGTCGATGGGTCCAAGCCCATTAGTCCAGTTGGCATTGACGCAGAGTTCAGAGCACCATTATAATTCCTTCTTAGCAACTGTTGATGCTGGCTCTTCTTAAAACATCTGTCATACCTGACTTCGAGGAGGAATACAGTCCTGATCTGAACGTAAAGGAGGATTTGATTGAAGAGAATGGGGATATGGATCCCTTTAAAGGTAGGTGTGGCTCCAGCTACACTCTTTCCTATTGCAGTCAGGACACTATGGTTTACACTCACATGTTCCCTTCTGATGATGCTTCATTGCGGGCTTTACTGAGACAGATGTAGGATGCTGTGGGGTTTGGTGCGAAGGAGGAAGACTCCACAAAGCGCAACCTTTTTTATGTTTTTGGATGTCCCCACAACCCCTTCTATTGTGGTGCCTCCTGTTTTCCGTGCATTGGATGATGCCACTGTGGCTGCATGGAATAGACCTAGCACCTTGCCTGCTGTCTTGAGGAAGGCTGACAAACAATTTCCTGCTCCTTTCTATAAACCTTACTATGCTTCTCAGCCTGAGATGGACCCTGTTGTCGTCATGGCTGCTCAAGATGGCTTCAAAGCATCTAGACACACGAGTTCTGTACCTCCTGACATACAATCTAGGAGGCTGGATGTTATGGGCAAGCAGACCTCCTGCATCTGTCTCCCTGGGATTAAGAATAGCTAATTACCAAGCTTATATGATTAAATATCAAAATGGCCTGTGGAAGTCTGTAATGACAAACATTGTCTCATTGCCTGGTGGTCCTGTTAAATCTGACTTGCTGAAGTCTACTATGGCAGGTGTTGATACTAGTAAGCATCTGCTTTACTAGGTTGATGATGCCTCTGATGCTACTGCCAGGGTGGCTGCTTTTGGCATTTGCCTGCATAGATATTGCTGGCTTCATGTGGCAGTTTTTGCTAATGATGTGCAGCAGTGTGTAGATGGTTGAGAGAACTACAATGCTCTAAAATTATACTTGGATGACTTAAGGCTTTGACACCTCAGCCCTCTGGAGGGGGCTTGATTGAGGCACATTTTGAAGGCTGGTTGCCTAGGTGGCCATCCCTCCCATCAACAGCCCGGTGCTTAATTGAGGCAGGGTTCCCTTCATAGTGGCCTCCCCAGATGCTTATTCTGAAGTAGTCTGGGTATCTGCAGATGGCACTCCCAACCCTACCTTCTGAGTCCATTTGGACTTCACCTTTGCCTAAGGATGTACTGGTGGGTGGTAGGATTTCCCTTTGTCTGCCAAAGTAGAGGGAGATCACTGCAGACTTTATAGAAAAGGGACATGCTCTGGAACTTCTGACCACCTCTTCAGTGCTTTCTCCTCCCTTTTGTCATTACTCTCCAGGTCACTTGTTTGTTCTGCTGACAGGTTCTGTCGCTGATGCAAAAGCATACTATAGAACCTGTTCTTCCTCAGAAGTTTAACCAGGGATTCTATTCCTGGTACTTCCTTGTGCCAAAATGGACAGTATAAGTGTGTCTTTTATTGGACCTCAGGGGTCAGAATAAGTACATTGAATGCAAAAAGTTTTGCATGGCCTCTCCTCAGGCTCACATTCTTCTATTGCAGACAGGGGAGTGGCTCTGTGCTCTAGATACGAAGCATGCACTCCTTATCAGAATCCGCAAGTGTCAAAGATAGAACCTCCAGTTTGTGCTAGAGAGCAGTCATTATCACTTTCAAGACTTGCACTTTGGCATGTCCTCAGTGAAGTGGGTATTTACCAGATGTGTAGGGTTAGTGGCAGCAGTCCGCGGGGGGGTTGGGGTGGCTGTACGTCTTCACTTATCTGAACGATTGGCTCCTCAAGGCCCTATCTAGGGAGGCATTATGAAAACACCGAGAACAAGACCATTATTAAAATACTTGAGTGTCACAGTCATCAAACCCAAATCAATCCTCTTTCCTTGTCGGTGTCTCCAGTACATTAGAGCAGTTCTGGACATGGCTATGAGCAGCGCTTTTCTGCCTACAGACAGGATGATGCCCTGATTGCCCAAGTTTGCACTTCCGCCATTATGCGTCTGCCAGGTCAGTGCTGCGACTGCCGGGTCTGATGGCTATTGTCGTCATCACCATTCCTTATACCCACCATATTCCACATCTGAAGCTCCGGGTACAGTGGGACCAACTGACAGATCACCTGGACCAGTTGTTTTTGGTCACGTGTCCTCTATGCCATGCTCTGTTGTGGTGTATGGATTGCCCAACTTAATGCAGGGTGTTTCTTTCACGTGGCTTCCGTACAGATTCTGCCAGTGGATGCATCTTGGTCCGGATGGTGTGCTTATTTGGTGTCCTTTCAGACTCTGAGCATTTGGTCCTATTTGGAAGCGCCTCTCCATATCAACATTCTGGAGATGAGCAGAACAAAACCAGCATCACTCTTGCTGCAAAAAAGCAATTTTATTGTAATATTACATACAACCACATGCAAGCCATAGAAACTTGTGCACTCAGAACCCTGACCAGTCTCGCACAACATGCTTCATCAGAGGGATGAGCAAATCAGTCACAAGGGGTCTTTTAAACAACAAGTTTAGAGACAGTACTGAATTACGTGCAACAAGTTGCAACATACTAAACGGTACCCAAACGTGACCGTAAGGTGCAAAAATTATGTGAAGTGCATACAATGAATGTAAATAGTATAAAATGTATGTAAACAAACCCTAAATAACCCAGTAAATAAATAAATTAAAAAAATGCAGGAATAATTTTCAGCAATACACTGTGTATCAGACCAAGTCCTTTATCCTAAATTTTTCAGTACTTGATGGAGGACAGTATTCTATTAATATACAGTATCTCATTGGTACCCTGAAAAAAGGACATGTAACACAGTTGATACAGAGCCAGACTAACTGAATGAACTACACCAGTTACTTAATATTTTTCATAGCAGGAGGTAGCAGTAGCAGGACAGTGCATCATTTATTTATATATTTCAAGATTTCTGTCCTGTCATTAAGACTGGTGTGTCAAGTGCCCCCAGTGTGAATATCCCGTATCACTCACACTGGATCTGGGGAGGACGTTAAGAATACCTTGGCTAATCACTGTAAAGTGAGTAAACAGACCAATGTGAAACACAATTTTAAATGTTGTGGTATTGAACAAGTGAAATTGGGACCACATTTTTTTGTGGGGGGGAGGGTTTGAACCTGACGTTGATCCAGCGTGGGTCATCCTGGATATTCACACTGGAGGCACTTGACGCACCAGGTCTTGCTAATAGGAAAGATCTTGAAATGCATAAAGAAATGAAGCACCATCCTGCTATTACTACTTCCTGCTGTGCGAAATACTAAGTAATTGGTGTAGTACATTCAGTTAGTCTGACTTTGCATTAACTGCTACATGTTCTTTTTTCATAGTGCCAGTGAGATGTTTTAATAGAATACTGTCCTCCATCAAGTACTGAGAAACTCAGGATAAAGGACTTGATCTGATAGTGTATTGCTGAAAATTATTCCTGCATTTTTTTCAATGCATTTCTTTACTGGGTTATTTGGGGGTTTGTTTACATAACGTTTATACTATTTACATTCCATGTATGCACTTATCAGCACTTTTGGGTACTGTTCAGTACTGTTGCAACTCATTGCACATAATTCAGTACCATCTCTTTAAACTCGTTTAAAAGACCCCTTGTGACTAATTTGCTCATCCCTGTGATGCATGTTGTGTGAAACCGGTCGGGGTTCTGAGTTGTGGCAGTATATCATTTTACAATTTTTTTTTTTTTTTTTGTAGTAGGAGTGGTGTCAGTTTTCTCCATTTATCACTATTGGATAATGAGCTGGAGGATTGGGACCCCACGGGAGCTTTTTTCTCTCTCTCTCTCTTTAGGAGGAGGAGTCGATAGGGCAGCGCTGCCCTCGCGGCAGATGTGCTACGTGGCACTCGCGAGTTGGCCAGTAACTGATGCCAACTCCTCCTTGGCCCCAGTTCTGCTTCTCTCGCCGTCGAGAGAACAAGACCTCATGTGAACGCCATCTTTTTCTGCAGCCTAGTCCGTCAGATAGAAAACCCACCCTAGTTCTGCGGCCTCGTTATCTCAGCGTCAAACTGGTAAGACCTTTCCTGTTCATTTTCCATCGATGCTGAGTACTGTTTGTTTTTTATTGTTCGGTCCTATCTTGTTCAGGGGACAAGAAGAAATTTTCCAAGGTGGGTCAGCCTCCGATGCGTGTCCCTTTGGCAGACAGTACTCCGTCTTGGACAGACATGACCTGTGCCTCACCTGCTTGGGACC
This sequence comes from Neoceratodus forsteri, assembly GCA_016271365.2. Lineage (NCBI taxonomy): Eukaryota > Metazoa > Chordata > Ceratodontiformes > Ceratodontidae > Neoceratodus > Neoceratodus forsteri. The sequence continues at coordinate 238,910,004 of CM057450.1, read as the reverse complement.
AGACCATGATATGGACAGGTGCAATGCCTGTTTCTCCATTGATCGTCGAGTTCTGGAGTTGCACGTGCTTAAAATCTGGTGTATGCAGGTCGCCAAGAGCAGGATTCTCTGCCCTTCCTCCGGATCCCCTCCCGGTCCTATATGAGCCGCGGAGGAGGGGGTTTCCACCTCTTCCAGCCTGGTCCCCTCAGGGGTCAGGCGGGAGGCACCGTCCAGGCAATCACCTTTTCGGAGGCAAAGTCTCCGCCGGCATCATGCTCTGAGGCCTCGACCTAGGTTGGTGCTGCCCCTGATTCCAGCGGTGCGGGGCCTGCCTCCCGCACTGCTTCTGACTCCGGCGCCGTTCACGATGCCAGGATGGGGGTGGCATGGTGCCAGTTTGTGGCACCATGGCTGGGAGAGATTGGGGGGGTCTTCTGGGTTCGAGCCTTCTCTGGGGACAATGACTTGGAGGCTGACCCGGACTAGCTCCCGGATTCCTTAGAATCCTCCTCATCCACCGCTTCCACCCCTCCTGAGGAGCGGGTGGCTCTCACTGGTACTGGGGTCGGTGGCACCAACCAGTCCTCAGGTGCCCAGGTGGGCACTACAGGGCAGCCCGAAATCAGTGATCCATCTGTCCCCTCTGGAAGTGTAGTCCCTCCTAGGGTAGTTCTAGCTAACCCAACTTCTGGGCAGGCTGGGGCGTCCCGCCAGGGGAGGGTGCTTCGTCGACTGTCTCCCAGGAGATGGTTACAGGGTGTCATCTGCCTTGGCTAGCGATGAGGAAGAGGGCTGTCTTGGAGTCAGAGGGGTTAAGATGACTTGATTCAGTGCAGCAGCCTCCCCTGGGAACCTGCAGGGTTTAGGGGAGGAGCTGCAGTGCTGGGTCGGTCTTCTCCCCCAGGGTCCCTCTGGGAGGGACATCTTCTCTTGAAGTCAGGGGCCACCCTTTTGGGCTCATGCAGCCCTAGTTGCCTCATGGAGGGAATTCTTCTGTCAAAGTCTGCTCTGGCCATTCCAGCTCGGTTGAGTGTTCTTTGTCTGCTGGGACTACCAGCTTTCCTCCTTTGAGGTCTTCTGTCCAGTCCCCCTGCCTGGGCAGATGCTGTGCCCCTCCTTAGAGGTGCCTGGCCTCCTTGCCTCTGTCAACCTCTCCCCCTCTCTAGTCCTATGGGACCCTATTCATGGGAACTGTTTAGGGCCACAGCTGCACTGTACCCTGCCTATTACCCAGCCATGAATGAATATGTGTTCCACTACCCTCATTGCAACCTGACCCTAACTCTTCAAGCTCGTCTGCTCACTCGTCTTCCTCCTCTGAGGGGAGGAGTCCTCCATCCATCTTTCCCCAGCAGCTGATCTCTCCAGTTATCAGCGTTTCCTGACGGGGTTGCTCAACGAGCTCCACAAATCCACCCTAGGTGAACAAAGTCTGGACCAGTCAGTGTGTGCCTTGTTGGGTGAGTTCAACACTGCCAACCTGTTGGTTCCCGCCTGACCTGCTTCCTTCTGGGAGGTGTTGCATCAGATCTGGCAATGTCAGTTCTCCCTAGCTCCAGCCCCAAAGGACCTTTGTCTGTGGTATTACGACCCCCTGGGGTCTCCAGGAACTCTGCCTCACCTTCCTTTGGGTGTGACACTCGACACCCCCTCTGGGCATAGAAGTCTGAGCCGTGACTGACCCCCAGAATTCAACTTGGCTGAGTTTGATTTTTGGGGCAGGAGAACTTTCTCCTCGGCACATCTCTTGCTTTGCGTGTCAGAGCATCAGGCCCACCATGCTGCCTACAACAGGCACTTGTGGTTGTTGCTAGGCCAGGACCTAGCTTCTCTGCCTGATTTGGAGGCAACTAGACAAGCCATTGCCCTCTCCGCACGAGGCCTGGAGCTTGCAAGGCCATTGTATGATGCCAACTACGTGGTTTCCAGGTTAGTGGGGACAGCGATCTGAATTAGGCGATCGGCATGGCTTCCTCTTTCCCGGTTGTCACTCCTGGCCTGGCGTAGGGTGACTGCCCCCTCCTTCCAGAGAACCCACCTTTTCTCCTGTAGGGTGAGGCGAGAGCTTCAGGGGCACCTTCCTTCTCCTGCGAGGAGATCCTCTCCTCATAAAAACTAGTCTCGGGCCTAGCCAGGCCTGCGAGGGTTCTCTCCTCCTGTGTTTTTCCCCCCCACTGGAAGCTAAGGGACACTGTATCTTAGGGAGGTTCTGGGCCCCCTTTGTGGGGCTCAGTAATTGCCCAACAGTGATGAATGGTGAAGATTGACACAGATAAGAGATGAAAATTATAAACCTACCATAATTCTTTATCTTTGTGTACCTTCACCATTCATCACTGAATACTGCCCTCCTTCCCCTCTCAGGCCTCAATCTCTGGGCAGTTTCCTCCTCTGTTTGCCACGCAGTCTGGATCTTGTCCACCTCAAGCATCTCCTGTCCCCTCCCCCCCTTTTTTTTTTCTTAGGGGGGTATGGGGGCTACAGTGGGCTGATGGATGGGAGGCCTCCCCTGTTGGGGGGCCTGTGGAGCCCCTCCCCAACCCCTCACTCCAGGTGTCTCTTGGACCTCTCCTCTTGCCATCCTGGCAGAGGTGTATGGGGGGGCTTTGTTGGCTCTCTCAACTTTCTCTTCCTCCTCTGGAGGCCTCCCCCCCGACTGACTTAGCGACGATCCCTTCTAGTGAAATTTTCTCCCCTGGGATGTTCCGGAACAACTCAAAATTAAAGTTGCATTAAATTTTCTAGGCAGGAAGGGGAGACGCTGACCCGTCCTGGCACTCTCAAAATATTGACTGCACTCTCTTGGACCATGACAGCCATTCGCCAGTCTTGGATATGTCCTTCATATTTAATCTAGTCTGAGACTCCTTTCCCTGGAGCAGTCAGGGCCATATCCTAGAGGGTGGCGTCTTCCCTATCCTCCCTCCTTCCTTCTCTTTTTCCCTTCTCCTTTCACCATTCTTTCCTCCCTTACTCACCCAGAGGTTGGGGCCTGTTGTTCCAACCCCTTCATCTCCCCTTCCATCTTCTGTCCTCTCCACGGCCTTATTTCTTCTTTAGTTTTATATCCTTTCCTTTTTGCTATCCCTCTGGCTCCCTTGCCCTCTCTCTCCGGCTTGCAGAACTAGGGCTGAGGAGGAGTTGGCGTCGGTTACTGGCCAACCCGTGAGTGCCACGTAGTATGTCAGCCGCGAGGGTGTTGCCACTCCACTGTAGACTCCTCCTCCTCCTAGAGGGGGGAAGCTCCTGTGGGGTCCTGATCCTCCGGCTCATTACCAAACAGTGATGAATGGTGGAGATGCACAGAAAGATCAAGAATTACAGTAGGTACGTAATTTTCATTTCTGCTTTGCTGTTTCCAGTTCTGTGCACACACTGTGGCAGTTGAGCTGTTTTGTGCTCCTGACTTGAGTTCTAGAGATAATGGCTGTTCTTCTTGACCTACACACATTTTATGCTCATCTCAGCCCCAGTCCCTTGCTAATTCGGACAGATAGTGTCACTGTAATACACTACATAAACAAGCAGGGAGCACACGCACCCTTACTGACCTTGAAGAGAAGTTATGAGAGTGTGGTACTGGGTGATGATTCACGACATTCAGCTGTCAGCCATGTGTCTTGCAGGTATCCAAAATGTCTCGACAGTCTAGGCAGGTCTCTGTTCTTAACCTATGAACGGAAACTGTTGACCTCCATAGTAATTACCTTTTCACAAGATGGGGTTATCCCAAGTTGGACCTTTTTTTGCGCCCTCACACAACACAGAACTGCCATGTTTCAGCTAGCTTGCTCCAGGGCATGTAGTTTTTTGGTGAGATGTGTTGTCCCTCTCATGAAAAGGGAGATCCTCGGGGGTATCTTCGTCAGCAGGTAAGACCGTAGGAACCTTCACAGTCTGAAGTGGAATCCACATGGAATATTTTCAGCGGTATAACTGGGACTGCCCATGCCGTCGACATCCGCCGACGTTGGCAACCCTATATAGGTGTGTGTGGGGGGGCTACCTCCTCAGTTCTTTCCTGCCATTGACTTGCTAGCAGTCTCTGCTCAAGCTTTCTCGCAGTGTTCACGCCTTGTTTGGCCTACAGCTGTTTTCTCCTCTAACCCATACCAAAATCACTTTTTTAGAGATTTATTTCTTCTTGTTTAAGAGTTTATCTTTTCTGGCGCTGCCGTTATGGAAAGAAGATTGCCTCTACAAACACTGTGTGTCTGCTGTCTTGGGCCTGACCATGCCGTCTCAGACTGTGAGCTCTGCCAGAAGATTAATCAAACAACCCTTAGGCGATGCAAGAAGGCTCTGAAAAAATTTATGGAACAGGTAGCCAGCTCTGGGCAGGGGTCCTCCGGGGCCCCAACAGCCCAGTCGCCCACTGGGGTTTTCGAGCTCCAAGGCTCAAGACAGATCCTCTGTGAAGAGTCATAAAAAGACAGAAATCAGGCCCCCACGGTGATCCCGCTCCCTGTCAGACTCTTCTTTGGGAGGCTGTTCAGCGTCTGCTCTGACAAAGAGGTTACCTGTCCAGGTCTCTGTTACTACCAGACCCATACCGACAGCTCCTCTTCCCACCCCCAATCCCGGACACACAGGGCACTTGTCCGTCGACCTCTGGGTCGTCTGCCTCTCTACCCTCGACTGGCGTGTCAACAGCAGCACCGTCAAGGACTGCCCTCTCTCCTTCCAGGGCTACAGGCTTGTTGGGCTCCCAGGACGGAGGGTCGTCGGCTCCTGTGCTGTCGAACCACTGTCCGTCGATGTCCACTGTGGACATGAACGAAGTACTGGTCAAATTCACAAACATACTCTTTCAGCAGCTGGGTGCCTTCAATAGGCCCTTTTCGCCATCACTGTCGATGATGGCTTTATCACCTCCTATTCATCAACCCTGGGAGGCACCCTGCGCGCTGCCGACAGAGCATCCGATGCCAGACCCAGATGAGGTCGATGTCGAGGAGTATCATCCTGATCTTATCCTCCTTGATGGTATAGAGGAGGAAGAGGAAGAAATCCTTATCTCAGATAAGTCTACTGTCTCCTCAGTCAATGAGGACTCTGCTAAGCATACCCCAAGGTTTGCTTCTGAGGATGCTACTTTTTTCAGTCTTGTGAAGCAGTTGTCTGCCACAGTGGGCTTCCAGACTGAGGAAGAGGATGTCACCAGGATTGACCTGGTGGACTTAATAGAGAGTAAGGAATCTCCACCAAGATGATTCCTTTTGTGCTTCCAGCATTGAAGAATGCCACTACGGCAGCCTGTCACAGACCAGACATTGTGCCAGTTATGCCTCGCAGGGCGGACAAGCTTTACATTGCCGCTCAGGGCCTTCCTTATTTTGCTGCCCAGGCCGAAGCTGACTCTGTGGTCATCAAGGCAGCCCATGACAGATCTAAGGCACCTAAGCACCTTAGTTTCCTCCCCCCAGACAAGGAATCCTGCAGGATTGAACTGTGGGGCAAAACTGTTTATACCTCGTCTACTTTAGACCTGAGGATTGCAAATTCTGTCTCACATGGTTAAATACCAGAATGCCAACTGGAGAAAGGGCGGAGGTGCTGCTCAGGCCCTTCCTGGTGGCTCCCAGAAGCAGGAACTTCTTCAGTGTTTTCAAACTGCTGAGGATGTTGGCAAACACCACCTCAGGGCCCTGTATGACATGGCCGATACTGTGGCCAGAGTGGCTGCCATGGGCATATGCCTTTGTAGGCACTCCTGGCTTAGGGTCTCTGGATTTGCAGCTGATGTGCAGAACAAGGTGCTTAATGCACCTTTCAGTAGCAGCATGCTCTTCGGCCCTGATGTCCAGGACCTCATGATCTGCAGGCCTCTGGCACAGCCATTAAGTTTTACCACTCTCTCTACCACGAGGTAGAGGACATTCTACTTTTCTTAGGCCAATAGGCCAGGCACGGGCGCGCCCCCCCCCCCCAGGGTAAATGTAGAGCCCAGGCTTTCTTGCCTGCCCCCTTCAGTGCTGGAACAATGATCAAGCGTCCCAGAAGTGACTGACCAGCCTCTGCAGCTGGCTCCTTCTCAGCTCGACTTCTTGCCAGACCCCACACCCTCCTCTGGTCCAGACCCCGGAGGTGGCAGTCTGATGTTTGTTCTCCCTCCTTCTGAATCAGTGGAGAACCATAACTTCAGATGCATGGATCCTGCAGATCATAGAGAACGTCACACCCTGGAGCTTATTTAACAGCCCCCAGATACCCCTTCTCCACCCTACAACTACCCCCCGGCTCACTTGTCTGTTCTCTGGGAGGAAGTACAGTCTCTTCTGCGCAAGCAGGCAATCGAGTTAGTGCCAAAGCAACAGAGAAATCAGAGGGGGTTTATGCCAGGTTTTTCCTACTCCCCAAAAAGACCAGAGATCTGAGGTCCATTTTAGAGCTAAAGGAACTCGGTCTCTTTGTTCAGTACAGAATATTCCTGATGGTAACTTTGCCAGGCTTCATGCCCCTCCTCAAGACCAGAGACTGGTTCTGTTCACTGGGCATGCAGGATGCTTACCTGCACATTTCGGTCTTTCCTCCTCACAGGAGGTTTCTTTGTTGAGAGCCTTTCAGGGCAAGCATTACCAGTTCAAAGTGCTGCCCTTTGGCTTATCCTCTGTGCCATGTGTCTTTTACCAAGTGCTTAGCAGCAGCTGCAGCAGCTCTCAGAAAAGAGGGACTGTGCGTCTTCCATTACCTGGATGATTGGCTTCTCAAGGCTCTTCCACTCTCTGGCCATTACTGTCTACCTGCCCAAGTCTGTTCTAGTACCATCCAAAAGACTGCAGTACATGGAGGGGGTTCTGGATTCTGAGCAGGGGAAGGCCTTCCTACCCCAAAACATGATGGGGATTGCCTTATGGCCCAAGCTCAGGAAGTAGCTCAGAATTGGTACATTCCTGCCAGGCTGTACATCAGATTGTTGGGTCTAATGGCAGTGGCCATTCCCACTGTTTCATTGGCCAGGCTTCACATGTACACCCTTCAGTGGACCCTCGGAGTGCACTGGGACCAGCGCAGGGGGAAGCCACCCTGCATATCAATGTCCTGGAGATGAGAGCAGTGCTCTGCCATGCAGGCATTTCAGGAGCATCTTGCTCCAGGTCAGCTGCTGGTGCAGTCAGACATTCTGAGTGTTGTCTACTACTTCAACAAGTGGGGTGGCACTGACTCGTACCCCCTTTGCAGGGAGACCATGAGAGTGTGGTATTGGGCACTGGAGCACAATCTGACTCTCTCAGCAATCCACGTGACAGGCGTCTTAAAAACCATGGCGGACAGTCTTAGCAGGACTCAGTCCAGCATGCATAAATGGGAGATTCTCTCATCCATAGCAGAAGATCTGTTTGACAGATGGAGTCATCCAGAGTTGGACCTTTTTGTGTCCCCACTCACTGCAAAACTGCCCAATTTCTGCTCACTAGATCCAGGCCCTGGAGTTTCCTGGCGAGACGTGTTGTCCCTCTCTTGGAGTGGGAGATTTCTGTACGCATTTCCTCAGTTTCTTCTAATACAGAGAGTGCTGATCAAGCTGCAAATGGAGGGGCTCAGCATGATTCTAGTAGCTCCATTCTGGCCTTGTTAGATATGGTTCCTCTGCTTCAGCAGCTAGCGGAGGAACCTCTGGTCCCTCTGCCCCTTTGCAGGAATCTGTTGACCAGGATCGGGGAACCCTGGTCCATCCCAATCTCTGGTTCCTCCATCTGCATGCCTGGCTTCTGAGAACGTAGCCATTGCCAGGTTTGGGGTTTCTAACAGGGTTGCGGACGTCCTGGTGGTCGTCTGCTAGCCTTCCATCCTTGCCACTTATGCCATGAAGTGGAAGTGGTTTGCCATCTGGGCTGACAAACATCCCCTTGATCCCTTCACCTGCCTGGTCAGTCATATCCTGGACTACCTGGTTTCTTTGTCTAAGACCTCCAGTATTCTTCCCTCAACGTCCACCTTTTGGCTATTTCTGCCTTTCATGAGCCCGTGGGTGACAGCACAATTGCTCAGCTGGATGTCTCCCGTACTTTTCTTGTGGGCATCCTGCATCTGAAATCCCCAATCCATTCCCTTGTCCCAGCTTGGGACTTGAATTTTATTTTGGAAAAGTTGACCATCTCCTCTTGAGCCTTTTGTGACCTGTGATTTGTGCTTTCCCTCTTGGAAAGCGCCATTTTTAGTTGCAATTACTTCTGATCAAAGAATTTCAGAGCTTCAGGCCCTCTGGTGCGAGGAGCCTTATTTGAGTTTTCGAAGACCAGGGTATCTTTGCACACAAATCATAAGTTTCCGCCCAAGGTGGTCTCAGAGTTCACACTTAGTCTATCCACCTTCCTGTTTATTTTCCTGAGTGTGCCAATCCAGGAGAAGCACTGCTCCATACGTTAGATGTGCGCAGAACATTGGAGTATTATCTGCTTCGGACTAAAGAAAGTCGGAGCAGTTGTCTCTTTTACCCCAGGTGGAGAGGTCGCTTCAGTTTCTAAGCAGTGTTTATCCAAATGGTTGGCTAATTGCATTGTGTTCTACTACAATAAGTATGGCAAAGAATTGCCTGGTGCTGTCAAACCTTACTCAACCAGAGGCATGATTACCTCGGTGGCTTGTTTCTAAGGTGTGTCTGCTGCTGATACTTGTGCCACTGCCACCTGGAGTACAATCCACACTTTCACCAAGCATTACAGTCTGGACATTGCCTCAAGAGCCCATGCAGATTTTGACATGGCTGTGTTACAAGGACACCTGTCTTGCGTTTATGGAGATCCAGCCTCCCACATTGTCTAACACTTGTCACTGCTTGGTACTCATTCCTGCGGTGTTACCTGATGACTGAACTTACCTTAACAGTAGATCTTCAAGGGGATCTCGGTCATCAGGTATGATTTCCCTCCCACAGTCCCTCTTCTTGGGGCCCTGTCTAGGACCAGGCTATCTGTTGTATCCCATTTTTTATTTAGAATGGGTCCTGCTGTCTCAACTCTGTTACCTAGGACTTGAGCCTTGCTCCCTTCATCTCTGGAGGGAGAGAACTGAGGAGGGAGTGGGGCTGCCCACGCCTGTATAGGATTGCTGACATCTCCGAATGTTGACAGCGTGGGCGGCCCCATTTGTACCGCTGACAATCTTGTGTGGATTCCCCTTCAACAACGGTGAAGGTTCCTATGATGTTACCTGATGACTGAGATCCCCTTCTTACATAAAGGTTCTGTTCCTTTATATGGTTCCTTCAGTCTATCTCATTTAGAGGGTCTTGATCAAGCTGCGGGCAGAGCTTGCTTCTCTGATACTTGGGGCACCATATTGGTTGTGACAGATTAGGTTCCCTCATCCAAAACACCTTGCAGTGGAGCCTTCGCTACTGCTTCCACTGTGTCGAGGGTGTCTGTCTCAAGAGCAGGGGTCCCTGATCCATCTGTACCTCAAGTCTCCATATCTGCTTGCATGGCTGCTGAAAACGTAGCCATTGCCTGTTTTGGGGTATGCGCCAAGGTGGCTGATGTATTACTTGTGCCTTGATTTCCCCCAGACGCACGTATTCCTTAGAATGGAATTTTGTTTTTTCTGTCTATGCTTCACGTTCTATGAACCCTTATTCATGTCCTGTGATTTTTTTTTTTTTCCCTCCCCCTGCGTTACCTGTGGTCTTTCTTGGGTTCTAATCTCCAGTATTCATCTATTAAGTTGCATTTTGCGACCGTTTCAACTTTTCACGGTCTCATTGATGGCAAAACTGGTGTACATTCCTTGAGGGGATATTGCATATCCATACACTGATCTGAAAAGTGCTCCCACCTTGGGACCTTCATTTTGTTTTGGAAAGCAGACAGCGGTTCTGTTCGAACCTTCTGTGAAATGTTCCCTGTCCTGGAAAACCATTTTTCTCCTCCTTCTTTAAGAATTTCTGACCTACAGGCTCAGGTAGCTGAGCCTCCTTATTTGATTTTTCAGCAGGACAGGATACCCTTCCAGACCAATTTTGGATTTCTTCTTAAGGTAATCTTTGAGTTCACTCTAAATGGGACCATCCATGTCCCCGTGTGTTATGCTTGACATGCTAACTAGGCTGAAGCATTGCTGCATTCACTAAATGTACATAGAAACAGAGAATCTGATGGCAGATGAGGACCGCTTGGCCCACCTAGTCTGCCCATTTCCCTGCCTAATGGATAAGCTGCAAATCCTAGTTAAGCAACAGCTTACTTCCTCCTACCCCGCATTAGAATTGCCTTATGTCTGTTCCATGCATTCTTGAATTCCCCCACTGTTTTTGATTCCACAACCTCCTCAGGAAGCCTGTTCCATGCATCTACAATCCTCTCCATGAAAAAATACTTCCTTACATTACCTCTGAGCCGTCCCCCCTCTGTCTTCAAATTGTGCCCCTTGTTCTTGCACATCTTTTGAAAGATGCTACCCTCTTGGACTTTGATTCCCTTGAGGTACTTCAAAGTTTCTATCATGTCCTGCCTCTCCCTCCTTCCTCGAAGGTATACATACTAAGCTTCTTTAGTCTGTCTTCGTATGTCTTCTGGTGTAGACCCTGCACCATTTTGGTTGCCCACCTCTGGACAGCCTCCACCCTGTCTGTCTTTGCAGAGATGGGGTCTCCAGAACTGCACGCAGTACTCCAGATGGGGTCTCACCAACTGTCTGTACAGAGGGATAACAACTTCCTGTTTTCTACTGGTGATGCTTCTCCCGCTGCATCCCAGTATGCCCCCAGCCCTTCTTACTGCCTCCTCACATTGTTTGCCCACCTTTAGGTCATCTGATACAACTACCCCCAGGTCCCTTTCCATTTTTGTTGTCAGTATCTCACCCCCTATTATGTACTCTTCCCATGGGTTTTTGTTTCCCAGGTACATTAATTTGCACTTCTTTGAGTTGAATATAAGCTGCCGTATATTTGATCATTCCTCCAACCTTGCCAAGTCCCTTCTCATCCTTTCCACCCCACATTTCTACCTTGATCGTACTAAGGACTGCAGAAAGTCCTCTCAGCTTTTTGTTTCGTTCATCCCCGGTAAGAAGGGCATCATATGACTAAACTGTGCTTGTCCAAATGTTTGGCCAGCTGTATTTTGTATTGTGGGAAGCACAGTAAGGAGCTTCCTAGTTCTCTTTGTGGTCACTTCACTAGTGGCGTGACCACTTCAGTGGCCTGTTTTCAGAATGTCTCTGCAGCTGACACCTGTGCTGCTGCTACATGGAGTACTGTGCATACCTTAACAAAAAAAATTGCAGTCTGGATGTTTTCTGGCAGACGTGCCAGTTTTAGCCTTTTTGAGTTACATGGCCTCCTGTCATGACGACATAATTGACACGGACCTCCTCCCTTGGTACCTTGTGTACATTTTAGGAACCATTCCAAAGATGTGGCTCAATGGAAGAGATGTCCTCAAAGATAGAACAGGTAACCCCGTCCCCCAATAATAGTAGCTTTTCAGAGCTCCTATATTGGGCCACAGGGCACCTACCGTCCTCCACCCCATTTTTATTCCTGGATGACATGGTTGCCTGCAGTGATGCCTGCTGTCTTTTCTGGGTTATACATTTTATTCCAGTCCATTGCCTCTCCATTGTGGTTGGTCCTGGTCTCCCAGTTCCTGCTAGTCAGTGTCCTACAAGCTAGTCTCCGGTGGGGAACTGAGGAATGATAGGGCTGACAGCTAGCAAAAGTCTCCAGGTAGCCCCGATGCTGAGGGCTTACAGTTCCAAAGGCATGGCCCAGTGGAAGAAATTCTTAAAAGATCTATTGGTAGGTTACTGTTTGACTGTTATGGGGCCCTAGCAGGCAAAACATCTCACCAGTGCATCTGAGGGGGGAGCTGGACACTAGAAAACTGAACACACAGAGTGTAAGAGCATCCATTATTGTAGATTAACATTTTTAAATGGGGAATAGCCTTGAATATGAAACTCTGAACCCTAGTCAGGTGATAATGAAACTGAGTGGATAAGTGTCTAGAAGAAATGTAATTTTTTTTTGTTGCCTGTTTGTTTTTAGCCAAAACCTGGAGGTGGTGGCAGACGACGAGGAGGGCAGCGACATAAAGTCAAGTCCCAGGGTGCTGCAGTAACTCCTGCTAGTGGCTGCTAAACTGACCATATCCCCAACACCTCTGGAAGAAGCTAAAGAGGAAGACAACCAAGGAAGGCCTGAATAACTCCACGTAATTTATAAGCAGACAGTGGTGCAGTAGCCAACCAAGTTTTCAGGTTGGATCACTTCACCCCTCCGTTCCCCAAAATTCTGTACATTTGGCCTTTCTCCCGATTAATTTTTTTTTTTTTTAACTTGAATTGCCAGTTCTTGTGTATTTAAAATGCAGGGTAAATTATGGTCTCACAAAAAAATTAGCGAGAAAATAGCTAAGTTGGCATCTTGCTTTCACACTTTCGTGTACCAAAAAAAAAAAAAAGGTTTCCCAGGAAGACCACCTCATCTGTGACAAGGTACCATTTCACCATTTTAGTTGGAGTGGTATTTTCAGGAGGGACAGTCTGGGGCTTCCCTTGTTCAGAAAGGTCTGTTCGATCATATATCGTTTTAAAAAAGAAAAATATTTATATTTTTTAAGAGTTTTAATCTTAAGTATATTACAGTTTGCTGGTAAAAGCCATCTTCTGAAAAAGAGTACTCTAATAATACAAATGGCAGGTATTGCAGTAGCTGCCAAAGCCTGCAGCCCTTTATGGAGATGGTCTCGAAGTGTGGTACTACAGGCTGGCTCCGAAGTTCTTCCACTTTGAATGAATTCAGTACCAAAGCTAGTATGCCTCCATGTTAGATGCAGGTGATAAACAAGACACTTATTATCTGTAGGGGTGTGGATGTAAGGTTCCTGTCAGTCCCAAGGTTTTTGAACGTTCCCTGTACAGTATTAAATGCAGTGGTATCCACTGGGAAAATGATGTGTGAAATGTCAAAGATGTATTGCATTCTTTAGTAGTCATGTCGATGAGCAGCAAGCCACCCCCAACACAGAAAACAGAACCAAGTTTGTTGGAGGAACTTTGGGGAGGCACTTATCATGGGGATGCCTGTAGCCGCGCCTAGATCATCCCTCTCTGATCACTGCAGAACATAGGGCATTTGATTAAAACCACAGCTATATACCTACTATGCCAGCAACTCCAGTAGAACGTCCTGTGACCAACTAGCCAGTTCATGCAGATGAAGACCAACAAGGATGCAGAGGCTGAAAAAGGCAGCCTGACTGCAGATTTTTTCCTCCCCCAGGTATCGGAAGAGGTCTTTGAATTGTGCATTTGATTTTAGAGAGGGGGGAGGAGGGTGGTACCATTTTGTTTGTATTTTATTTTGTATGAAACACAAGGGAAGAAAGATATGATTAACTTGATGGCTTAAAGTACTCTTAATCAGTGACTTTTGGTTCTGATTTTTGCATCTGGCTGCATGTTTTAATTTAATGGTTTGCATTTTGTCATAAGGCTGGCATTGTTGTACAAAACTGAAAATAAAAATATTCAAAGTTAAAATAAGAATTTGGTGGTGTTTTTGTTTTGTTTTTTACCTGCTGCCACCCAGTGCTAATTAACTGATACTGGGAACCATTTGAGGACAATTAAATAGCCTGACTATATCTATATATATCTATATATATATATATATATATATATATATATATATATATATATATATATATATATATATATATATATATATATACACACACACATATACACACATACACATACAGTTGTTCAGATAAAAACAAAATGCAGCTGATCCACCATGCAAGGCCGATTCACTGTAAATGCAGACAAGATCAGTTTCGGCAAAAATATGGTGATATCCCTTCAAGATAGAGCTCTTGCAGCAGGCAATAACCATGCAGACTATGACACCAGGTAGTAGGACCCCACGGAAAAATTCTAGCTAGCAGTCTGTGGCAGAGGACTGCCCCTGATGTCGGTCTCACCCCCAATGTCGCCCATGGTATAAAGGGGCAGTCCCCTGGCACCACCTCAGTTTTTTCCCTGTCTACCCGGGCATCTTTGCTCCACGGATGCCTCCTGCTGCCAGTTGACCACCTTTTTTCACGCGGTTACAGGTTTGTTTTTTTTGGGGGGGGGTCAAATTTACCGAATTAGTGTATGTCTACCCAGCCGACTTCATCCACAGAGTGGCAGAAATTGAAGTGTGCGTGCAGCAAACAGATCCTGGCCAAAGACTGCTATTCGGCCTGCTTTCTGTACCTAGCCCCCGACCACAAGCCAGATGCCTGCCCACATTGCCTCAGCTTCAATGGGAGGACCCGCATCTGCTTTCTGAAGGCTTTAAAAGCATACCTTAGTGAACAAGTGGCCGCCATGCAGAAGACCCACTCAGGGCACGACTCGTCTTCCTCCTCAGCCAAGGACTGTTTCCCGTAGAGAGAAGTTGAGCGGGAGGCACCATCATCGAGACAATAGGTCTAGTCAGAATCCCATCCCAGGTCCACACACAAGGCTTCCAAAAGTTCGACCTCTGGTGCAAAGTCAGACTCTGCCCCTCTGGTTTCCCTTGCTCTTCCTGGTTCACCATTGAGGAAGCCTTCTGCCTCCATCCAGACATCAGGCGAGGAGTCTTCTGGGCTACGGCCTACCCAGGCCTCCGTTTCCCTGGCTATTAGGATCCACATGCTCTCATTAGGATCTCTGCCAGAAGGATCAGCCCACACTTCGTCAGGCGGCAGGTCTGAGCTTGCCATCCACAAGGCCGTTACCTCAGGGTCGTCTGACAAGATGACAGGGTCTGATGACACAGAGACATCTGGAACATGAGCGCCACAAGAAACCGTGCGCACCTTCCATGCTGTTGTCAGCCGGGGCTCTGGACTGACAACAGTCTGTAATGCCCTCTGACTCCACTATGGAGCTGGACCAGACGCCCTCGAAGAGATCGTCTGATCCACAGGGCTCAAGAAAGTGTCCGACTGGATGCTTGACTCTGAGAGCCACAGACCAGGTGCTGTTGGCTCCATCGCTACCTTCCCCTCAGGAGCCCGATGACCAGATGCCAGGGGATGAGACAGCGGCACCGTCGGACCTGACAACAGAGGGGAACTAAAAAGCATCCGATGCTGGGCCCATCGGACACCCCTACCCCGAAGCCAGACCCACATCTGGGCCCTATGGTCCCTCTGGCTGAGGTCGGTGCTCTATTCACCAGTTGGTGGAACACTATCAAAGGGGATCTGTTGCCCAGACTGCTGGGGCCGAACCTCACTCACGTAGACCCCTATACCAACGCTGCCTAGGCAGCCAACCCCCCCTCCATGCAGATCACCCTTGCCGCCCCTGACGCCAGCCCACCCGGCTCCAGGCAGTGATGAACAAGAGTCCCCCGGATGATGGAAGCATGGTCGTCGTCCATCCAGATACTCTTCCAGACGCCAGAGTTGCTCTAGCAGATGCCGGTCCACATCTTCAGAGGAGTCCACTGGAGGCTCCTCCTCCTCGTATGACTCCTCAGAAGGTGATTTGTCTCTTCTATATGCGGATCCTAGGAGGGATCCCCCAAGGTCGCCTCCAGACGATCCCACTTTCCTAGATGATGAGACACATTCAGTTCCTTAACCAGTGGGAGATGGAAGATTTAGACCCCGAGAGATGCCGTCTGATGAAAGTCTTGGCCACTGACCCAAAACCCTTGGTCATCCCACCATTAGTAGAGCCCTTCCAGGACGTTACGAAACTAGCCTGCAAGCACCCTTCCACAACCTTGGTGGTTCCTAAGAAAGCTGACCACTTGTATAGGACCCCTAGGGAAGAACCACATTTGAGCAAGCAACCAAAAGCCGGCTTAATGGTCTTTATGGCTACACATGGTAGGACTCAACAACCGAAGCATACGAGTTCCCAACCACCAGATAAGGAGTCCAAAAAGATGGACCAGTTTGACTGGAAGGTCCACTCTTCTGCCACTTGTACAGTCCAGTCATTTAATTTTCTGGCACACATGGTGATGTATCAGAAGTCTGTCTGGAACAAGGCCATGGGCCTGGCTCTGTCACCACCTGACTCCTCTAATAAGTTGGAGCTCTTAGCTGTCCTACAGTCTGGTGCTGACACTGGCAGTTGTGTCCTCAGGTGCTCATATGACTCGGCAGACACTGCCACCAGAGCAGCTGCCATGGGGATGTGCCTCCAGTGCTACTCTTGGTTGAGGATCTCAGGCTTCCGACAGGATTTGCAGAATGGTATCCTGGATGCCCCCTTTCAAGGATCAGTTCTTTTCTTCCAGGAGGCAGAAAAGAAGATCACAGGCTGCAGAACTCAGGAAAAGCAGTTTCTGAAGTCTAGAAGATGTATAAGTCAGAGCCAACCCCATCGAGGTATCTGCCCTTTGGCAGGCAACGAGGCCAGCAGGGGAAACGACAGCAGCAAAGAGGGGGATACAAAAGAAAAGGCACCCCCCCCCCGTCATCAGGGGCACAGGGACCAAGGAATGCCAAAATGCTAGCCCTCCCTTACTCACTTTACAACATTCATTACTCTCTGCCTCCCCCCCGGCAGAGCTACGGGGGAGGCAGTAGGAGAGTAGGTCTCCCTTTACCTTGCAGGTTGGTCCAGCATTATGGCAGACCAGGGGAGGCAGTAGGAGGGCAGGTCTCCCTTTACCTTGCAGGTTGGTCCAGCATTACGGCAGATCAGTGCGTACTCCAAATTATATAAAGGGGTTACGTTCTGGAGTTCACCCAGATACTTCCAGACAAGCCACCAATTGCTCCCCATCCCATGCAGGCCTCATTCAGGCAGAAATCCGTGCCCTCCTGAGCAAAAAGGCAATCTGGGTAGTCCCACAGAGTCAAAGAGGAAGGAGTTATTACTCCTACTTCTTCTTAGTTCCAAAAAAGACAGGAGACCTTCATCCCATCCTGGATCTCAGTCAGCTGAACAATTTTATCGAATACAAAAGGTTCAGGATGGTGACACTGCCAGGATTGCTGCCCACGGGACTGGCTGTGCTCCCTGCAAATGCAGGACGCATACATGCACATACCAATCCTATCATCCCACAGAAAATACCTTCGCTTTACTTTCCAGGGCAAGCATTATTAGTTTCTGGCACTGCTGTTCGTCCTCTCCTCAGCATCTTGAGTATTCACCAAGTGCCTGGTGGTGGTGGCAGCAGCTCTCAGCAGGCAGGGACATTACATCTATCCCTACCTTGATGACTGGCTTCTGACAGCCCCCACAAGGGACCAGCTGTGTAACACACAGGAAAGTACTTTCTGACTGTTCCTAGCCCTGGGGATCACCTTGAATCTTCCCAAGTCATCCGCCTGGCCCAGTCAGAGATTACAATACATAGGGGCCATCCTGGACACCATCCAGGGAAGGGCCTTCCTCCTGTCGGACAGGGCTGATCGCCTGTGGGTGCTGGCTCAAAAAATTGCCGCCTCAGGCCAGATATCGGCCAGAATGATTCTGCAACTCCCAGGCCAAAAGGCAGCCGCCATCACGACAGTGCCTTTAGTTAATCTCCACATAAATGCTTCAGTGGAACCTCAGGGTACAGTGGGATCAGCGTTCAGATGATCTCGAGCAGCAAGTTCTGATCTCCAGTGCAGTGCATCATACTTTAGAATGGTGGCTCACCCCCTCCCGACTAGCGACAGGGGCTCCGTTTCGGAGTCCCAGTCCTTGGCAAATCCTGACAATAGATGCCTCGGGACTGGGGTGGGGCACATGTCAAAGGAAATCTGACAAGAGGTACGTGGACTCCTTTGGAACGCAGCCTCCACATCAGTGTGTTGGGGATGAGAGCTGTTCTGTATGCCTTACAGGGGTTTGACAGACCACCTCCCAGGCCCCTTACTGATCCAGACAAACATGTCGGTAGTCTTTTACATCAACAAGCAAGGGTGCACTCACTCTTATCCCCTTTGCAGAGAGGCCATGAGAGTCTGGTACTGGGCAGTGGAGCACAATCGGGAACTCACAGCGGTTCACGATCTTACTTCAAGAGGGCTCTTGCAGTAGGTAATAACATATAGGACTGACGCCGGCCGGCGGCAGGACCCCACGGAAAAATTTCTAGCTAGCAGTCCCTGGCGAGGGACCGCCCCATGTCAGGTGACCGGCATCAGGCGGCGCCTGTATAAAGGGGCGGTCCCAGACGCCCGCTCTTCCAGTTCTTTCCCGCCTGCTAGCCTGCAGGTAGCGCTGTGGTAAAGTTCGCTTAGCAAAGCCCTGTTCTTTCGTCGGTTTTTACCAAAACTTTCAGTATTTTCATATCGTATCGTCAGGTTAACATCTGTGTATGTCGTCCCCTTCCAAAAATAAGTGCGACTCGTGCGGTGCCCAACTGCCACACAAGGACGGCCACTCTCTCTGCCTTTTTTGTCTAGGCCCCGACCACGCGGTCCACAAATGCCCGCATTGCCTGCACTTCAACGCGGCTACCCTCAGACTACGCCAACAGTCCCTGGAATCCCATTTGCTCAAAAACAAGATGTCTTCAGTGGAGAAGGAATTGAAGCTCAGGCAGGCATCGACCTCTCCCGAAGGGCACCACAAGAAGCGGGACAAAGAAAGGCATAGGGAGAAGGCCTCCTCGTCCGTGACTCCATCAGGTAACATCCCTTCCGGGGGACCGTCCAGCAGCCTCTAAGGTTTTGGAGGAGGCGTCGGCCCGCCCATTGGGCTCGCGCTCAGGCCCTGCGGGCGCCTCCAGGCTAAAGGAGGCCTCTGCCCCCAATACCGCCCGTGAGCTGCGGCCCTACTGGCGCGGGCACCTCCCATAAGTCAGACGTCTGCTCCTCCGTCCGCCGGGAGAAGACGATAAGACGCCCGACCCTTCGGGGTGGCGCACGGTCGTGTCCCCCTCAGACCGGGCCGCTTCCCACCCTCGGCCCGCCTCCGACGAGGGACCCCCTAAGTCTGACGCCAGCTCCTCCGGCGCCCGCAGGGATCCAGCCCCTAAGTCGCATGGTGGCTCCTCCGACGTGCACCGGGCGTCAACCTACAACAAACCCTCCATCTTCTGTCGTCCCAGGTTCCCCGCAGCCTTCGCTGCCATCCGGGGAGCCCGAGTCGCCACAGCCTGACCCCGGGGACTTTTCTCCCCTCCGTCCCAGGCGTGCTGAGGATATCCCTCCACCGTCAGACCTTCCTCCACAGAACCGGATCTGCGCGGCCCCACTGACACCAGCGGATATTCCCCTTCCATCGGTACCCGACCCTCACGGGCCTCAGTATTGACCTGCCATGGGGCTTCCTACTGGATCGTCTGCTCCGGCAGCTCCTCTGGTACCCAGGTAACCGGCGTCCTATCCGACGCCATCTTACCCGGGTCCGCAGTATCCAGCGCCACAGTACCCGACGCTGGCTCCGCCGACGCCGCAGTACCCAATGCCGCAATACCTGGCACCTTCCCGCAGCCGGGTTACGGATACTCTCCTTACGGATGTAATCCGTATAGTTATCCCGCTCCTCCTCCTTCACTGCCCCCCGGGCCGCCAGTGGATCTGCAGGAGACTCTGGCTTCCTGGTGGGCTGAGGCCAAGGCTCCGCTCACCAAGGAAGTTGAGAGCGCCTTATGGCAAGGGTGCCACCCCCGACCCCCGTGCACCCGAGACGGCACACTCCCTCTCCCTCTCCGGATTCCAGGGCCCTTACCTCTGGATCCAGAGAGGGGCAGGACACGCGTCCAGGGATCTCCCTAAGGAACCCGTTCCTCTCCTAGACAGGTCAGGGAGTCTTACTCTGCTTCTAATTCTTGTTCTTCCTCCTTGCTCTCGAATTCATCAGATTCCTCTGACGGATGCTCCGAGAGAGACGACGAGCCTCGCTCTCCGTCCAAGCCCCGGCCGAGGACTCCTCCGAAGTCCCCTCCGGAGGATCCTTCCTTCACGGAGTTGCTCAGGAAGATCCAGGAAGTACATCAGTGGCGTTCTCTGGAACCAAATCCTCAGCGGGTCAAACTCGCCGAACATCTGGACCTGCCCCTTACGGCTCCTACTTTACTGCCACCCTGGATCGAGCCTCACGCCCACCTTGTTTCCACTATTTGGAAACAACTGTCTGCTTTAGCCCCGCTTCCTAGGAAGTCCAACAGGCTACACCAGGCTCCGGAGGGTGTAGATTTTTTGGATTCTCACCCCTGTGCAGACTCTGTTGTGATTAACGCCGCTCACGGCCGGTCAGCACACCCCAAACATTTAAGCTCGTCTCCCCCGGATAAGGAATCTCGCCATCTGGACCAGTACGGAAGAAAAATATACACTTCTTCCACACTGGGAATTCGGGCCCTGAATTATGTAGCTCATATGGGGGATTACCAGAAGGCTATCCTTACCCGGGCGGAATCTAAGATTGACTCCTTCCCTGACTCCCAAGTCAAGCAGGAGTTAGCTGACCTTGTCCGTTCTGCTCATTCAGCCAGTCGTCGCATCCTGAGGACGACCTACGATGCAGTGGACACTGCCCGGGCAGAGCTCCGCGTTCGACGCAAGTCTTCGGCGTCACGCCTGGCTCCGCATGTCAGGTTTGGTCCCGGAGGTGCAGTCAGCAATCCAGGAGGCACCTTTCAGGGGTTCAGTGCTTTTCGGCTGTGATGTCAAGGACATCATCACCGATTTGCAGGAGAAGGGGACGGCTCTGAAGTCTGTCGATTCCATGTACCGTCCCCATCCCTGGCGCCGTCCTTTTCGCAAGCGCGGCGGCCTCAGCGAAACCCAAGGAAGGCGGGTCACTAACGCCGGACCCCCGCCGCCCAAAAAAGCAGCAGGTGGCCCAGCTGCAGCGCTGCCCCACACCACCTGACTCCTCCCCGGAGGATCCAGTAAGAGAGAGATTCTCCCTCCACCTTCCGGGTTGGGAGAGGGATAACAGCAGTTCATGGGTGCTTAATTATTGCGGAGGGCACTCCATAAAGTTTCTACAGAAACCTCCATACCCCTCTGAAGTCCTCTTACGCAAGGGACCATCTTCCTTTGGTCAGGGAAGAAATATCTGCCCTTCTCGAGAAGCAGGCCATAGAACCCGTTCCCCCTCACCTTCAGGGGACGGGTTACTATTCCCATTTCTTCCTGGTCCCAAAGAAGACAGGAGATCTCGGACCCATTTTCGATCTCAGCTCCCTGAACTTCTACGTGGAATACAAAAAGTTCAGGATGCTTTCCCTTCAAACCCTTCTGCCCCTTTTTCGGCTGGGTCAATGTCTTTGTGCGCTGGATATGCAGGACGCATATCTGCACATCTCCAGTCGTCCCTCGCATCGCAAGTACCTTCGGTTTGCTTTCCAGGGGGACCATTACCAATTCCGGGCACTACCGTTTGGTCTTTCCTCGGCTCCCCGAGTTTTTAGCGAATGCCTGGCGGTGGTAGCGGCCCACCTGCATACTATGGGAGTCCAGGTGTTTCCCTACCTGGATGATTGGCTCCTGGCAGCCTCGTCCAGGGAGGAGCTCCTGCATTTTCTCTCCCTCACCCAGCAGGTTTTCACTCTCCTGGGTATTACCATCAACCATTCCAAGTCTCATCTGGATCCCCTCCAGAGACTTCAGTTCATCGGGGCTATCCTCGACACGACAGTGAGCAAGGTCTTTCTCCAGACAGGGCGGCCTCCCTCCAGTCACAGATTTCCCTGCTATCAGAAAGCAGGAAGGTTCCGGCGAGGTCACTTCTCCGTCTCCTGGGGCTCATAGCAGCCGCCATCCCGACGGTTCCCCACGCGTGGCTCCACATGAGGATTTTTCAGTGGACTCTCCGCTGTCAGTGGGTTCAACTCATAGACGACCTAGATCACCTGATGCTGATCTCCTCGCTGATGGCAATAGACTTGCAATGGTGGATGGTTCGAGAGAACCTGTTTCGGGGGGTCCCCTTCTGTCGTCATCCCCCCTCCCAGACTCTGACCACGGACACATCAGGCGAAGGTTGGGGAGCCCATCTGGGTCCTCACGACCCAGGGTTTATGGTCCAGATTGGAGCTAGCTCTCCACATCAATGTTCGGCGAGCTATAGGCAGTACTATATGCCTCCAAGCCCTTCACCAATACATCCTCCGGGTCACCTAGCTGTCCAGACGGACAACATGTGCGCAGTGTGGTACATCAACAAGCAGGGAGGGACTCGATCCTACCCGCTGTGCAGGGAAGCATTGAGGGTTTGGGACTGGGCAACGCTTCACAATCTTCACCTCACTGCGATCCATGTTCCAGGAGTCGACAATACCCTGGCAGACAAGCTAAGTCGCTCCTCTGCTCTGCCACACGAGTGGAAGTTGGACCAAAAGGTTCTAGATGACATCTTCCAGCTTTGAATGACTCCACAGATAGACCTGTTCGCCTCTTCCCAAAACGCAAAACCTCCCACCTTTTGCTCGCTCGCTCCAGAGCGAGGCGCTTTCTGGAGCGACGCTCTGTCTCTAAACTGGAAGGGCAGATTCATCTGTGCTTTTCCCCCAATTCCTCTGGTCCCTCGTGTACTGCAGAAACTATCAACAGAAGGAGCGAGAATGATTCTGATCGCTCCTTTCTGGCCCAGGCAAATCTGGCTCTCTCTTCTACAACAATACTCAGAGGTTCCTCCTCTTCCTCGTCCTTTATCTCGAGGATTGCTGACCCCGTCCCTGCAATTTTATGCATGGCTCCTGCAGACCTAGCCCAATCTTGCTTTGGTGTGTCTCCAAAGGTGGCAGAGATTCTGGTGGAGGCTAGAAAACCCTTCACTAGGTCCACTTACGCCATGAAATGGAAGAGATTTTCTTTTTGGGCTGCCGCCAGGAATGTGGAGCCTTTCTCCTGTCCTGTGGCCGTTCTGCTTGAATATTTACATCACCTCTTCAACCTGGGTCTCAGTCATTCCTCCCTGAAAGTACACATGGCAGCTATTTCAGCCTACCATGTTCCTTTCGCTGATAAAGCCTTTGCCCAATTAGAGGTATCCAAGACTTTTCTTAGAGGGGTCCTTCATCTTAGGCCCCCTGCTCCCCCTTGGGATCTGAATTTTGTTCTCGAGAAACTTACCCTTCCTCCCTTCGAGCCTGCGGCCTCTGTAGACCTGAAGTTTCTATCGTGGAAGACGCTATTCTTGGTGGCCATTACCTCCACTTGAAGAATTTCCGAGTTCCAGGCCCTCATGTGTAAAATCCCTTATTTGATTTTTCACAAAGAAAGAGTAGCTCTTCGCACGAACCCTAAGTTTCTACCTAATGTGGTAGCGGAGTCTACCTTGAATCAGTCCATAGAGCTACCTGCCTTTTTTACGCAGTACTCTAATCGGGGGGAATATTTACTCCATACTATGGATGTTCACCGGATTCTGAGATACTACACCGACAGGACTAAGGATCTCAGAAAAACTGACCAGCTGTTCATCTGTTTTGCTAACAAAAGGGAAGGCAATGCTGTTTCTATGCAATGCCTGTCGAAATGGTTGGCTCATTGCATCACTTTCTGTTACGACAAGTACAAGAAGACCCTTCCGGGTCAAGTCAGAGGTCACTCCACCTGGGGTGTAGCAGCCTCTGTGGCTTGTTTCAAGAATGTGTCTGCGGCAGATATTTGTGCTGCCGCCACCTGGACTTCCGTCCATACCTTTACGAAACATTACAGTTTGGACATTGACTCTCGCCGTAGAGCAGGCTTCGGGTTAGCTGTCTTGCAAGGCCTCCTGTCTTGAGGTTTGCAAGGCTTTTGCTACTTCTTGGATTAGTTCCTCCTCCTCCCGGTGCTTTTCATTTGTTCCAGACTGCTTGGGATTCTGTCCTATATGTTAGTACCTACTGCAAGAGCCCTCTCGAAGTAAGATAGTACAGTTACGTAAGAACTTACTGTAACAGTAGATCTTGAGAGAGGCTCTTGCAAGTAACTCTACCCTCTCCATCCCCTTAGCTTTTCAGCTCCTTTTCCATTGAGGGAAAGATCTGCTTCTCTCGTCCGGGCCTTCCAGGCCTGGGGCGGGGAAGAACTGGAAGCGGGCATCCGGGACCGCCCCTTTTATACGATGTCGCCCAGCACGGTCACCTGGCGTGGGCAGTCCCTCGCCAGGGACTGCTAGCTAGAAATTTTTCCGTGGGGTCCTGCCGCCGGCCGGCCGGTCCTATATGTTATTACCTACTGCAAGAGCCTCTCTCGAAGATCTACTGTTATGGTAAGTTCTTACGTAACTGTACTTTCCTGGGGTACAAAACACCTTAGCTGACAGCCTAAGCCACTCTCGGTCTCAGGCCCACAAGTGGGAACTACTACAAGGGGTAGTAGACTATCTGTTCGAAAGATAGGGACTTCCAGAACTGTACCACATTACATCTCTGCTCCATCCAGGTCCAGATCCAGGGCCTGGTGTTTTCTGGCGAGATGCATTGTTCCTCTCTTGGTCAGGGATGTTTCTTTGTCTTTCCTCCCTTCCCTTCCCACTACTTCAGCAGGTACTGATAATTGACTTTTGGTTCTAATATTTGCATCTGGTTGCATGTTTTAATTTAATGGTTTGCATTTTGTCATGCCATGTATTGTTATCCCAGGTCGCCCCTTAAAAAGGGACCTTGGGGGCTCAGTGGGCCTACCCAGTCACCAAAATTTAATAAATATAAAGCTGGCATTGATGTACAAAACTGAAAATAAAAATATTCAAAGTTAAAATAAGAATTTGGTGGGGGGTTTTTACCTGCTGCCACCCAGTGCTAATTGACTGATAATTAACTATTTGCGGACAATTAAATAGCCAGACTCTACACATACAGCTGTCCAGATAAAAACAAAATGCAGTTGATCGCCATGCAAGGCCGATTCACTGTAGTTGCTGACGGCATCAGTTTTGTGCTGACTGGAAGTGGAGTTAGCAACAGTTGGGCCTAGAGGAGGCTGTGCCAGCTATATGGCAAAATTCCTAATTCTGGGGTAGTGTCGGCAAAAAAATGGTGTTTGCATTGTTGGTACTGTATTGGTCATCAGGCTAAATGAAGCTTGAGAGAAAAAAAGAAAAGCAGTAATACAAGTACAGTATAGGGCTGCAAAAACGATTAGTGGAGCAGTGGGGCACATTCTGTTCACACTGGAGAATGGTAAGGGAGGACACTGTAGTGTTTACAATTTTGAAGGGACTTGAGAGAGGGGCCAAGGGAGGCTTTTACAGAAGTACAGGATGGTAAAACTAGGATATAAAGTAAGGCTGCAAAGGGTTAGGAGAGGAAATGCCTGGAAACATTTTTACATTCAAAATCAGGCGGAGAGTGTGGAATATGCTTTTGGATGAGGCAGGAGAAAGTTTGGGTGCTTTAAATTAGGCTAGATTAATTGGAACATGACCAAGTTTTGCATTCATTTGGTCTTGGAGAACCCCTTAAAAACAGTGAGCAGAATGAAATGAGGTATATACTTACCGTAACTGTTTAGCTTCCTGAATATCATCTCCATAGATTACCACTAATGGTTCTGAGCTGGAGGTGCTAAGCCCCGCGTGAGCCAGATCTTTTATGGGGGCTGGTGACATGAGTAGGCACCGCACTTGCCAACTGGTATACAGTGGCAGCATCCCTTAACTGCTTTAGTAGATTTTTTAGCAACAAAGTGAGCAGCATGAACCTGAGTAACTTGTGCGCTTAACTTAGGGCCATCAATCCCAGTAACAGTGACTTCACTGCCCAGGCCAAGTACAAAAGGGGAAAGACCAACAAACAATACTGATGTGTGTCCAGGGGATGGTGGGCAGGCGTGATGATCTATGGAGGAAAACATTCAGGAAGATAGACAGTTGCGGTAAGTATGTAACTTTCATATCTTCCAAGAATCAATTATCTCCACATTTCCTATTCATAGGTCAGAGAACCAAACTCCAAGAAGATCCTGTAGCCTAGGGAGGCTGGCGCTCAGGGCTCACTCAGGATAGTAATCCATTCAGACTTGTCCTGCTAAAGGTGGCATTCTGCCTGGCATGGACATTCAGGGCATAGTGTAAAGGTGTGCACTAAATTGCAGTCCTGCAAGTCTCTAAGTGACACCGAGCACGTTTCTGCCAGGGAAGTGGTTGTGGCTCTGGTGAAGTGGGAATGCATTTTGCCCTGTAGTTTTGGCTTTGCAGTGGTCTAACAGTGGCAAACGCAATTCACAATAAAGGCTGAATTGCACTTGACTGTGACAGGTTGTCCCTTTTCCTTTGTGTTGAAAGAGACAAAGAGCTTTACCTGTCTGTGGTCCTTAGTCCTGTCCAGGTAAAATCTAAGTACCGCTTCTGCATACTAATCCTTGGGGAATCCCAAATAAAGGCTCACAACCAGTTTGGAACTCCTCTATCCCCTTGCTACCATACTGGCACTACAATTACTCCCTACCCCTGTCCATTAAGCTGGTTATCTATGATAAAATCGATAACCATGCAGCAGGATCATCACCCACTATATATTGGATCCCAAGAAAGAAGAAAAAACTGCCTGACTGCTCACTACTCCTATCGCTTGGTGCCCTCATCAAGCTAATCTTCTTCTGCTGGTCTGTGTTGGCACTGTGGAAATCAACCCTGGCCCCACTGAAAGCTCGATCTCTCAACTGACCTAACCTCCATAAATGGATTGAGTTTTCTTCACATGAATGCCTGCAGCCTCCTTAAAAAGTTCTCATCAATACAGGCCTGGGTTGCACACACCCTACCTGACTTTCTGGTTATATCTGAAACATGGCTCAAATCTGCAACAAAAGATAGTGAAATAAACCTTCCCAACTACCAGCTCTTCAGATCTGACCATCTATCCAGGGGCGGTGGGGTAGCCATCTATGTCAAAGCAAACATCTCTGCATCCTGCCTCAATTCTACATCACAGCCAAAGGAATTCGAATGTGTCAATTAAAATAACCCTTCCCAACACATCATCCTTTCAACTGATTGGTTGCTATAGGCCCCCTCTGCAGGCCTCAAACTCCTATCCCACCTAGGATCTATACTTATTCTGGCCCTGAAGACACCATCATCTTAGGAGACATGAACTTGAATTGGCTGTCTAATGCATCTGCACCCTGGTAACCTTCTGTGACACCTATGGATTCTCTCAATTAATCAAAGAACCAAGAAGGATCAACCCAAAGAATATTCTCAACAGCACACTCCTGGATATTATATTGGTAAATAAACCTCATCATTATCCCTATGCAGAGAGTACTATTCAGTGACATAAGTGACCACTGTCCCATAGCTGCCATTAGATCAACAATCAAGCCACCCAATCTGCAAAATTCCTCCCGAAGGTCAAAAAGAACTTTAATATTTCAGGATATCTCCATGATCTGTGCCACACCACACGTTGGCAAGAATTCTATCTCACAGCCTCAATAGAGACAGCTCTTCAAATCTTAAATGATATAATCACAAGTGCCCTCAATTCACATACCCCTCACCAGTGTCAGAACCAAACTCAAATCCTGTCGCTGGTTCTCTGCCGACTCTTAAATCCACTTGCTTGCCAGAGACAAACTCTGGAAAAGGGCAAGAAAGTCAAGAGACCCAAATGACTGGCTTCAATTCAGAAAAGCCAGAAACTCCTGCACAAAACAAGTAAGAAAAGCCAAGGCAGCCTTCTACACAGCTGAACTAGATGCCTCCTATAACAACCCTTCCAGGTTCTGGGGTACCATAAAGGGCATCCTAGGTCAAACTTCTACCCTGTCTTACCACCCAAAATTCAATTAAATAGTATTGAAATCACCGACAAGCAAAATATCTTGAATGCCTTTCTGATCATTTCACTACAGCTGGCCTGGCTTTCGACTCCTCTCCTGCAAACCTATTAAGATCATCTCTAAACCTACAATCTACTGAGGGTCAAAGGTTGCTTCCACATTCTCATTCAAACCAATATTCTTCAAAAGTAGAAGACCTTCTACTCCAGCTAGATACCACCAAAAGTGCAGGTGCAGACTCCCTGGACCCCTACTTTCTAAAAGTAGCTCTGCATGCCTTAACGCCCCCTCACCCACCTCTTCAATCTGTCACTTGCCACTGGTTCTATCCCCTCAATATGGAAAACAGCTCAAGTGTTTCCATTACTTAAGGCAGGTGATCCCATGGACCTCAATAACTATAGGCCCATCTCCATCTTACCAGTACTATCCAAGATGCTTGAGAAGCTGGTAAACTCTCAGTTAACTGCCTACCTTGATACCAACAATCTCCTAAATCCAGCTCAATCTGGGTTCAGATCTATGCATAGCACCATCTCTGCACTAGCAAAAGTCACAAATGACTGGCAGACTGCCCTAGACAAAAAGAATAATACCTGTGCTGTGTTTCTGGATCTAAGCAAAGCCTTTGACACTGTGGATCATGATCTTCTACTCTCCTCTCTGAACTCCATAGGCCTTGACTCACTCTCTCTTAAATGGTTCAGATGCTATCTCTCCGGAAGATTACAACTGGTAAAAATGAAGGTGATCTATCTACACCTAAACCACTCCTAAGAGGTGTACACGGAAGGCTCCATCCTGGGTCCCATCCTTTTGCCATTTACATCAACAATATGATTCCAATCTCTCACTTTCTAATATCCACCTTTTGCAGATGACACTGTACTATATGTGAGCAATCCTCACCATCAAAAGCCTGTGAGCTCCTACAGTCTGAATTCTCCCTCCTTCAGCACAACCTATTAGAAAAGAAATTATTACTAAATGCCAAGAAAACCAAAGCTATGTTCTTTGCCACCAAGAACTGTTCTTCCAATATCCCATCATTCACCCTACCACAACTCTCTACCATCCTTGGTGAAAATCTGGAATATGTTGACAAATTCAAATACCTAGGAGTATGGATAGACAATAAACTAGACTATACTACCCACGTTGAAGAGCTCCTGAAAAAGCTAAGACAAAGACTTGGTCTATTCTATAGGATCAAACACTACCTGACCAAGATTCCAAACAAAGATTAATCCTAGCATCATTCCTGTCCTCATTGATTATGCTGACTTCCTCTATGGTCATTGCTCCCTCTCCCATCTAAACAAATTAGACACCCTGTATCATAGAGCTATTAGATTCATTACTGACCTTCCCTCTAGCACCCATCATTGCTCTCTCTACAATGCAGTCAGTTGGACATCCCTGCAACATAGAAGAAAAAAAAATGCTGCTATCTGGATCTACAAAGCTCTGACAAACAAACTCCCTTCCTACATCTCAGACTGCTTCAACCGGATCACATCCAGGCCCTACACCTTGAGGATCAACAAACTGATCCTGCTGAAGATTCCTATCACCTGCACCCGGTATGGAAGAGCTGCAATCAGTTATTCCCTGGCACTTATCTGGAATTCTATCCAAAAGTCATTGAAAATGGATACACTGATTCCTCTTACATCCTTCAAAAGCTGTATACCAGCCTAATCCCAGATTAGTGCAATTGCTTCACAAGGCCTAGTCCTCCCACCCCACCCCTCCCACACCCTCTCCTCCTCCACCCCTCTTTTAAAGCTCCTCCCTATTCTTCTATCATTCCTCTGGTCCTTTCCCCATCAAACCTCATACATATATGCCACCCATGTACCATTACCCAAGCCTTATCCCTACTAGACTGTTTGTTTTCTCTCCTTTATTAGGTCTTAGGTTTACTGTCATTTGCCTTGTATATATGTAAATATTTGTACATCTATCTCACTCATAAATGGTTGTATTTGTGCTTATTCAATGTCATGTTTTTGTATACAATCTGTAACCTTTTTGTTATGACCACTCAGGTCCATCTTGTAAATGAGCTATGCTCAATGATGTTCGCCTGAATAAATAAAGATTTTGATTGATTTGATTGATTGAAGTACCCTTTTAAAATCCAGGGAGTGGAGTACTTTCTTCCTCATTCTGGAAGTTGGCAAAGTAAGTGGGCAGAATCGAGGCTTGATTGAAGTGAAACTCTGACACCATTTTAGGTAGGAACTTGAGGTGCGTCTGGAGCACTACCTTATTTTTATGGAAAACGGTATATAGAGGATCTGTGACCAAAGCATGGATTTTGGACACGGCATGCAGTGCCAGTGCCCTTTGGGGCAACACTTCTCTCAGTGATTCTGCATTGAGGTTCTTCGTCTATAGCTTGTTTTTTTGTTTTTTTCCTTTTGTGCCCCCACTACCCAAGCAAATGGGGCCTGCATAGGGGTGGAGGTTGCATCTCAACTGCTAAGTTTGATCAGAGATTGGTGTCAGTAGGTGCTGGTTAAGTGCGGAGAAGACCTACATAGTCTGTTGCTGCAAACTGATGTACTGAAGAAGGAATATGGCATTGCAAAAGATTATTTCCTGTATTTTGAATAAACATCACACAGAGATTGTGTGTTGAACCTAAAGTTCGGTGTCTGGTCCATCCGTTATCCCACAGCCCCTCCACAGATAGGAATGAGTCCCCCCGTTCTTTGTTGATGTAATACATCACACTGACATTGTCTGTCTGTATTAGCAGAGGACCTGGGGGCAAGTGGTTCTGAAATGCCTGGAGGCAGACTAGAACAGCTTGCATTTCTAGAACATATATATTCAAGGTGCTCCCCACTGGAGTCCATGTGCCCTGTGTGATGGGGGCCCAAGTGTGCACCCCAGCCCATTTCTGAAGCATCTGTTGTGAGAGTCTGTGGAGGGGAGATCAGGAAGGGAACAACCTTTAACAGATTATTGTGTTCCATCCCCCACTTGAGCACTTTGCACACAGATGACCTGACTAGAACCATCTGATCTCACTTCGAGGGGGCTCTTGCAGCAGGTTACACCATAAGGACTGAAGCCAGCAGGCACCAGGACCCCACAGAAAACTTCTAGCTAGCAGTCGATAGCGGGGGACTGCCCTCTTATGTCGGCCCACCCCCGATGTTCCTTGTGGTATAGAAGAGGTGGTCCTCAAGCACCACCCCAGTTCTCTTACCACTGTCGACCTGCACGGACGCCTTCTGCTCCAGTTAACCGCCATTTTATCGTGTTACCTGCCCTTGCTTATTTTTAGGATTTTTTGTGCATGTCGTCTTTGTCAAACAGCGGCATGTGAAGTGCGCTTGTGGCAAGCAGCTTCCCCACAAGGATGGCCATTCAACGTGCTTGTTTGCTTAGGCCTGAATCACGATGTTGAGGCCTGCCAGTACTGCCAAGTCTTCAGTCATCGCACCTGGCTTCGCTGCCAGAAGACCTTGGAATCCTTCTTGCTGCGGCAGAAACTTCTTCCAATGGAGAAGAGGCTTCGCCAGAGTGCCTCCTTTTCCCTGGTCTCTGGTGCTGCCTCTTCTTCAGAGGTGGAGCCAAAAAAATCTTTGGGAAAGCACAAACACTGGGAGAAGCACAGAGAGAAACCCCGGTCATCTTCCCACTCCAGGTCCCCCACCCAGGTCAGGAACAGACCATGGATCTTCCGCAGGAGGTTGGCCCCCTCCATTCCATTTGGCCCTTTCTCCCTCCAGGTTGTCAGTGGTTAAACCACCTGCTCTAGTTTCTGTCATGAACGGTGGTTTCTTGGGACTGTGGTCTCTGACCTCAGTCTTTCAGCCCCTGAAGCTCAGGCCCATTCTAAACACTGTTACTCGGCCAGGTGGCTCAACCGGGTCTCCTGCTTTGGATGGCAGGTCCTTGCCCATCGCCCTCCCGGTCAAGGCGTGTCTGAAGTTGATTCCGAAGGCAAGAACCAATGTCACCTTGCAACGCCTGGGGCACGCAGTCTCCTCTCCTGGGAGGGTAACTCCTCTATCTTGCTTGGGAGTCAGCCCCTCTAGTAAAGCATCTCCCTCCAGACTGGCATCAGCCGACATCTGTCCCATCAAAGCTGGCTTCACCGGCACCAACGCCGCAACAGTTGTCCCCTGACCTCACCCAGCTGACGCCAGTGGTACTGATGCCTGACCTCTGACCCCAGTCACACCAACATAAGGGGATTCTTTACCTCAGAACCAGATGCCGGTTAACCCCACACCAGTGGAGCTGACACCAGGGTTACTGCAGCTGGACAGATGCCGGGGCCTTCTAAGCCTGCCCTGTAAGACGCTGGTTACACCAACCTTGCCCCAATTCCCACCCACAGAGATTAATGCTCTTTTTGTAGCCTGGTGGGCATATTTTAAAGACAAGCCCTGAAGGAGCCCTCAACTCCTGAGACCCTCCTAAGAAAACTGACCCCTAGACAACCTACACCACAGCCGGATATGTGTCATTCTAGGCCTTGTAAGTCTGGCACTCACCCTCTCCCTCACCAGATTTGGGTAAATCGGGGAGATGCTCTTCCTCCTCCTCCTCCTCCTTATACGATGACTCTGGAGATTTGGACATTGCTTAAGAGCCGGAGAAGCCCAAGGACACCCTGCAGTCTCCCCCAGATGACCCAGCATTCGTGGATGTGATGAGGCACATCCAGACTCTCATGGGCTGGGGCACTGAGGAAGTGGACCCAGAGCGATGTTAGCCATTTTCCTTTGTAAGGAGGACACCCTGCCCCTAGTGGTTCCACCTCTCATAGACTCCTTCAAGGATGTCAACAGGGCGGCTTGGAAACACCCATCCTCTACCCCGGCGACTTCCAAAAAGGTGGAACGCTTGTATAATTCCCCTAAGGATGAACCCTTTTATGGGGAGCACCCAGAGGCTGACTCTGTCATTATTAATTGCAGTGTCAGTGGCTCAGCAGGTAGCACACTCGCCTCTGAGGCCGGGAGATCAGAAGGCTGTGGGTTCTATCCTCACACCAGGCACTTGGGTTAAATCCCAATACTGACACTGTAGTGCAGCATGGGGGGGGGGTGCTGCATTCCTGAGGTGCCATCTTTCAGATAAGACGTTAAACTGAGGTCACATCTGCCTGTTCTGGTAGTAGTTTAGGTAGATGTTAAAGATCTCGTGGCACTTCTCAAAGAGTAGGGGGAATTTTTTATTCATGTCATCAAAAACGTAGAAATCAATAGTACATCATACAGAGTCATAGGAAAAATTAGAACAAATAACAGAGTATCACTTCATACTAGAAAACTAAAACTTAAATACTAAAAATATAGACAATAGTCATTTCCTTTACTACAAGAGTAGGGGAATAGTTATTCAGTACAGCAAAGCTAATAAAATCAAAGCAATATCATGAGATACAGTTTGGATATTCTGTTACCCTTATACAGGGCATACGTAAGACCTTATTTTGATTGTCTTCAAGTTATGGAATCCCTTTACAAGAAAGGACATTGCCAGAATTGAAAGACTACAAAGAAGTGTAACCAAATCTATTATTTTCAATAAAACCATTTCTTATGAAGATAGACTTGCTAAATTTAATTTAATGAGACTCGAATATAGGAGATTGAGGGGTGCTTTCCTATTTGTCTGGGACATCATACATGATTCTTATCTAACTGTATGCAGGCTAGATTTTAAGCAAATACAAGTAAATACTAGAGGACATCCACTGCAACTAACAAGGAATAAGTGCTTCTCTAAGAGAAGGGCTTGCTTCTTTTCCCAGAGAGTTGTTCGTCCCTGGAATCTACTTCCTCTAGATATTATCATTAGCAGTGATAAGACTACTTTTAAAAACAGATTGGATAATTTTATGAGATCAGGAAAGCCCTTAACTTTCTATATGTAGCCCTGAAGCTCTGTGGGCTTATTGCCTTTTGCTTCTTTCACATCTTAGTATTGATACAAACACAGCAATAAGGAAGGGGGAAAAATCTCAAAATTAAAATACTACATGCTATAAGAAAATAATTTATGGTATTCAATCTATCGCATCCCATCTAGATTTATAGATGGATGAGGAAACCTTTTTATAATCCTGTACCTTTAGACCAATGATAGAATTTTCAATGAAAAAAAAATAGTTAATTCATTGAAAAATAACGTTGTTGAATGGTGAGCAGACACCGCACATGCCAAAAATAAAATTTAAAGCATAACAAAAACAACCAAATAGTCCAGAAAGGTGGTAAAATACCCACACAGTATTTCCAAGGACATTGGATAAAATGGAGAAGTAAGCCACTTATATTTTAAAAGTTTCCAAAAGTCTAGTATAAAGGGACATGTCAAAAAATGTTCCATTGTTTCAATTGTGGTAGGGCAAGTGTCTCTAGGACAATAACGATCAGTGACCAGTTTATGTTTCAAGTTAGCTTGAACATTCAATCTACCATACAATGATAACCATAAAACATCCCACATATAAGGTGGTAACCGTGTAGAGGTCAACATATTGCCAATTAAAAGTTTATAATGTGAAGAGTAAGAATCAATAGGGGCCGAATCTTGGAAATGTTTTTGCAAGATATAGACATACAATTCCTTCCAACTAAAACATAAAGTCTCTTGAAATACCCCACATTTTGAGTTTTCGAAAGCACACTCTCATCAGTTGAGGAAGATAGGCTAGAGATCTGTGTCTCGGGATCACTTCATGTTCTGGCCATAAGGAAAGAAGATCTCCCATAGAATCCAGAAACCATGGTTTCTATCGATCATCTTTATCTGTAACTAAGGCTCTTAAATTTGTATAAAGAAACATGGTAAAAAAAAAAGACTATGGGTTGTGCCATTTTCAGTCCTCCATGTCTTTTGTTTCGTAACAAGAGACTACGTTTGATGAGGTTTTAATCTACTGCCCCAGATACAAGAAAAGAAACAACTATACATTTGAGTTTCCAGGGCCAAAGGAAGATTAAAAACAGAACTTAAATATAAGAAAAAGGGTAACAAAAATGTCTTAACCATTGGAACTCACTTCAGTTTAGACAATCTCCATGTGTTCCATAAATTGACTTTAGTTTGTGCTACTTGCAGTTTATAGTTCCAGTTTAAATATGCCAAATCTCCCGCCCCAAACAAAAGGCCCAAAATGTTACACGTTTCTTTGGCTACTGGTATCCCTATGATGCGAGTGACCTGGACTTCCTCAATCCTAAGTGGTATGCTAGTACATTTTTCATAATTAATCCTCGCTCCGGTATCTGGAGTACTGCGTGCAGTATTGGAGGCCACACCTTCACAAGGACATTAACCAAATTGAGGCAGTCCAGAGAAGGGCAACCAAAATGGTGCAGGGACTGCATCAGAAGACATATGAGGACAGATTAACGGAGCTCAATATGTATACCCTTGAGCAAAGGAGGGAGAGAGGTGATATGATCGAGACATTTAAACACCTTAAGGGCATAAACAAGGTGAAAGAGTCTAACATGTTTAAATATAAGAAAAATAGCAGGACAAGAGGACACAGCATGAGATTAGAGGGAGGCCGATTAAGGGGAATGTGGAAATTCTTTTCACAGAAAGGGTGGTAGATGCATGGAATGGCTTACCACAAGAAGTAGTGGCTATGAATACAGTGCAGGGCTTCAAACAGGCATGGGATAGGCATAAGGGAGCAATACAAATGACTATGAATAGATAGGTCACTGACATAGCAAAGGCCGATGGCACATTTATAAGGTAGAAAAAGAAATGGGCAGACTGGATGGGCCTTGCGGTCCTTATCTGCCGTCAACTTCTATGTTTCTATGTTTCTATATCATGAAGTCCTGTAGGTTTTTTTCTAAACATAATGCAGATGGCAGATCTCCAACTAAGAAACATACATCATCTGCATATGCAATGCATTTAATTTCCTGGTCACTGCTCGAAAAGGACAATCCCTGTATAGCTGATTGATAATATACTTTCCATATAAGGGGATCCAATGTAAATTAAATACAAAAGTGGACTCCGTGGGCATCTCTGATGGACACCCCTCAGTATGGGACATTGGTTACTGAGCCAGCCATTACAGTAGGCTTGTGCCGTTGCTTTATTATAACATGTCTGGAACCAGAAAATAAAAGTGAGGCACCCCATAATGTGCTAAACAGTCCCATAAATACTCGTGTCTCACATTTTCAAAGGCTTTAACCTGATCCAAAACTGAAGATCAATCCTGTAAGTTCTCCTGTAGCTCCTCTCTGAAAAATTTCACGCAGTAGTATCAAACTATCTGTAATTTTTCTATCTGGTGATGAACAGGTCTATGCAGGATGTAAAAAAGAATTCGCATGAACCAGTAATCTATTATTCAGTATCTTAGTAAATAACTTAAATTCAGTATTCAACAATGTTATGGGTCTCCAATTTATCAAGTCTCCTCTGTCCCCTTTCTTATACATAAATATAACTAAACTGTCATTCATACTCTCTGGCAACACACCTGAAATCAATACTTTGTTGAAAACTGCTGTAAATTCTTGCAGCAGAAAACAAAAAATAAATTGATATAACTCAAGGGATACCTTCCGTACCAGGGGCTGTCCCTGCCTTAGTTTGGGGAAAATGCAGCAGAAACTTCCAATGGCGTAATATGTGCCACCAACATGGATTTGCCAAGAGTAGACAATTGGGGTAAATTACACTGTGCTAACCAGGGCTTATGGGCATGACATAGGGTATCAGAGGAACCAAACAGCATCCGGACATGGGAATCTACAGCCTGTATAATATCCGTCGAAGTTGTACACCAATTCCCTGACTTGTTCTTAATCTCCGTCATGTATTTCTTTTGGCTTTGAAATGCACAAAACTGAAAGGAACTCATAAAGGCCTTATCGCCCTGTGTCCCAAAACGCTTTTCGGTCTCTAAAGATATTAAACGATCATATTGCAATTTATTCATTTGCTCTCTAATTCTGTGTAACTGAGGGAGAACCGATACATCCCCTTGAGCTGCTTGAAAATGTAAGTCCAAAAATTGTTTTCTGTAATTGCTATACCTGTCAGTTTTATATCTACCATTAATCTGGCCTATACATTTGAAGTAATGTTTAATTTCAAGTTTTGTGTCCATCCACCATTCCTGAAATGTCTCGTAAAGACACACCATGGATTTCCTTGCATGCAACAGGGCTAAAAAAAAAAAACATCTTCTACTGTGGGGAGTAGTAATAACTCTAGATTCAATCTCCAGTACCCTGGTCTTCGATGCATAATGGTATGACTGGCAACCGTGGCTTCTAGAATAACATGATCTGAAGAAGCAACTGGTAGAGTTCTAGTCTCCACTACCTTCAACGATTCAGACATGAACCAAAAATCAATACGTGTTGCCTTAGTGCCTTGAAAAAAAAGTTTTGTCAGGGTTTCCATTAAGAGCCATAACATCTATTAGACCTGTTTGAAGTAGTAAATCATTAAGACAATTGGCATCGCAATACATCTCAGCGGTATGAAGATCCCTATCAGTTCTATATCTACTTCAATTAAAGTCTGCTCCCAGAAACACATATTTGGATGTGAATAAATACAGTTGTAGCAATCTAAAAATCTCAACCCTAGCAGATTTAGTCTGGGGTAAATACACATTTAAAAGGAGACATTGTAAACCACTAAGTATAATATCTAACATTAGAACTCGTCCTGGATATGAATCAATGAGTTGCACTAATTGAGCTGTAGGATTATAAACAGCAGTACCCACTCCACTACATGCATCATCGCCCATGGACCAATACGCAACTCCCCAATGCCAACCCGCTGTTGCCTGTTCATGTCTAGTCTTGCATGCAATCTAGTATCCTGCAAAAATACAATGCCATAATCCCTGTTTTCAAAAAGTGAAAAAATTAACAATCTTTTCCTCTGACTGAATACTATTCACATTCAAGGAAGCTACATAAACTTTATATATCCCTAGCATACCAGAAAGATACAGTAATATCCAGAATCTGAAATGCATCGTGACATATTAGAATGTATAAGGTCTCGCATCATATAATTTCTTCTTGTTCCATTTTCTTACCCCTAATTTATTTTTTTTTCCTTTTAACTATCTGATTTTTCCAAAGGTTGAGCAACCTCAGAGGTCCCTTCATGTTGTGATGAATGTACAGAGGCAGAATTTGACTCACTACCTACATCATCTTGTAATACTTCATGGGTATTATGAAGAGGAAGTTTAGCAGAATCAAGGACAGCTTTCCCCAAATTCCCAGATCGAAGACGACTACTCCTGGTAGATACCAGAGCGAAGGCATCTTCCGGGGGCAAGGGTGGAGGCATGGATACCTTAATGTGACCAGGAGCAACTACCGGGACCTCATTTATTTATTTACGAGATTTACCAGGAAGGCATACTGAGCAACATGCTCGATTCCAGATGTGACCTGGGGGCCCAGGCCCAATACATAGCATATATAAGAACAATTACAAGTACAGTGATTGCAAATACAGAACATAGCATATGATTTGTACAATTATAATACATTTTCGAGTACGAAGTACATAGGGTATCGGTATAACGTATACTCCTGGCAACCATAATACAGGAGTCTACAGACGGATATACACATAACAGGAGTACTACTGTACAATATTTAATTTGTAGAGAGCTATAACTTATAACATTAGCAGGAGCAGCTGGAGGAGAAGTGTGCTTGGAGTAGTCTGGTATGGTGACCGGGATTTTGTGCGTGTCTGATGGGGGTGGGGAGGGCATTCCAGAACTGTGGGATTCTGAATTTAAAAGCTGACTGGCCTTTGATAGTGCACATAAGTGGGACATGTAGAAGTCTGGGGTCTGTGCCTCTTAAGGGGTACACAGGGGGAGGTTGTTGGGATAAAGTAGATTCAAGGTAGGAAGGGAGGGAGAGGGTCCAGAATTTAGCAGCAAACCTAGCACAGTTTATTAATCTGCGACCATGGAGAGATGGTAGGGCTAGGGAGCTGTATAAAGTACAGTGGTGAGTGGATTGTGGGGAGTTGAGGATGAAATGACAGAAGGAGTGGAATAGGGTGTCTAGGCTTACCAGGGTGGATGCAGGGGCGATAGAATATACTATGTTGCCATAATCCAGTACAGGGAGTATCATTTTTTGTACTATGGCGTGCCTCGTTTGCTTGGGGAGACAGCTTTTGTTTCGATAGAGTGCCCCCAGTTTTGGGAGCAGCCTCTTATGCAAGGAGTCTCGTGCTCCGGGGATGCTGCAACAGGCACAAAAATATCAGTATTCTGTACTGTTACAGATTGTTGTTGTTCAGGAAAGGCCTTCTCTCCAACTATGACAAGTGGCTGGGCCCTCCAGGAGGGGGGGGGCCTCTGTTCAAGTGCTGCCTTAACAGCAGTGTTAATGTAAAAATCCTGAATGCAGAAATCTCCATTTTTATTTTGGGCTGCCCAAGGCCAATCAAGGAAGGAATATGCCTCCTCACAAAGAGAACATTTTATAGGATGATGACAGTCAGAGAAAATATGCCCCAGTTTTCTGCCCTGAACACATTTAACCACCTCACACATCCTGCTAAGGTGCAGGGGAGATGCACACTTATAGCAGTGCCTGGGCTGA
Organism: Neoceratodus forsteri; assembly: GCA_016271365.2. Taxonomy (NCBI): domain Eukaryota; kingdom Metazoa; phylum Chordata; order Ceratodontiformes; family Ceratodontidae; genus Neoceratodus; species Neoceratodus forsteri. The sequence goes on along the minus strand of CM057450.1, from coordinate 238,870,790 downwards.
CCTGGATAAAAAATAAACCCTTTGTCACGTCCCAAATAAAAACAATTTGGCAAGTGTTGTAATCCCTCATCTGATTGTATTAAATTGACTCTGTGTCTCCAACCGCCATTCCAGAAACCCTCAGTGTCTAAAATGGGTTCCGGATTACCCTGAAGTGTGCATTTTCTCTCAAGCCAGTACGTAATATCTTCAACATTCACACCCTCGTTTCGGAACAATACATTTATCACTTTAAAAGATTGTTTAGTGAGGGGATAGCTTGGAAATGAGACCAAGCCGGGTTCCTCTTCAAAACTGCATACTTCATCCAAAACCTATTTAATAAATCAGGTGTACGGAAACTAATGTCATAGGTATTATCCCCGGGGGGGGGGGTGTATAAGGGCATATACCTTGCTGGGTGAAAAACCCAGCAGTTGTTTAATCAGGACCTTTCCAACATAAAACCTATCTGGCATATTCTCCACAGTTCCCAAAAATCTCAATCTGACTGCATTTCTACATTTTGCCAGTGTTACTGGTTTTTTAAAGAGACTAGCAAATGTCACCGTGGATTCTGTTAGTATAGGAGGGTCCTATACAACATCTGTAGCAACTCCATCTGTTCCCATTACAGATTCCATAGTCAGAACCTCAGGGTGAAGTGCTGACGACACAGGAGAATAAGATATACTGCCAGCCGTGTTCTGCATCGAAAGCTTTATCAAAAAATTGTTCTTGGTCCCAGGGGCCTACTTGTTCTAAATCGGGGGGGTTTCCACCACGAATAGGTAAAGGAGGTGTCTTAGCTTCGACAGTAGTTGGCAGTGGTAGACTAGCAGTATCTACACTGTGGTCAGTTGGTAATAAAACGTTCCCACCCACCCCAGATACCCCTGGAAGCAGGATTGCAGGATCTGCAATCCAAACACCCAACTACATTTGGATCCATCCTGCACCCTGAAGTGCTTTTTGTGGGGACCAAGACTCACGATTTACATCTACCATAGGGTTAGAGGTCTGGGGCGGGGGAGTGCTCATCTCCCAAAACAACCAGAAAGGGCCCTTTTAAAACTTTGCAGCCTGTACCTGGCAGGCCTGAGGGAGAGTCATCCTCTGGCCATTTCCGCGTTCTGTCTTCTTCAGCAAATAATTGAGCCAACCGATAAGCTTCCATTGCCATTTCCATCAACTTTTTTTTGGATTCCAAAACCGCTCGCATATCCTCAGACCCCCACAATGGGGCCTTTGCAGTGTTCGTCTCACCAACGCCATCGCTCTGCATCGGGACCATTCCCACAGGCACCGCCCGGATTACTGGGCCGTCCCTCGTCGAAGAACTACCAATGACTTCCGCATCGACTGACTAGGTCAACTGCCACGGGGGTTCCGGTACATGTTGCTGGCCACCGCTGTGGTGCATTCCAGCCAAACCGCATCCCCCACAGGAAGAATTGAGGAGCAGACACAAGCAGGCATCCGTCCTCCACTACTCTCAGCAGCCATCTACAATCCAACGCACAAACACTCCACAGCACCCCTGCCGAAGAGTAGGGGAATTTCCCTGGTGCTCTGGCCAAATTCTACCCCCCCCCCCAATTCACTGAAAATACCAACAGCTTGATCTGTTTCAAGGTCGGTTGGCATTCATCTGTATCCCTCCCGGATCATGCCTGAAAATAGGCAGAATTTGTCTAATGCACTTACCCAGTAAACAAAAACTAAATAAATAAATAATGCAGCCCATGACCGTTCAGAACAACCCCGACACCTCAGTACTCAGCCTCCTGATAAAAACTCTAGGTAGATGGTCTTTTTCGGCAAAAAGGTGTACTCCATTGCCATCTGTTCCCTAAACCTTCTTGCCCACATGGTTCAGTATCAGAATGCCTTGTGGGAGAAGGCCTTTGAGGTGGCTCAAGCTCAGCTGGATCTCGCTGGGAAAGCTGAGCTACTGCAGTTGCTTAAGTCGGGCTCTGACGTGGAGACCCATGTCCTCTGAGCCTCCTATGATTCTGCAGACTAAACAGGAAGCCATTTGTGGCTTAGGGTCACCAGGTTTGCCCCGGACATCCAGTCTAAGATCCTAGACGCCCCCTTTAGGGCTTAGTCTTGTTCAGCAAGGATTCCCAGAATATAATCACTCGCCTCCAAGAGTCGGGAAAGGCTTTCTGATCAGTTCATTCCCTAGATCGGTCTGAGCCTACTCCTCCCAGTGGCAGCCTTTTTATCTCAACTCCAAGCAGCAACCTAGAGGTCAGTAGCCCGTGGGTGCCTTTACAGAGAGGTTACTTCCCGAGCCAAGAGAGGTTCCATTGCCAGAGTGCCCAGAACCTCGCAGGCTGCGCTGCCTGTCCCCCAGCTCCTCTGCCTGACTCCTTGCCCAACCCTCCCAGCAGAATCTCTAGGGGAGGCAGTGAGGGGTCACCTGTCTTTACAGGGAAGGTTGGAGCAGGATAAACTTGGACCAGTGGGTCCTCAAATTAATGGAACAGGGATATACACTAGAACTGTTGGACATTCCTCCAGCTCCCTCCCATTATCCCTAGGCCCTTCTCTGTTTGATTCAAGACAAGATACAGGCACTAATGCAAAAGCAGGCCATCAAACCCGTTCCCCCGGGACAATGCGGGAAGGGTTTCTACTCTTATTTCTTCCTGGTACCCAAGAAAACGGGAGATCTGTGCCCCATTCTGGACCTCCGCCATCTGAATAAATTCATATAGTACAATAGGTTCAGGATGGTCACTCTTCCCAGCCTTCTCCCCTTACTTCATCAAGAAGATTGGCTCTGCTCCCTGGATATCCAGGACGTTTACCTCCACATTTTGGTGTTTCCACCCCACAGGAGGTTCTTGCGCTTCCGCTTCCAAGGAAACCATTATCAGGTTCGGGCCCTGCCCCTTGGCCTGTCCTTGGCCTGAGTCTTTACAGAATGCCTAGTGGTAGTGGCAGCAGCCTTGAGGGAAGGCCATTACGTCTTCCCTTACCTGGATGACTGGCTTGTGACAGCTCCTACCAAGGAGAAGTTGCTCAGAACCATGGAGGCCACCTTTTCCCTGTTTCGGGACCTGGGGATAACCCTCAACCTTCCAAAATCATCCCCTTGGCCAAATCAAAGACTCCAGTACATAGGGGTGATTTATGGAGACCAAGCAAGGCAAGGCCTTTTTCCTAACTGAATACCTTCAGATGCAGGCTCAGGCTTGACTGGTCTCGACATCCTGGCAAGTAGCAGTCAGAATGGTTCTCAGACTGCTGGGACTTATGACAGCGTCCATTCCTACAGTACCTTTTGCTCGCCTGCACATGAGTGGCCCAGTGGAACCTTTTGGTTTAATGGGACAAATGTTCAGATGACTTCGACTTCCCAATGTCCGTATCCAACTCAGTCCATCAGACCATGAAGTGGTGGCTGAATCACTCCAGCCTATCCAAGGGAGTTCCCTTCTGGTCGGAGTCACCTCTGCAAATTCTGACCACAGATGTGTCCGGCCAGGGCTGGGGTGTCCATCTGGCAGATCGTCTGACTCCGGGGGTGGGAAGGGGGAGACCCTGGTCCCCTTTAGAGCAGCATCTCCATATAAATGTTCCGGAGATGCGAGCAATACTGTATGCTCTTCAAGCCTTCCAAATGCATCTACTCCTGGGTCACCTGATCCAGACGGACAACACTTCAGTGGACTTTTTATATGAACAAGCAAGGGGGAAACATATTCTTACCCCCTCTGCAGAGAAACCATAAGAGTGTGGCATTGGGCCATAGAGCATCACCTGAGCCCGATGGCTGTTCATGTTCCAAGCATTCAAAACACCTTTGCCAACAGTCTAAGCCATTCTTGGTCCAAGGTTCATGAATGGGAACTTCTGCCAGCAGTGTCAGAAGATCCCTTTGAAAGGTGGGGCCACCCAGAGCTGGACCTATTCACGTCCCCATCCAATGCAAAACTGCCCAATTTCTGCTTGCTAGATCCAGGGCCTGGTGTTTTCTGGCGAGATGCATTGTCCCTCTTGGACAGGGAGGTTTCTGTATGACTCCCCCCTTTCCATTGCTGCAGAAAGTCCTGCTCAAATTGCAGTCTGAAGGGGCAGAGATGATTCTAATAGCCCCCTTCTGGCCATGGCAGATGTTGTTTCCACTTCTACAGCAGAATCCCCAGGCACCAGAGGCATCTTCCTCTCCGCCTAGACCTGCTCTCAATCAGTTGGGAAGGTACTCTATAGACCTTCAATTCCTGCACCTGACTGCCTGGTTCCATGCTTTGGGTTTCTCTGAAGATGTCCTCATGGTTGTTGAGGCAGCTCGGAAGAAGTCGATCAGGAAATGCGCCTTCTAGTGGAAAAGTTTCTCCATTTGGTGCCAGGGCAAGAGGCTGGACCCTTTGTCCTGTCCAGTGGCTAGCATCCTTGACTACCTGTGGTCCCTCTCTAAGTCCAGCCTTCAGTCAATGACCCTTAAAGTGCACCTGGCAGCCATCTCTGCTTACCGGGCACAGGCCGATCAGCAGTCAGTGGCGCAGGAGAAGGTAGTCTGGTGATTTTCTTTCAGAGCCCCTGACCATGTTTACCCTCCAATGCATGAACCACCACCACTGTGGGACTTGTTGCTGGTTTTGGCAAAGCTCATGGGCAAGCCATTCAAACTGATGCACAGGTGTGACATGTCATACCTGTCGTGGAAGATCGCCTTCCTAGTGGCTATCACGTCAGCCAGAGAGATCAGTGAGCTCCAGGTGCTTTCAGTGGAGTGTCTACCTGGACTTCCACATGGACAAGGTTGTCCTGCGCCCCAACCCGAAGTTCTTCCCGGAGGTTGTGTCAGAGTTTCACCTTAATCAGGTGATTAATCTCCTGGTGTACTTCTCCAGTCACATCTCGGAGGCTGAGCATAGGCTCCATAATTTGGATGTGCAGCGAACGTTTGCCTACTATAAGGAGCACATGGCTGGAGTTCAAGGAGAGGTTCACCAGCTGTTTGTCACCCATGGTGAAGCCACACCTGGCAGACCAGCAACTAAGCAGATGATTGGCAGGTGGATTATATACTGCATCGACCTCTGCTGTAGATTTGCAGGTAGAGAGCCTCCCGGAGGGCTAGGGGCTCATTCCACCTGTCATAACGCTACCTTGGTGGCTGCTTCCAGGGATGTCCCTATCCAGGAAATCTGCAGGGCAGTTACCTGGAGGTCAGCACACACCTTCATTTCCCACTACCAGATCGACCTTGAGTCATGCTGGGATGCTGATCTTGGGGCCTCAGTTCTCTAAGTAGGGGGTGTGTGCCTTGCTTCCCTCCTCCCTGAGAACTGCTAAGGGTCTGCTAGAGCATCATATCCACGTCCCTAGAAACACAGAATACTCGCCTGTAAAAGTAGATCTTCCACGGATTGGTCTCTTGTAGTAGGTAATACGTTTTGGTATCCAGCAGAGGTCGCTGTGGAGCATGGCAACTCTTCTAGCAGTTTTTTACCAGGGACCACCCACACATGACATCAGCTTCCTGTTTCCTATATATGTGGGCATTCCCTGGTATCCTCAGTGCTTTCCAGTGCTTTGAATGCAGTTCAACTAGTAACTGCTCCATCGACGGAGGTTTATACCCTCTCATTGACAACTCTTTCCAGCGCTTTACATGCAGCCAAGTATACTGCTGCTCAGTCGACGGGATCTGACATTTTGAGTGAACCCCCCCCACTGCAGGCTCATCGACGAGACCCCACATTCCTCAGGGAAATCTATGGCTTATGACCTATTGACTGCCCCTCCACCTACTCAGGTGGCTTCTTATAGGGGTCAGGCGGAAAGCGGTCAGGACCCTGGTCTTTACTACCCAGGGGCAAGACCTGCTCCATACTATCTGTTTAAAAAAAAAAAGAAAAAAAAAAAGTCTCCATCCCACACCCTTGCCCTCCATGCAAGATTTATCCTCCAGATCATATGTATTTTATTTTTATTTTATTTAGGGATTCGGATCATAAGTTTGAGCTCAGAGCTCTTTTACAAAGGTTCCACATCAAACAGTGACAATGACGACAATAACAAATCGTTTATATACAATACTTGAATAGTAGGTAGCTAGTATACAATAAGGTTACAGTGTCATTCATAGTACCAATGGTGATAGTACAGTGTCAAGAGCATTCAACTAGGGTAAAAGACAGTGTTTATATGTAGTGAAGGGGATAAAGAGGTGTGACACCTAGTGTGAGAGTCCAAGGAGGAGTCAGGATTGGGAGGGGGGGCCGCCAAAGGAAGTGGCTTTGTCTAGGAGGTTGGGAGGTAGTGGTAGTAAGTTGGTTTTAAGGTTGATCCAGTGGGAGAAAAGGCACGGAGGTAGAGGGGAAACAGGGATAGGGCAAGGGGGGAACAGTGGGGGTAAAAGGAAGGGGAAGGAGAGTGTGGGTGAGTGGGCATTATGGGTGTTGAGTCCTGGTGGCAGTCACAAACTGTCCTAGTAAGAAGGTGTTGCCTTCATATATCCATCCTACAGGAGGAATTGACAGCCCTTTTGACCAAACAGACTGTTGTACCGGTGCTCCTTCTGGAACATCAAAAGGGATTTTACTCCCACTTCTTTCTGGTGTCCAAATGAATGGGAGACCTCAGATCAATACTGGATCTCAGACAACTGAATCTTTACATTCAGTACAAACGTTTCCTCATGATCGCCCTACCTGCCATCATGCCGATTCTGAAACAGGGTGATGGGCTTTGCATCCTAGATATGAAGGATGCATACCTTCATATTCCCATCCACCCTGCCCACCACAGATTTTTACGCTTCTACTTACTGAGTCAAAATTACCAATTTCGAACACACCCTTTCGGCCTCTCATCAGCCCCCAGAGTGTTCACCAAGTGCCTAGCAGTGGTAGCAGCAGCAGCCTTGTGAAAAGAAGGGCAGTGTCAGTGGCTCAGTAGGTAGCACACTCGCCTCTGAGGCCGGGAGATCAGAGGGCTGTGGGTTCAGTTCCCACATCTGGCATGCAGCATGAGAGGGGTGCTACATTTCTGAGGTGCCGTCTTTCGGATGAGACGTTAAACCGAGGTCCCATCTGCCTGGATTGGTGGTAGTTCAGGTGGATGTTAAAGATCCCATGGCACTTATCGAAAAGAGTAGGGGAATTTCCCCGGTGTCCTGGCCAAATTTCCCTCATTCACTAAAAATACCACCAACAGCTTAATCTGGTTCAAGGTCAGTTGGCACTCATCTGTATCCCCCTCCCCCGGGTCGTGCCTGAAAATAGGCAGGATTTGTCTAGTGCACTTACCCGGTCAACAAAAGCTAAATAAATAAATAAAACTTCATCTTTGCATATCTAGATGATTGGCTAATAAAAGCAGACTCCAAAGTTGCTCTGCTCACCTCCCTAGATGATACATTGAAACTGTTTGCAGAACTGGGAATCCTTGTCAGTTGGCCAAAGTCCAGTCCAAACCCAACACAGTCTCTCCAGTACATTGGAACTGTTCTAGATACAGTTACAGCCAGGGCTTACCTCCCACCTGCCCCGCAGGAGATGCTTATAGCTCTGGCATTACACATACAGACTCTGAAGATAGGCACAGCCAGGCAACTGCTGTCTTCTGAGTCACATGTCAGCTGCCATCCCTGTGGTGGCATTCACCCTTCTCCACATGAGACCTGTCCAGTGGACCCTCCAGAGTCAATGGTCCCAAAAAAACAGGACAGTTCGAAGACAAAATCAGTCACTCCTGGTGGACAATCAGAACCAATCTGAATCAAGGAATGCCTTTCCGGTTCTGTTTCCCCCCCCCCCATGCAAATGTTGACCATGGATGCTTCTCTGCTAGGCTGGGAAGCACACTTGGGTCCTTATCAGACCCAAGGCCGATGGCCCGCTTCTCCCCATCTGTGTCCTATCAATCTCTTAGAGAATAAAGTGGTTCGTCTAGCCCTTTAGGCATTCCGGCCCTACCTCGAGCCAGGATCGTTACTGATCCAATCGGACAACACTGCAGTCGTGTTCCACCTCAACAAGCAAAGGGGTCCGAAGTCCCGCACCCTGTGCAAAGAGACCCTTACAGTTTGGCAAGAAGCCATAAAGCAACAAACAGCTGTCCACCTACCAGGACATTGCAGCCAGTTAGCTGACCGGCTGAGTCGCCAGTCCACAACTTACGAATGGACATGTCACAAGCAGGTGCTCCGTGAAATCTTCAACTTGTGCGGCACTCCACAGTTGGATCCGTTTGCCTCCCCAGAGAATTCCTGACTTCCTAGATTTTTTCCATCATCCCAAACAGAAAGGGACGATCTATATATGCCCTGTTCCAACCCTGGACAGGTCTCTTCTTGTATGCTTTCCAGCCTGTCCCTCTCCTGCAATGGACTCTACTGAAACTACAGTTAGAGATGGCCACAGTTATCCTCATAGCTCCAGTGTGGCCTTGCAGATGTGGTTTCCCCTACTCCTACAACTATCCATGCAGGACCCCATCCCGTTGGCGATCAGACCAGACCTTTTGACTCAGTGTCGGGGGTCTTTCCTACACCTCAACCTGAAGGCTGTACACCTTCACGCTTGATTCCTGAGGATGCTTTCATAATTCAACTGCAAGTGTCCTCTCCTGTTGCCAATATGATCTTGACCTCCCGCAAGCCAGCCACAAGAGCTACATACAATTCCAAATGGAAACGCTTTCCCATATGGTCAGTCTCTTGATCTTTGAACCCTTTCTCTTGTCCACTGAGGGCAATTATGGTCTATCTGGCCTCACTATCTGAGTCCGGTTTAAGTTGTTCTTCCATCAATGTCCACTTGGCTGCCATCTCCGCTTTCCATGAGCCTCTAGATGGCAGGTTACTGCACCAACATCATCTATCCAAGAGCTTTGTGAGAGGAGTGTTGCATATTAAACCTCCTATTAAAAGACCCACTCCTCCATGGGAATCTCAATTTTATGATAAAAAATTGACCCTTGAGCCTTTTGAGCTAGCTGCCACTTGTGAACTCCATTTTCTTTTATGGAAAATCCTATTTCTGGTGGCTGTCACTTCCGCTCAGCATATTTCCGAGCTCCATGCTCTCATGTGTAAAGAACCTTACTTGATTTTCCACAAAGACCGGGTGGTCCTTAATACCAACCCTTCCTTCCTGAAGCAGTCTCCAAACATACTTTAAATCAGTCCTTGGAGATTCTGGTCTACTATCCAGACTACTCCAATCAGGGTGAACATCTACTACAGTATACTAATTGGACACAATCGATTAGAAAGACATCTCAACTGTTCGTCTCTTTTGCCCTGGGGTCGCGACACATGCTCTTTCATCCTGGTTGGCACATTGTATTACGTTTTGTTACAAAAAATACAACAAGCCTTTACCTGGACCTGTCCAAGCCCACTCCACTAGAGCTATGGCCACCACTGCAGCTTGCTTTAAAGGAGCCTCCATTTCAGATATCTGCAATGCAGCTACCTGGTCCACAATCCATACATTCACGAGGCACTGCTGTGCAATCTGGATATTGCCTAACAACGTAAGACTGCCTTTGGTCGTGTAGTCGTACAAGGTCTCCTATCATAACTGTCCTCCCACATGGGCATTACTGCTTGGGATTCATCCCAAAAGTATTACCTACTGCAAGAGACCACTCCATGGAAGATGGTACAGTTGCATAAAAATTTACCGTAACAGTAGATCTTTGAGGAGTGCCTCTTGCAGTAGGTCAGTTCCTGCCCTTCATCACCCTCCTTCTCTAAGGGAGCAAGTTCTGGTCCAGTGACTAGGGTTGGGACTCCGTTGGTACCTCAGCTTTCCCTCGGTCCTCGCTTTGCGAGCTGAATCCGGTGGGGGAACTGAGGATACCAGGGACTGCCCACACTTATATAGGAAACAGGAAGCTGGTGTCATGTGTGGGCAGTCAATGGTGAAAAACTAGAAGAGCTGTCATGCACCACAGCGACCTCTTCTGGCTACCCAAAAGTATTACGTACTACTGCAAAAGACGCTCCTCAAAGATCCACTGTTATGGTAAATATTTACGTAACTGTACTTTCTAGGAGTGGTATATGATGTTCATCCTCACGGACCCACCTGACCTCTCCTGCCTTTGGCGCAAAACACTGCTTCCAGCTGGCAAGATCTGGCATCATAGGGCAGAGCCAAGGGATTTACCACCCAGGTGGGTGGGAGGAGCCAGCGTGAAGAAGTTTCTGGCAAGTCTTAAAGGGCAACTGCCAGAAGTGTGGATGAACATAATATACCACTCCTAGAACTACTGTTACAGGTGAGTAACCTGTGATCTTACTTCGAGGGGAGCTCTTGCAGCAGGAAATACCATTAGGACTAAATCGCCAGGCGTTAGGACCCCACGGAAAACTTCTAGCTAGCAGTCTGTGTCCTGCGCCCCCACCCGAAATTCCTTTCAAAGGTGGTGTCAGAGTTGCATCTTAACTAGGTGCAAACTCTGCCAGTGTACTACCCTAATTACACCTCGGGCACCGAGTACAGGCTCCATACTTTGGACATGAGATGTGCTCTCTCCTATTATAAGGAGAGAATGGCAGAAATTCGCGGAGAGGTTCGCCAACTGTTTGTCACCTATGCTGAAGCCGTTTCTGGCAGACCTGCAGCCAAATGAACCATTGCAAGGTGGATTGCAGCATGCATAGGTCTGTGCTAGGGCAAGGAGCCTCCCAGAGGGATGAGAGCTCATTCTACCTGCCATACTGCTGCATCGGTGGCTGCTTCCAGGGACATCCCTATCCAGGAAATCTGTTGGGCTGCTACCTGGAAGTCAGCAAACACCTTCATTACCCACTACTACATTGATCTTGAGTCACACTGGGACGCTGGTTTTGGGGCCTCGGTTCTCCAATCTCTATTTCTCAAGTAGGGTGTGTGTGCCTTGCCTCCCTCCTCCCAGAGAACTGCCTGGAGTCTGCCAGAGAGAGTGTGAATGAACAACATATCCACACTCCTAGAACAGGTTACTCATCTGTAACAGTAGTTCTAGGAGTGGTATATGTTGTTCATCCACACGCACCCACCCGACCTCCCCGGCTTTAGGCACACAACCTTGCTTCCAGTAGGCTAAGTTCTGGTGTCATGGGGTGAAGCCGAGGTATTTACCACCCAGATGGGTGGGAGGAGCCAGCTTGAAGACTTCCGGCCAGATTTAAAGGGGAAAGGGACATGCCAGAGAGGTGTGGATGAACCACATATACCACTCCTAGAACTACTGTTACAGGTGAGTAACCTGTTCTTCTTCTGCCACCTGTACAGTCAGGTTGCTGAATTTCTTGGCTCATATGGTCACGTACCAGAAGTTGCTTTGGGCTAAAGCTATGGATCTGGTTAAAGCACAACCAGACTCTGATGGCAAGGCAGAGCTCCTAGTTGTCATGCAGTCGGGCATGGAGGTGGACAAGCATGTGCTGAGGAGTTCCTATGACTCCGCAGACACGGCAGCCAGGGTGGCAGCAACTGCGATCTGTATGAAGGTACATGCCTGGCTGAGGGTCTGTGGTTTCCACCAGGATTTGCAGGATGCCATATTGGATGCACCCTTTCAGGGACCCATCCTCTTTGGCACAGAAACAGAAAAACTCATAATGGGGCTACAGGATTCAGCCAAGGCGGTGTCTGATGGTCATCGCATATACAGGTCATAACCGCTGAGAGCTCGGCGCCGTCCCTTTTGGAAGAAACAAGGACATCAGGGAAGGTGCCAAACACCGCATAAAGGAGGCTTTAAGAGAAGAGGCCCTCCCCTTCCTTCTGGCGCCCAGGGTCGCAAAAGTGCAAAGGTAGCTAGACCTCCCCTGCCCATCCCCTCCACCACAGCATAACTCCCTCCAACCCCCCCCCGGAGAAAGTGCAGGGGGAGATGGTAGGAGGGAGATTCTCCCTTTACCTATCAGGATGGTCCGTCACTACAGACCAATGGGTCCTCCAGATAGTCAAAAGGGGATACTGTCTGGAGTTTACCCAGATTCCACCGGACAGTCCACCCATCCCGTCCCACACGGCTCTCCTCCGAGCAGATATACAGGCCTTGCTAGGAAAAAAGAACTATTCAGGAGGTACCCTGTGCTCAGAGGCAATGGGTATTACCCCCACTTATTCCTAGTCCTGAAGAAGACAGGGGACCTCCGTCCTATTCTGGATCTGAGCCAGCTGAACACCTTCATTGAATACAAAAGGTTCGGAATAGTGACCTTAGCTAGCCTGTTGCCCATGCTCTATCAAGGAGACTGGTTCTGCTCCCTAGACATGCCGGATGCTTATATGCACATAAAGATACTGCCATCCCACAGGAAGTACCTTCGCTTCACCTTCCAAGGAGATCACTACCAGTTCAGGGTGCGTCCATCTGGCCTTTCATCGGCACCAAGGATCTTCAGTAAGTGCCTAGCAGTAGTGGCAGCAGCCCTCAGGAGAAGGGATCATTATGCCTACCCCTACCCGAACGATTGGCTTCTCACAGCTTCGACAGAAGACCAGTTGTGTCAAACACTGGAGGAAACTTTCAGTCTATTCCAAGCCTTGGGCATACCACTAAATCTATCCAAGTCATACCTGTGGCCTGCTCAGAGGCTACAATACATTGGAGCAGTCCTGGACACCGTCCAAGGAAAAGCCTTTCTTCCTGCAGACCAAGCAGTCAGGCTAAGGAAGGTCGCTCACAGGGTGATGATCTCAGACCATCTTTTATCCTCAATTTTAGAGGAACGCCTCTGTTCTCCATTATTCTCTGCTTGCCGGGATCTCTGGCAGGAAAACTGAGGTGGTACTGAGGGACCACCCCTTTTATACCACAAGGGACGTCAGGGGTGGTCCCCCACTATAGACTGCTAGCTAGAAGTTTTTCCTAGGGTCCTAGCACCTGCTGGCTTCAGCCCTTATGGTGTAACCTGCTGCAAGAGCTCCTCTCGAAGATCTACTGTTACAGTAAGTTTACATAACTGTACTATCTTCTTCAAGAATATCTTTCATCAGGCCACACCTATAGAACTATAGCCACCAGGCAGTAGGACCACACGGAACGTTTTTGCTAGCAGTCTTCCATGGACCACCCTTGATGTCTGACGCAGGCATCCTCTGTCACATAAATGTGGGCGGGCCCGTGCCCTCCTCAGATCTTCCTGGACATAAGGTCTCCCCCACCCATTCACACTAATGGGTTCTGCGCCAGAGACACTAGGACCCAGCAGGAGCAAACTTTTTGCTAGAGGATCGGTGTCGGAGATGGAGCCGCAAGGAGCGGCACCACGAGCCTCCGCTCGTGTGGTAATGACTGTCTTGGCGTCGACCCTCCAACCGCCTGAGTTCCTTTTTTTCCCCGCCATCGAGTGCGCTTCAGTGATGACGTCGCTTGCCCACCAGGAGTCAAACTTCAAACTAGCAGCATAGTTTTCAGTTTATTTTATAACATTTTCTCGAATAAAGTACTGCTACAGTAATTTATTCTTAAGAAAGAAGTCTCAGCCTACATTGACAGAGTCGACCATGGCTAGGTCAGGTGACGGTAGGGAGACTTCGTATGAAAGCTGTTCAGTCAGCCGGGCTGGGTCCAGTCCGCCGCCTTCTCCGGAAGGGAGTCTGACAACGGTCGGTCCAGTGCCCGAGGGGAGGGGCGGTCCCCCGGAAGCATAAACGAAAACAGTCGCATTCTCGGCACTGTTCAGCCTCGAGCTCTTCTTTGGCCCGTAGGTCAAGAAAGAGAAGGCATCACTTGAGGTTGCCCTCTGATATGTCTGCACGTCGATGGTTTGGTTACTGGGGCCAGTTGCCGGTCTCCTCTTTCAGAGACGCCGGTTTCTGGTTCTGGTCACCGACCTTTTCGACATCGGAGCCCTTCCCCGCCTTCTGGTAGGGCTTCCGATGAGCAGTTTCATCAGTGGGCTGCTCTGATGGAGCAATGGGCTCGGAGGTTGGTCCAGTTGCCTGGCCCGGTCACCCCGGGGGTCTCCGGCTCTTTGAGTGATCGAGCAGGGCGATTGAGCCTCCCTGGTCACATGGTGCCTTCTTCGGTGCCATCAACTCCACGCCTAGATGTTTCCCCCCTCACATGGCTGCGGTGCAGGGGGCCACACCGATGCCTCGATCTCCTGATATTCTTCCTCCTTTTCCCTCAAATCCTGGTTTTCACAGTCCTGGGTTGGTTTCGGCGCCCCCGGCGAGTCACTCGGTGCTGACTGTGGTGCCATGCAGCCTATCAGCGCCGTGTGGGTTTTCAGTGCCGTTGGCTTTCTCAGTGCTGTGTAGCCTTTCGGCGCAGTCTTCAGTGCCGTGCAGCTTTTCAGCACCGTGTTCCTCGGTGCCAAGGCCTGGCTCTTTGCCAACCAATCCTCAGGGCCTCTCCTTTCTGAATTCTTTTCCTGCTGATTTTCATTCTTTTCCTGTCCATACAGTCCCTCCTGGACTGTCAGGAGATGATTTTGAGCCTGACCCAGATCTTAGACTGGGTGATGATGTGGAAGGAGCAGGTTCTGATCCTGCTGCAGAGCCTGTGGTTGAAGACCTGTCATTTAAGTCTCTGCTGAAAAATTTGAATTCCACTCTTTCTCTCCAGACTATGGACATCGATCCTGGGAAGCTTTTGAGACTCCAGTACCTTCATGTTCTGGACATCCCTATGTATTTAACTCCCCCAGTACAACCCTCCCTTGAGACACTTTCTCAAATGGTATGGAGTAATCCTGCTCTCATTCCTTCTGTGGCTAAGTCCATAGATAGGAAATACGTTGCTCCCAAAGATCGACCCATTTTGGCATCCCAAGCCTTTGTGGATCCTATTGTAGTCTTGGCAGAGTATGATAAGGTTGTCCTTCCTCAGATTACTACAGTTCGACCTATAAACAAAGAATCTCATAAGACAGATACTTCAGGTAAGAGAGTCTTTGCTGCCTTCATAGAAACATAGAAACATAGAATTTGACGGCAGATAAGGACCGCTTGGCCCACCCAGTCTGCCCATTTCCCTGCCTACTGGATAAGCTGCAGATCCTAGTTAACCAGCAGCCTACTTCTTCCTACCCCCACCCCCTAGAATTGCCTTATGACTGTCCCATGCATGCTTGAATTCCACCACTGTTTTTGACTCCACGCTCCTCCTCCGGAAGGCTGCTCCATACATCCACAACCTCTCTGTGAAAAATACTTCTTAAATTACCTCTGAGCCGCCCTCTATCTTCAAATTGAGCCCCTTGTTCTTGCACACCTATTTTTTGAAAGATGCTTCCTCTTGGACTTTATTGATTCCCTTGAGGTACTTGAATGTTTCTATCATGTCCCCCTCTCCCTCCTTTCCTTGAGGCTATACATATTAAGCTCCTTAAGTCTCTCTTCATATGTCTTCCGTGCAGACCCTGCACCATTTTAGTTGCCCTCCTCTGACAGCTTCCATCCTGTCTATGTCTTTTGGAAGACTGGGTCTCAGAACTGCATGCAGTACTCCAGATGGGGTCTGACCAGCTGTCTGTACAGAGGGATAATAACTTCCTGTTTTCTACTGGTGATGCCTCTCCCTATGCATCCCAGTATCCCCCAGCCCTCCTTGCTGCCCTCTCACATTGCTTGCCCACCTTTAGGTCATCTGATATGACTACCCCCAGGTCCCTTTCCATTTTTGTTGTTGTTAGTATCTCACCCCCCATTGTGTACTCTTCCCCTGGGTTTTTGTTTCCCAGGTGCATTACCTTGCACATCTTGGCATTGAATCTAAGCTGCCATACATCTGACCATTCTTCTAACCTTGCCAAGTCCCTTTTCATCCTTTCCACCCCACCCTGTGCATCAACTCTGTTGCAGATCTTTGTGTCATCTGCAAAGAGACATACTTTTCCTTCCAGTCCCTCTGCAATGTCGCTTATAAAGACATTGAAGAGGACCGGTCCTAATACTGAACCCTGTGGTACCCCACTAGTAACCCCCCTTTCTTCAGAGTGGACTCCATTTACTATTACTCTGTGTCCTATTCTCCAGCCAATTTTTTACCCAGGCTGTCATCTTGGGACCCACTCCCAGGCTAGCTAACTTGTATATTAATCTTTTGTGTGGGACTGTGTCAAATGCCTTGCTAAAGTCTAGGTAGGCAATGTCCACAGCACCTCCCTGATCTACTACTTTGGTCACCCAGTCAAAGAAATCTATCAGATTTGTCTGGCATGACCTTCCCGCTCTGAATCCATGCTGCCTTGGGTCCTGTGCCCCTCTGGCCTCTAGATACTCGACAATTCTTTCTTTCAGAAATGATTCCATCATTTTCCCTACCACTGAGGTTAAACTAACAGGTCTGTACTTTCCTGCTTCTGCCTTGCTCTCACTTTTGTGAAGGGGAATCGCATCTGCCCTCCTCAGTCCTCGGGTACCACCCCATCCTCCCATGATTTGTTAAACAGGGTAGTTAGTGGTGTCACTAATTCTACCCTTAGTTCTTTTAGAATTCTGGGATGAATCTCATCAGGCCCCATTGCTTTGTCCACCTTCAGTTTTAAGAGTTCTTTCAGAACCCTTTCTTCTGTAAATGGGCTGGTATCAACTTCTGTATCCAGAGTGTTTCTACTGTTTGTTTTAGGTACCTCCTCTTCCTTTGTAAATACTGAACAAAAATATTTGTTTAGTATCTCGCCTTTTCACAGTCACCCTCTGCCCTCTTATTAAGCCTCCTCACTATCCTCCCTTGGTCTTCCTTCGCCTCCCTGGTGTACCTAAAAGGTTTTATCCCCCTTCTTAACTGAGTTGGCTATCTTTTCCTCGGTTTGGGCCTTTGCTGTTCTGACTGCCTTCCCAGCTTCCTTTTGCTTTAACTGATACAGTTCTCTGTCCTGCTTCTTCTGTGATTCCTTGTACTCCCTGAAAGCTTTCTTTTTCTCTTGAACCTTCACTGCCACTTCCTTTGAGAACCATAGTGGTTTCTTACATTATTTAGTTTTGTTTATTTGCTTCACACAAAGGCTTGTTACCTCTGTAATGGCAGTTTTTATTATTCCCCATTGTTCTTCCACCCCTCCTTCCTGCCCATTTGCTAGTGCATTCCTTAGGCACTCACCATTTTGGCAAAGTCAGCCTCCTAAAGTCCAGTACCTTTGCCTTTGTATGGCTTGACTCTATTGCTGTGTTTATTGGAACCATACTGTTCGATGGTCGCTAGTTCCCAGATGGCTACCCACTCTACATCTGTGATCCTCTCTTCATCTCCATTTGAGAGAACCAGGTCTAAGATTGCTCCTCGAGTGGGCTCCAATACTAGTTGTCTAAGGCATGCCCCTGTAGGGCATCTAGAATAACCCCATTCTTCGAAGTGGCTGCTGCAACTGCACTCCAGCTAACATCTTGCATATTCAGATCGCCCATCAGCAATATCTCCCCTTTTTCTGCCATACTAAGTATACTTTCTATCATTTCCTTGTCCATTTCCTCCCCCTGAGAAGGGGGTCTGTATACAACCCCTGTGCGGATTATGGTGCCATTGCCGGTCTCCAAATTTACCCACAGTGCTTCTTCTCCTCCCTGTTTTCCCTTTTGTTCTGTTGCATTGATTCCTTCCCTTATGTAAAGAGCTACTCCTCCTCCTCTTTTACCCTCTCTGTCCCTCCTGTAGATAGTGTATCCTGGTACATTTACATCCCAGTCATGGTTTTGTGCGAACCATGTTTCTGTGACTGCCACAATATCCAGATGTTCCTCCTCCATCAAGGCCACTAATTCAGGAAGCTTGTTACTCAGACTATGGGCATTGGTACTCATTGCTTTCCATTTTTTGATGGCTTTACCTTCTGTTGCAGCATTTCCCACTGACCTTTCTACCTCGGTCTTTTTCTCATTTAGTACCCTGTTTTGTAGGGAGAGGCTGGGATTTTCCTGCTGCTTATCAGTGCCTCCCCCCTTGACTAGTTTAAAAGCTTGCCAATGAAGCATTTAAACCGATTGCTCAAAAGACTTGTTCCCTTCCTGGACAGATGCAGACCATCCTGCCAATATAGGCTCTTCACTCTAGGTATGTGTATTGCCAGCTACCAGAGCTATTTCTCTCAATATGAGTATATTCTTTGGTATTCGCTCAAACAGATGGTTGAAGCTCTTCTGGAGTCGGATACTAATTCAGAGCTTCTTCAAACCATAACCATGGGTATCGAGCCCAACAACCAGCAGGTTAAAGCAGCTATGGATGCCTTCGATACTGCCTCCTCAGCGGCGGTGGGCATTTGTACCCACCATCATTCCTGGCTATGCACTTCAGGTTTTACGAATGATGCCAAGCAACAGGTCATGGTGTTGCCCTTCGATGGTGTGTATCTCTTCGGCCCTCAAGTAGAACAGGCTCTAAAGGACACACAAAAGACTAGGTCAGCCATTAAATTGGCTCGACCTCCTCCCGCTTCCTCTCGAGGAGGTGTTAACAAACGCCAGTTTCATAACCGTCAGTCCTTTCGGGGCAAAGGCAGGGGGAGGTTTTAATAAAAACCAAGCCCCTCAGCCTCAAAAGAAAATGCAACAGAAGGTGCAAGGACCCAAAGCGCCCAGTGCCGCCTTCTGAGTTTCTGGCCCAAGTCCCACCTCAGCTGCCTGAGGGGCATTCTTCCTCAGTGGTGGGAGGTTGTCTGACTCAATTCTACGATTGGTGAAAGTCCATAACACCAGACAAATGGGTCCTCTGGATAATCCGCAGTGGGGTATTCCCTCAGTCTTTTAGAGACCCCTCCGGATCGTCCCCCCAAACGACTGTCCAGGCTGTCAGTTCTTCAGTCAGAACTTCTTGCCTCCGAAGTACAAGGCCTTCTGAACAACAGGGCAGTGGAAGTAGTTCCGCTGGATCAGTGGAACACAGGGTTCTACTCCCATTATTTTCTGGTTCCTAAGAAAACCGGGGGCATGCGCCCCATTTTAGACCTCAGAAAATTAAACAAATTTCTTCCCAAAGAGAAATTCAAAATGATATCGCTAGGAACCCTGTTACCTTTGCTTCATCAACACGACTGGTTAGCCTCCCTGGACATGCAGGATGCTTACCAGCATATTCCTAGTCACCCAAAGCATCACAAATACCTAAGGTTCGTAGCTTTGGGACAGCATTATCAGTTCGGAGTCCTGCCCTTTGGGCTGTCCTCAGCGCCGCGAGTTTTTACAAAGTGTTGAGCAATTCTTGCAGTGCATCTCATAAAAATCGGAATACACGTGTTCCCATATCTGGACGACTGGCTTCTAGCAAGTCCCTCCAGGCAGGGAACTCTAGACGCCGTAGCCACGGCCTCGCACTTTCTCATGTCCATGGGAGTCCTGCTAAACCTCAAAAAATCACAGCTGCAACCCTCCCAGAGGCTCCTTTTCATAGGAACTCTTCTGGACACCTCCTGTGCAAAAGCATTTCTTCCAGAGGACAGGAGGAGCGATATCCTTCAGATGGCCCGATACATCGCAGAGAACAGCTCGGTTTCAGCTATCTCGATGCAACAGATGCTAGGTCTCATAGCATCCTCGGTGTTCACTGTACCCCTAGCACGCCTTCACATGAGAACCTCTTAATGGATGCTCAGTATTCAGTGGTCCCTGACCACTCACCCTCAGTCCTTTCCCATCAAGGTGACAGAACCTCTGAAGAGATCACTTACCTGGTAGTAGCAAGAGGACAATCTTCTGGAAGGGTATCCCTTTGCTCCTCTGGATCATCAGATTTCCATTACCACAGATGTGTCCCTGATGGGGTGGGGAGCTCACTGTCAGACTCTCCACACTCAAGGTACATGGACTCAGCACGAGTCCCAACTTCACATAAATGTCCTAGAAATGAGAGCCATCCTTTATGCTATCCAGGCTTTGAAGGACATTCTCTCTCACAAGAACATTCTCCTTCAAATGGACGACAAAGCAATGATGTATTACATCAACAAGCAGGACGGTGCTCACTCTTACTCCATATGCAGGGAAGCGATGAGGGTGTGGAAATGGTGCTTGGAGCACAAGGCTCTAATTCATGCGGTCTACCTGCCTGGGGTGCAGAGCGAACTGGCAGACAGTCTCAGAAGAACAGAGACAGATCCTCACAAATGGTCTCTCGACTCAGCCATTGTTCAGTCACTATTCGCAGAGTAGGGAACTCCAGACCTGGACCTTTTTGCATCCCCACTCAACACAAAACTGCCTCTCTTCTGCTTCAGAAATCCAGGGCCTGGCATTTTCTGTCAGGATGCGTTCAGGCTGCAGTGGACAAAATGCTTTCTATACTCCTTTCCGCCTCTTCCTCTAATTCAGAGAGTACTTCTCAAATTCGAGTCCTAGGGGGGCCAAATTATCCTCATTGCTCCCTTCTGGCCTCGACAGATATGGTTTCTGTTACTCAACAGTATGTCGGAAACCCCTCCGAAACCGCTTCCCCTTCAGATGAACCTTCTGACTCAGGGGCATGTGGTCCATCCCAATCCGAGATCGCTTCACCTTCACGCTTGGCTCCTGAAGAGATAGAGGTGAACAGGTTCAATGTCTCTCACAGAGTTTCAGATATTCTTCTGGCTGCGTACAAGCCAGCCTCTAGGAAAACTTACACAGCCAAATGGAAGCGTTTTTCGCTCTGGTGTGCAAAATCCTCTTTAAATCCTTTTTCCTGCCCACCAGATAAAGTTCTACAGTACCATTTGGATCTCTCAAATTCAGGTCTGCAATACTCTACTGTCAAAGTTCATCTTTGTGCCATTTCAGCTTATCATGAGCCAGTACTTTCCTTGTTACTGGCTCAGTTGCCTGTAGTTAAGAGGGAATTCTACATACCAGACCTCCTATCAGACGTCCAGTCGCAGCCTGGGACATTAATCTTGTGCTAGACATGTTCGCTTGAAAACCTTTCAAGCCTCTAGCTACCTGTGAGTTATAATTTCTCACTTGGAAAACAGCCTTCCTGGTGGCCATCACCTCGGCCCACAGGGTCTCTGAGATACATGCCTTGGTCACAGACCCTCCGTATACTGTGTTTCATTAAGACAAAGTAGTTCTTAGGACCCAACCTAAGTTTCTCCCTAAGGTTGTTTCAGAATTCCATCTAAACCAACTTTTAGTCCTTCCTACTTACTTTGCGAACTTCCAAAATGAAGGAGAGTGTTCTCTTCATTCCTTGGATGTCAAAAGAGCTTTGCATTTCTATCTAGGTAGAACAAAAGATTTTTGCAAAGCTCAACAACTGTTTGTTTCCTTCAGCGAGACTCGGCTGGGTCAACCTGTCGCTATCAGATGTATTTCTGCATGGCTAATGGCATGCCTTCGCCACTGTTATTCCATGGCGCAGATTAAGCTGGAGGGCAGTGTGTACGCTCACTCTACTAGAGCGGTCACGGCATCACTAGCGGAAATCCCCAAGGTGCCCATTACAGATATTTGTAATGCGGCCACTTGGAGCTCAGTGCATGCTTTTGTCAAACACTATGCCCTGGATGTCCATGCCAGACTTCATTTTTTATTTGGTAGGACCATCCCTAATGGTCTTCTGTCCTAAAATTGTGAGCTCTTGGTCTCTCCTGCCGCCCTCTCGGGGGATTATTAGCTTGGTACTCTCCCATTAGTGTGAATGAGTGGTGGAGACTTTATGTCTAGGAAGATATGGAAATTACGTACCTACCGTAATTCTTGATCTTCTTGGATGAGTCTCCACCACTCATTCACACGCCCATCCACCATCCCCCTAGCTCACCTCTGTTATTGGTCTTCACTCCCTCAATCTTTAGGCTGTGAAGACTTCTTTGTTGACCCTTCTTATACGGGTCGTCCAGACTATCTTATGTCCAGTTTTTTGTTAGGCTATCCTTCTAGGTTAGTTAAGCTGCACCTCCTTGAAAAAAAAAGGTACTGAGGCGGTTGGAGGGTCGACGCCGAGATAGTCATTACCACATGAGCGGAGGCTCGAGGTGCCACTCCTTGCAGCTCCATCTCCGGCACCAACCCTCTCACAAAAAGTTTGCTCCCACTGGGTCCTAGTGCCTCCAGCGCAGAACCCATTAGTGTGAATGAGTGGTGAAGACTCGTCCAAGAAGATCAAGAATTACGGTAGTTACGTAATTTCCATTTCTTTTCCCACTATCAACCATTACACGTCTGACTCCACGGAGATGCTGCTGCTTCAGTCGACCGCTAAACAGAAACCTAGAAGGTGATAGCAGGAGTCCAATGGTCCATCTAGTCTGCCCAAGAGTTTCCAAGATCAACTGCCGATCCCAGGACCTAGCCTCCCTACCTGGCTTATGACTGTTCTGACCCACTTGTTACTGCCTGAGCCCTTGCCCTATCCTACCTGCTCTTAAATGCAGCCACGGTCCATGCACCCACCACTTCAGCTGGTGGGTTTTTCCAAGGGTTCACGACTCTTTCACTAAAGTAATACTTCCTCTGATCCCTCTTGAAGAACCTCTAGACTTATACAGCCAGGTTTCTGCAGTATTCTCTGTACCTTTTGAACACCCATTGTTTAAAATCAGTACGCATGTGAAAGTAATGAACTAGCATACAGCAGACACTGCTCCTCCTCTCCCCATGGATCAAAAGGTGTACAAAAAACAGCTGAGAATACTGATGAAAACCTGGTCTAAGCCATTTTAAAAGGAGCACTCCTTTTATTATTGTACTTGTGAAACCGTGCTAGAGCACGGTTAAAAATTGGGAAAGAAAGATATACAAGACTGGATAAGGAGCAGTTGAAAACGGAATAAAAAGGTATAGGTCAAAATGTTCACTGCTGTCACGCAGTGCTACACTTGTACCCTCAAGAGAAGCCTAACCATTTCGAACTCCCTGTGCACTGACCAAAAAAATTGCTCGTCTGTAGCAGAAAGGAGCTCTGTTTCTTATGCTGTGGAAAACCTCATTCTAAAATACTTCATTTTAGGTAAGTTCAGTCACACCTTTTTTTAACCAGCTGTTTCTCCACTGGTACCATATTCTGTCATCTGCCTATCGTGCCATATACACACACACACACACACACACACACAATCAATCAATCAATCAATCAAAATCTTTATTTAACCAGGTGAGCACCATTGAGCAGACCTCCTTTTCAAGGTGGACCTGGGTAAGCACAAGTACAAGATAACAGGGTTATACACAAAAATAACAATACACAGGCTTGATCAAAAACAAGCATTGACAATAAATTGTAAGGAAATACAGGATGAGTACCACAATAATTTACAGATAGGAAACTGAGCTAACAGCAATACAGATAAGGTCAGCAACTGTGAAAAGATGTGGTGACAAGAGCCATGGTGAATCGACTGGGACCCTGAAGCACCATGACAGATCGACTGGGCCCTGAAACACAGGTAGGGGGGTAGAACAGGGGCAGAGGAGAAGGGAGGAGATGAAGGGCGAATAGGTCGGAGACCTATGGAATGGGAATGTGAACCAGGAGTGCAGAAGTAGAGAGAGGAACCTGACGGGGGTGGGGTGGGGGACAGGGTGAAGGGGAGAGTGGTTCGACTACTGGGAACAGATCAATGGGTAAAAGATGAGCAGAGAAGAAAGGATGAAGGGGAAGGGAGAGGGCTGGGCAGAGGTTGGGTTCAGCGTCAACAGATCGGGGAGTGAAGAGATAGAAGCGAAGAAAGGAAGGAGGGAGGGAGAGAGCCATGCAGAAGCTGGGATCAGTATCCAGGACACACACACAGCCCTAATAACTACTGCATGGTGGATCAGTGTTTTTTTCCTCATTAAAGCAGGGTGCCCAAAAGTACTAGTGACAGTCATGGAGGGTCCTTGACCCTTCCAATAGCCATTTACACTGCCTTACTGACCCTGTGTGAACGCAGCATACCCTTGCGGAAGGAGAAAGGTTGTGGGCCCACAGCAGGGGTCACTGCGAGTGTAGAATACAAAACTAGAAGCAAGAAATCCACAGTCCTCAACAGGTTCCAACAAAAAGGTTTTCATTTAATGTTTAAAAGTCCCACCATGCAGCTACGGGCTTCAGAAGTAAAATGACCCCGACTGGTTTTGTACATCGGTATGTCATCAGGGGGATAGTTACCAGTCATCACCACTCAACATTTAAATGACATTTCTTAGAGAAAGTGCAAAATTGCATTTACGTGAATAAAGTGAACAAGTGCTCAATATGACTAATTCAAAGTGCAAATTCATACCAAACATGTATATACAGTCCTTGAATAGTCTGAGTAAAAATGACACAGAATAAAGTGCAACAGGATAATCAATACATATACACCACCAATAACCAAGAAGATACAAATCTATAGGATTCTATAGCTTTTGGTCAAGTATCAAGTAGGCACACATCCACGGCTGCTCGTACCAGAGAAGATCCTATAACTTGATTGCGAACCAGTAAAGCAGAAAGAAAATAATGCATTTAGAGATTGTATTTTGGGGGCATCAGGTAAAGTTACAGCACTACAAGGTACAATGCTAATCAAAATATGTAGCTACTATCTCAACTAGATTATCTCTTCCTTCTAATGCATGGCATTAATTCTATCTTCTCATTCAAACCCAGAGGACTAAGGGAACCCAGTGTGAAAATCCAAGAGGATTGTCTCTCCATAAGTTTGTCATCCAGGTTGCCACCTCTTGAACTTAACCATTTTCAGGCCACAGAATTTAAGTGTATGTTCAACATTCCTCTGTCTTAATGACCCTACAGTGATTAACTAGGGCACTTCTAGCATCGTTTTGGATGGACCTAAGGTGTTCAGTTCTCAGTTTTAAGACCCTAGATGTTTTACCCACATAATATGAGCCACATTGGTAAGTTGCCAGGTAAACCACATTTCTAGGGACATGGATATGTTGTTCATCCACACTGTCTGGCAGGTTCCTTGCCGCTTTAAATCTTGCTGGAAGGTCTTCAAGCTGGCTCCTCCCACCCACCTGGGTGGTAAAACTCTCGGCTCCGCCCCATGACGCCAGATCTTCCTTACCGCTTGGAAGCTCAGGTTCCCTCCTTAACACTCTGCGTATAAGACTGGTTCCTAATTCTTCGAATTTTCAAAATTAAAAAGTTTTTGCTAAACAGACTTCGGTCTTCTCTCCCTCGCGGCTGCGATGGACACATCGACTCCCGGTTTCCGGAGATGCCCTTGCGGGCAGAAGATGTCTCGGACGGATCCGCACTCCACGTGCGTTTACTGCTTGAGCCTTGAGCACGACGTGCAGGCCTGCGACCTGTGCTCTTCCTTTTTGGCCTATGTCCTCGAAGACCGTGCTGTCTGTTTACAACTTGGGCGTCCCGAGAAGAGATTTCCTCCGGTTAAGTCAAAAGGGGCCGGGTCGGCGGTGTCCACGGCGGTGGGCTCGGCGGATCAGCTCGAGCAAATGATCGCCCTCGAAGAGGAGGCGGCCCGGGTCGCTTCTACCTCAGCTGCGGCATTTGTCCCACTTTCTCTCGGTGCCTCTTATTCGGCTTCTTTTAAGGAGCTTTGTCTGACCCTCTCGACAAAAGGTGAGGGTCCAACTTCTTCTGGACCGTTTTCTCGGTCCAAAAAGAGAGACAAGAGTAAGTCTCACCGTCGACACTCTTGGGAGCGGGAAAGATCCCTCTCCCTAGTTGTCGGCCCGTCGACTTGATCGAAGCCCTCGGCTTCGACCACTGGTTTCATGGTGTCCCCGTCAGGCCAGTTGACCCGAGACTCCGCCGACGCGGGTCGATTTTTCTCGATCCGTTGGACGGGTTGTCGGCTGGAGAAGCTGAGAATCCCCTCTCTCCGGTTCCCCTGGTGGGAGTTGAGGATCCCGTCGGCTCGTCTGTGCCTCCGGTTCCGGAGCCTTCGGTGGAATCGTCCGAACCGAGGGGAGTGCCGATTCCCGACACCTCCCCGCACCGTCCTCGGCCTAGCCGAGGTTCTCGGTCTCAGTCTCGGACATCTTCGCGGTCCAGTCGATCCTGCCGTCATAGGCGGTCTCGGTCTCGGCACCGCGCCCGCTCTTCCTCTTCCTCCTCCTCGGACGAGGGGAGGCTTGGGCGCAAGTTGCGTCGGAGGTATGAGGAACTCATGTGGCAACAGCTCCTTCTGACTGGGAATAAGCCGACGCTGTCGTCTTCCCCGGCCATTAAGTGGCTGTCACCGGAGCGGCCGAGACAACCCCTCATTTTAGCCGAGGAGCCTGTTCCCAGGCCGGTTGTTCGGCCAATTCCAGCTGCCCCACTGATTCCGGTGGAACCTCCGCCTCCACAGCCGTTAGTTGGGGCTCCGACCAAAAATTCTCGGTCGGCTCAGGGACTGCCCCATAGGCTGTCTGTCACCCTCACTCCCGATAGACCTCAGCAGGTGGAGGGTGGCTCAGGCCCGAGGCAGCTCTTTGAGGACTCTTCCGAGTCCGAGGATGATTCCTCCCTTTTCTCCAAGCGAATGGACTTGGAGTCCTCAGGAGGACAGTCGGTGGACGATAGCCCTTCGTCCTTCCTAGGATTACTTCAGCTCATCTTGGAGTCCACCGGATGAAGCTTGAACCCGTTTCTAAACGGGCCAGATATCCCCTCACGGAGATTCTGGACCGAGGGGATTCCCCTATGGAGGCCTTTCCGGTGGCCAAGGCCATAGTGGGTCCAGCCTTGGAGCTCTGGCAGCGCCCTGCTTCCTGTCCTGCGCCTTCGGCCAGGATGGCCAGGAAGTATGCGGTCCCTACTGGTTCCCTGTCCGGTTTTTCGGAACACCCCTCGGCTGAGGGGTTGGTTACCGACAGTGTTTTCCGGCGTGCCTGGAACGCTAGGGATGTGGACAAACCTCCCGACAAGGAGTCCAAGAAATTGGACTATGCCGGGCGAAAAGTCTATGCAGCGTCCTCTCTCGGCCTTCGCCAGGCCAGTTCGGCCATCCTCATGGCACATTTTTCTCATGCCCTGTTGGGCTCCCTGGATGAGGTCGTCCCTCATCTTCCCGCGGATCTGCAGACTACGGTCAGGCAGGTGCGGGACCAGGGCAGGGCAGTGGCCAAACAGCAGCTCCAGACTGCTTTAGATATTGGGGACTCATGTGCCAGGTCTGTGGCGGCCGCAGTGGCTATGCGTCAGCGGGCTTGGCTGAGGATATCCACCTTTACTTCGGATACCCAGCACAAGTTGGCGGATGTTCCCTTTTTAGGGACTGACCTCTTTGGCCCTGGGGTGGAAGGTCACCTGCAGAGGATCGAGAAGTCCAATGCTACCTTGGACTCGGTCTCTTCCGCTCAAGAGGACAGGCGCAAACCACAGCCTAAACCCTTTTGTCCTTCTGCCCAGGCGTCATCAGCAACGTCAGGGCCAGCAGGCTCGGGCTTGGCATCCCAAACCCAAGCCCGGAGCTTCCTCCAACAGGAAGCAGGGAGGTAAAGGCCCAGGAGGTCCCTCGGCCGGTCCCTCCTCCAAGCCTGCCCAGTGACGGGCTGAGGGGTGTCGCCCCCAACCCCGTCACCTCACCCCAGGTTCCCCCCGTGGGGGGACGGCTCTGGCACTTCCTTTCCGCCTGGTCCGTTATTACCATGGACAGATGGGTACTGGAGGTGGTGGGAAAAGGCCTGCCTCTAGAATTCGAGCAGGCTCCGCCCTTCAGAGCCGTGGCACCTCCCGGGGGCCTCGGGGTCATGGCCTCACTAATGCGGCTCGTCGGGCCGGCATGCGCTCCTCCTCCAAAAGGAGGTGATCAGGAGGTAGCGGACCCTCCCTCAGACCGGGGTTTGTGTCCAGGTACTTCCTGATTCGAAGCGGATGGGGCTGGCTTCCATTCTAACCTACCGACTTGAACAAGTTCCTAGGTCTCGAACCTTCAGGATGGTCACTCTGGCTCAGATAATACCATCCCTGGAACACGGCATGTGGTTCTGCTCTCTGGACCTGCAGGACGTGTTCTTTCACGTCCCTATCCATCCGTCACATCGAGATTCCTTCGCTTCGGCGGAGGATCCTCTTCGGTTCGAGCCATGCCCTTGGCCTGTCTCCAGCTCCCAGGGTCTTCACCAAATGCATTGCAGTGGTGACAGCTTTCCTATGGCACCGAGGGGTCCAGGTGTACCCTTACCTGGATGATTGGCTGATAGCAGCCCCTCCAGACAGGAGGTGGAGTGGTCCAGAGATCTGGCCTCCAGGTTTGCTCTCAAGTCGGCCTTCTCATCAGCGAGGCCAGAGTGAACTCGGCGAGCAGGTGATTCTGTTTATCGGGGCAGAGCTCGACTCTCTTCGAGCCAGAGCACGGCTCCCGGTGGACAGGGCCGAGGTTCTTACCTCCTTTGCCCAATCATTTCTGGTTGGGCAATTGCGCCCTGCCCGGGACTTCCTGCGCCTCCTGGGTCTCATGGCGGCCTGTACCAGCGTGGTCCGTTGGGCGCGCTGGCACATGCGCCCCCTTCAGTGGGGACTGGCCAGCCAGTGGTCACAATGCTGCGATCCATTGGACCAGCTAGTGATGGTGACCCAGGAGATGTGGAACGCTCTCCGGTGGTGGACCGTTCCATCTCATCTGCAGGAGGGCATCCCGTTTGTCCGCCCCGAGCCGACGGTCTCTCTATCGACCGATGCCTCTCTGATGGGTTGGGGTGCCCATCTGGGGAACACCGGCGCCACGGCCTCTGGTCCCGTGGGAGTCGATGCCACATCAACCTGCTGGAGCTCGAGGCGGTCCGCCTAGCTCTCACCGCCTTTGCTCCGTTTCTCCGGGGTCAAGTGGTCTGAGTCCAGATGGACAATACCACGACCATGTACTACCTAAACCGCCAGGGCGGGACACGTTCCATGCTTCTTTGCAAGGAAGCTCTCCGCATTTGGTCACTCATGCGCAGCCTAGAGGCGGATCTCCTAGCCATTCATGTGGCAGGAGCCTCCCACACCCTGGCCAATGCTCTGAGCCGGATAGGGGCTGCATCTCATGAGTGGTCTCTCCTGCCGGAGGTAGTACAAGATCTGTTCTCCCACTGGGGCACACCTCAGGTGGACCTGTTTGCCTCCAGGGAGAACGCGAAGCTGAGGCTGTTTCATGCCCGCCCCCCTCAGCAGGGCTCGCTGCAGGGGGATGCCTTCTCGAGGCTGTGGACCCCGGGCCTCTTCTACGCCTTTCCCCCATTTCCCTTGATTTACAAGGTGCTTCTCAAAGCAAGGAGGGACAAGGCGCAGGTGATCCTGATAGCCCCAGACTGGCCCCACCAGTTCTGGTACCCAGATCTCCTCAGCCTCAGCTCCAGGCTCCCAGGCAGCTTCCAGCTCGCCCGGACCTGCTCTCAGTCAATCAGGGGAAGGTGTTCCATCCGGACCTTCAATCCCTGCACCTGACGGCCTGGTTCCTGAGCGGCTAGAGTTCCAGGCTTTGGGTCTTTCCGACGAGGTCCTCAATGTTGTTGAGGCATCCCGTGAGAGTCGACCAGAAATGCTATGCCTTCAAATGGAAGAGATTTTCCATTTGGTGTCAGGAGCAAGGCTTGGACCCTTCCTCCTGTCCTTTGGCAAGCATCTTGGACTATTTATGGTCCCTTTCTAGTCAAGGCTTAGGTCGGCGACCCTAAGGGTGCACCTGGCAGCCATCTCTGCTTCACAGGCGCAGGGCGGGGCAGTCGGTGGCGCAGGAGAAGGTGGTCTGGCGCTTTTTCAAAGGCCTTGATCACATTCCCCTCTGGTGCGAGAACCTCCACCTCCGTGGGATTTACTGCTGGTACTGGCTAAGCTCATGGGCAAGCCATTCAGATCAATGCACAGGTGTGAACTCTCTCACCTGTCGGAAGACCACCTTCTTGGTGGCTATCACGTCAGCCAGAAGGATGGGAGAACTCCAGGCGCTCTGCATTGAGTCTCCTTACCTGGTCTTCCACAGGGACAAGGTTGTCCTGCGCCCCCACCCGAAATTCCTTCCGAAGGTAGTGTCGGAGTTTCACCTTAACCAGGTGTTGACTCTGCCGGTGTTCTACCCCAATCACACCTCGGAGGCCGAATACAGGCTCCATACTTTGGACCCTAGAAGGGCGCTCGCTTATTATAAGGAGCGCACGGCTGAAATTCGGGGAGAGGTTCGCCAGCTGTTTGTCACCTACGCTGAAGCCGCACCTGGCAGACCTGCAACCAAGCGGACGATAAGCAGGTGGGTCACCTCCTGCATAGATCTCTGCTACAAGTTGGCGGGCATGGAGCCTCCCAGAGGGATAAGAGCTCATTCTACCCGTCATACTGCTGCATCAGTGGCTGCTTCCAGGGACGTCCCTATCCAGGATATCTGCAGGGCTGCTAACTGGAAGTCAGCACACACCTTCATCACCCATTACCACATCGACCTTGAGTCATGTCGGGATGCTGGTTTTGGGGCCTCGTTCTCAGTCTCTATTCCTAAGTAGGGGTGCGCTTGCCTCCCTCCTCCTGGAGAACTGCTAGGAGTCTGCCAGACAGTGTGGATGAACAACATATCCATGTCCCTAGAAATACAGGTTACTCACCTGTAACAGGAGTTCTAGGAATGGTATATGTTGTTCATCCACACGACCCACCCGACCTCCCCGGCTTCGACGCACAACCTGAGCTTCCAGCGGGCTAGATCTGGAGTCATGGGGCAGAGCCGAGAGTTTTACCACCCGGGTGGGTGGGAGGAGCCAGCTTGAAGACCTTCCGGCAAGATTTAAAGCGGCAAGGAACCTGCCAGACAGTGTGGATGAACAACATATACCATTCCTAGAACTCCTGTTACAGGTGAGTAACCTGTATTTTCTGTACTGCAAGTTATGAAATCTCTTATTGCATAATTCTGGTTACTGTTGCAGCTCGTAAATGTGTTACATCTAAGAATGGAACTGCAAAATTTTCAGTTAACGCACTGGTACATTCCATTCGGTAAGGGTGGTCTAAAGTTGGTTGTGGAAGTGTCTGCCCCTTCATAGCTGTGTACAGGTTTGTCCCTAAGGTTGGTACCTCTTTTGTATACCATTCTTGGTTTCTCCTTTGTCACCTCTGCTAGAAGGAGTTCTTCCAAAATATTCCAATTGGCATCAATAATGCGGCATCCTCAGTCTCATCTCGGAGTCCACGGGGATGAAATTGGAGCCCATCCAGAAGCGAACTCGCTATCCCTTCACAGAGATTCTAGATATGGGGACTCTCCGGAGGCTTTCCCAGTGGCCAAGACCATTGTCGATCCTGCCCTGCAGCTTTGGCAGTGCTCTGCCCTCTGCCTGGATGGCCTGCAAATATGCAGTGCCCACCAGTACCCTCTCGGGGTTCACGGAGCACCCTTCGGCCGATGGATTGGTGGCAGACTCAGTGTTTTGGCACTCTGGCAATTCAGGGGACATAGATGACGAATGGATAAGGAGTGCAAGAAATTGGACCACTCGGCTAAAATGGTCTATGCTGCCTCCTCAATCGGCCTCTGCCAGGTGAGCTCAGCTGTCATAATAGCACACTTCTCCTATGCCCTTTTGGGCTCTCTGAATGAGGTGATTCCTTATCTTCCTGTGGACCTCTAGACTACAGTTAAGCAGGCCCAGGACCAGGGTTGAGCTTGGCCAAACAGTAACTTCATACAGCTCTGGATATCAGAGATTCCTGTGCCCCACTTGGCAGTGGCCGCAGTTGCCATCCACCATAGGACTTGGCTGCGGACCTTTACCTTCATGGTAGACACTCCACAAGCTGGCAGATGTTCTGTTCTTAGGCACCAACCTGTTTGGGCCCGGTGTTGAGGGTCACCTCCAGCGCATCAAGAAGTCCAGTGCCACCCTGGATTCTGTCACATCCACCCAGAGGGATCTCAAGGGCCCCAAGCAGCAGAGGAGTAAGCCCTTTTGGCCCTCTATTCCTGTGACAAAACCAGCCTAGCATCAGTCTGGCCAGCAGGCTCAGTCCTGGCAACCCAGGCCCTAGTCCACAGCCTCAGTGGTCAGATAGCCCGGAGGGAAGGGACCCAGTGGCTTCTCAGCCAGATCCTCTTCCAGGCCTGCTCAGTGATGGGATGGGGGCTGCCACCATGTGTCCCCTGGGTCCTCCTGTGGGGGGCCGGCTCCGCCACTTTCTTTCTGCCTGGTCCACTGTCACCATGGACAGGTGGGTTGTGGAAGTGTTCAGTCAGGGCCTGCCTCTAGAGTTTGAGCAGTACCCTCCCAGCCAAGCCAAGCCCCACAGGAGGACTTGGTATCTGCAGAGACACTGTCTGCTCTTCGAGACGACACAGCCCATCTCCTCTGCAAGTAGGTCGTGGCCAGGGTTGCAGATCCTCTGGAACACCCAGGGTTTGTCTCCAGGTACTTCCTGGTACCAAAGCAGACAGGGGGGCTGGTTCCCCATTCCAGATCTGCATGATCTGAACAAATTCCTCTGGTCCTGCACCTTCAGGATGGTGACTCTGTCCCAGATACATAGATAGTGTCGGCAGATAAGGGCCTATGGCCCACCCAGTCTGCCCATTTGAGCTTGTAAGTTCATTTTGTTTTCCTAGAAGTCTGTTGCCCCTTACCCCCTGACCTCCAGAATTCCTTTATGTCTATCCCATGCATTCTTAAATCCTGTGATTGTTTCAGCCCCCACCACTTCCTCTGGCAGGGTGTTCCACTTGTCCACCACCCGTTCTGTGAAGAAATTCTTTCTCATGTTTCCTCTGAATCGTCCTCCCTCCAACTTCATCCCATGCCCTCTAGTCCTGGAACATCTTTTTCGCTTAAAAATAGTGTTTTCCTGCACCCTGTTCCTCCCTGTAAGATACTTGTCTTGGTACAAGATCATACCATCTCTGGAGCAAGACATGTGGTTTTGCTCTCTGGATCTTCAGGACATGTTTTTTCATGTCCCGATCCATCCATCCCACTGAAGGTTCCTCTACTTTCGAGCCAAGGGAACCCTCTACGAGTTCCAGGCCATGCTTTTTGGTCTCTCCTTGGCCCCCAGGGTCTTTAATGCATAGCAGTGGTGGCAGCCTACCTGAGGCACCGAAGGATCTGGGTGTACCCCTACCTGGATGACTGGCTGATAGCAGGTCCCTCCAGACAGGAGATGGAGCAGTCCAAGGACCTGGCTCTCCAGACCTGAATCGACCTTGGCCTCCTGGTCAACAAGGCCAATTCAGAACTCATGCCCTTGCAAGTAATCCGCTTCACTGGGGCAGAACTCAGCTCTTGCTGAGCCAGAGCCTGGCTCCCGGCAGACAAGACAGAGGTTTTCTCTTCCTTTGCCCAGTCATTTTCTGGTTGGGCACTTGCACCCTGCCCAAGACTTCCTGCACCTTCTGAGTTACATGGTGGCCTGCACCAGCGTGGTCCGGTGGGCCCATTGGCATATACGCTCCCTGCAATGGGAGCTGGTCAGCCAGTGGTCTTGGCACAAAGGTCACTTCGGCCAGCTGGTCACTGTGACCCAGAGGATGTGGGACGCCCTCCAGTGGTGGTTGGTCCCAGAGCATCTGCAGGAAGGGATCCCATTTGTCCACCCCAAGCCAACAGTCATCCTGATGACTGTGAATCTCATGGGCTGGGGTGCCCATCTGGGGGACCACAGAGTCCACAGGCTCTGGACCCCCGAGGAGTCCCGATGCCACATCAACCTGCTGAAGCTCCAAGCAGTCCAGCTGATGCTGACTGCCTTCACTTCGTTTGTTCAGGGTCAAGTAGTTCATGTCCAGATGGACAACACCACAACCATGTACTACCTCAACAAGCAAGGCAGAAAGCACTCCCTGCCCCTGTGTAAGGAAGTTCTCCACATCTGGACTCTCGTGTGTAGCCTGGAGGTGGATCTTCTAGCCATCCATGTGGCAGGAACCTCCAATCAGCTGGCGAACATCCTCAGCCGGGTGGGCGAGGCATCTCACAAGTGGGCTGTCCATCCGGAGGTAGTTCAGTCTGTTCTCCCAATGGGGTACCCTTCAGGTGAACCTGTTTGCCTATAGGGGAAACGCAAAGCTGAGGCTGTTTTGTGCCCAGCCCCCTCAGAGCTCGCTGCAGCGGGATGCCTTCTCGAGGCCATGGACCCCAGGCCTCTTCTATGCCCTCCCTCCACTTCCCTTGGTCCACAAAGTGCTGCTCAAGGTCAGGAGGGACAAGGCACGGGTGATTTTGGTGGCTCCGGACTGGCCCCATCAGTTTTGGTACCCCAAGTTCCTCGGCAACAGGCTCCTGAGGCATCTTCCCATATGCCCAGTCCTGCTGTCCATCAATCAGGGGAAGGTACTCCACCCAGACCTTAAATCCCTGCACCTGATAGCCTGGTTCCTGAGCAGCTAGACTTCCAGGCTCTGGGTCTCTCCAAAGATGTCCTCACTGTTGTTGAGGCATCTAGAAAGGAACTGACCAGAAAATGCTATACCTTAAAATGGAACAGATTCTTCATTTGGTGTCGAGGCAAGGGGTTGGACCCTTCATCCTGTCCAGTGGCTAGCATTTTGGACTACCTGTGGTTTCTCTCTTTCCCAAGGAGTCTTCAGTCGATGACCCTTAAGGTGCATCTGGCAGCCATCTCTATTTACCAGGCGCAGGCTGGTCAGCAGTCTGTGGCACATTAGAAGGTGGTCTGGTGCTTTTTCAAAGGCCTAGATTACATTTCCCTTCCAGTGCATGAACCACCACCATGGGACTTGTTGCTGGTTTTAGCAAAGCTCATGGGCAAGCCATTCAAACAGATGCACAGGTGTGGCATGTCTCTCGTGTCGTGGAAAACCGCCTTCTTGGTGGGCATCATGTCAGCCAGAAGGATCAGTGAGCTCCAGGCGCTCTCGGTGGAGTCTTCTTACCTGGTCTTCCACAGGGACAAGGTCGCTCTGAGCCCCAACCCGAAGTTCCTCCTGAAGGTTGTGTTGGAGTTTCATCTGAATCGGGTGATGACTCATCCAGTGTTCTTCCCAAATCACACCTCAGAGGCCAGACACCGGCTCCATACTTTGGACCTGAGGTGAGCACTCACTTATTACAAAGAATGCATGGTTGAAATTCGGGGAGAGGTTCGCCAGCTGTTTGTCATCTACACTGAAGCTGCACCTGGCAGATCTGCAGCCGAGTGGATGAATGGCAGGTGGATCACTTCCTACGTTGATTTCTGCTATTGGTTGGCATGTAGGAAGCCTCATGGAGGGCCAAGTATTCATTCCACCTGCCGTACCGCTGTGACTGTGGCTGCTTCTAGGGACATCCCTATCCAGGAAATCTGCAGGGTTGCTACCTGGAAGTCTGCGCACACACCTTCATTTCCCATTACCACATTGACTTAGTCATGCCGGAATGCTGGTTTTAGGGCCTCAGTTCTCCAATCCTTATTTCCTAGGTAGGAGGTGTGCACCTTGCCTCCCTCTTCCCAGAGAACTGTTAGGAGTCTGCCAGATAGTGTGGATAGAACAACATATCCATGTCCCTAGAAACACAGGTTACTCACCTGTAACACTAGATCTTCCACGGGATGGTCTCTTGCAGCAGGAATACTTTTGGGTAGTCACCAGAGGTCACTGTGGCGCATGGCAGCTCTTCTATCAGTCTTTTACCAGGGGTCGCCCACCGATGACATCATCATCCTGCTTCCTATATGAGTGGGCAGTCCCTGGTATCTTCAGTTCATTGTCCCGACGTCTTCAGCTCACACGCAGCAGCTAGTGCAAAGTGTAGGCAGTCATCGACAAGAAACTGAGCAAACAGGAGTGTTTTTTTCCCGTTCCCTCTCCTTCACTGATGGATGTCTCAAGGATCTTCAAACAAATCACCTTTATTTCGCTCTTGTCATTGCAGTAGAAAAATCTAGCGTTTCGACAATCATTCAAGTCTGTGCCTGCTGTTTAGAACCCACACCTAATTCATCTTCATGTGAACTTTGTCAGGAATTCAGTGAAGCAACTCGTCAACAACGACTGCTTGACATCCAGTGTTACCTTATGGAACAAAAAGCTGCTGTTTTAGAGAAGCAGGAGGCCCGTCCCAAGGACCGCCACCTGGTGCTTCACACAAGAAGCACAGATGTGTGAAGGATGCTCGCACTGCATCCTCTTCTAAGTGCTCATCAACAACGACCACTTCAGGTCTCTCCTCATTGACTGCGCCTTCTAAAATTGCCTCATCAATGGGAGTTGATTCTGTGATCGTCACTTTCTAGCGCCTTATCAGCAATTTCAACAGAACATTATGCTAATACCATTGGTGCCCCATCGACAGTGACTTGCCTCTCATCGACACTGATGACTGTTAAACATGTCAAATCTTCCTCCTTTTCAGCCCCCTTCAATGACAGGCCTTGGGACTTTAGGGAACACCATGGATTTCACTTTTTCGCACCCCCCCCCCCCCAAGGGCTTTTGTTCATAGGGGCCAGCCTGACTGGGACCGGGACACTGGATTGTTACATCCAGGCTCCAGACCTGCTTTTGCTCCACGTCCACTCTCTTCTATTATTCCCTTGGTTTCACAGAACCCTCCCCACTACTCCTACCACATTTTATATGGACATGGATACTGTAGTACAGCAGATTCTGAATTTAATAAGGCATTCACAGCTTCCGGGCTCCTGATGCTGGATGTCACCCATCCCGGTCATCCACACCTCCACCAAAACTTTTTCTTGGTGAGAAGCCCAGCTCCCCACCTGGTTTCCCTTTGGATTATGAGGAAGAATACCACTCTGAGGATTTAGAATTCCCAGATGACATACCAGAGGATCTGGAGAATATTGACATTCAAGAATGGGACTCTCGTCCTCTGTGCTCGCTTTCCACTATATCATCTCTGCATGAGGAACCCACTTACCATGCAGTGGCTTCTTCTCCTGATGACCCATCATTTAATGACATGGTCCAGATACGGAAAATTATGTTTCTCTGCTACTGAACATGATAAGCAGAGAAAGGACATGGCAGATTATCTTGAACTGCCAGAGGACCGAGTTGTTGTGGTACCCCCCACTCATCCAAACATACCAAAATGAAGTACTTGCAGCTTGGGAGCCACCTTCCACTGTCCTGGCTCCTCCTCGGTAGGCGGATTGTTTGAACCAAGTTCCCACCGAGCACCCATTCTTCTCCTCTAACCCCAAGGCTGATTCAATAGTAATTACCACGGCTCATGATCATACTAAACACCTCCGGCACATGAGCTCCTTGCCTCCAGACAAGGAATCCCATCACCTAGACTACCTAGGAAAGAAAGTCTTCTAGACGTGCACACAATCTAATTTTGAAATATATGGGACATATGGTGAAATACCAACGTACCCTCTGGTCCTCGACTCTTGAAGTAGTCAATAAACTCCCTCCCTCACAGGGAAAAAGACCAATTACTGGCTACGATATCCTCTGGAAATTCCATTTCCCATCATCTCCTGTGCTTGGGATGCAGTGGATACCTTGGCCCAGGCAGCGGCTATAGGTGTCACCCTCCGACGTCATGCCTAGTGCGTGTCTCAGGTCTATAGCCAGACATTCAACACAAACTGGTTAATGCCCCATTTAATGGTGCTAAACTTTTCGGCCCAGGCACCCAAACGCTCTTGGATGATCTCCAAGTGTCTGGCTGCACTCTCCGTCAGGTGCATGGTATGTACCGTACCCCATAGTCCTCATACCAGTCCCATTCACAGAATTTTCAAAAACGGAGAGACAAGGCCAGAGGGGCGTATCGAGGTGGCTCCCGTGGACATTCTAACACCTTCTCCAGGGCTGCCACATCTTCCTTGAAGGGACTCCGCTCCCACCCTCCAGGTGGTGTGGGCCAGCCTCCTGCCCAGTGACCCATTAGGGCTTGCCCCCCCACTTCCTTTTTCAGGCCTCTGAAGCTGTGGGGGGCTGTTTCACCCTTCATCTGGAGGCCTGGACAGCCATTATTTTGGATGAGTGGGTACTTCAAATCATACTTACAGGGCATACACTAGAACTTGCATCTCCACCTCCACCGCACCCACCCCGCTCAGTCCATTATCCACCCGACCATGTTCCTATTCTCCAAGAGGAACTTCAGGCTCTTATACACAAAAAAGCCATGGATCCTGTTCCTCCTTCAGTGTTACATCAGGGATTCTGCTCCCATTTTTTCCTGGTCCCCAAACGTATGGGAGACCTCAGATCAATATTAGACCTAAGACAACTGAATTTACACATTCAGTACAAATGGTTCCAGATGGTCACATTAACATCCATACTACCGATGTTAAAAAAGGGGGATTGGTTATGCACCCTGAACATGAAAGATGCATACCTGCACATCCCCATCCACCCCGCCCAGCACCGGTTCCTCCGCTTTCAATTGCTAGGACACCACTACCAATCTCAAGCACTTCCTTTTGGACTCTTGTCTTCCCCAAGAGTCTTTACCAAGTGCCTTGCCGTAGTGTTGGCAGCCCTGAGAAGAGACTGATATGTCACCTTCCCATACCTAGACGATTGACTGATAAAAGCACATTCCGAACAGGATCTGCTTCTCTTCCTCCAGGCCACCCTTACCCTATTCCAAAATTTGGGCATTACTATCAACTGGCCAAAGTCCAACCTGAAGCCTTCCCAGTCACTCCAGTATATTGAAGCACTTCTGGGCACGGTTTCAGCCAGGGCTTACCTCACTGTCAACACACAAGACAAAACTCTGCACTCTGGCTTCACATGCTCGAACCCAGTAGTCCATAACAGCCAGAAGTTTCTTATGTCTTTTAGGGCACATGGCAGCTGCCATCCCCACAGTTGCATACGCCCGTCTTCATATGAGACCAGTGCAATGGGTGCTTCAGAATCAATGGCACCAGCGGTCGGGTGACTTCAACAACATTCTCAAAGTCACCCCATCCCTCCGCTCTGCCCTAGCTTGGTGGACACACCGGCACCACCTGTCTCAGGGCATGCCCTTTCAGGCTTCTCCTCCCCAGCAAATGATGACCACGGATGCTTCCCTGGATGGCTGGGGAGCTCACCTCAGCCCTTAAGGGGCTCAAGACAGATGGCCCCAATTTGCCATTTTACCACACACAATTCTGTTGGAAATTAGGGCACCCACCGCGACCTTCGGGTTTTTCACCCCCACCTTTGTCCCAGACCCTTACTGATCCAAACAACACCTCTGTGGTGTTCTATCTGAACAAACAAGGGGCACCAGATCTCGCGCTCTCTGCAGGGAGGTGTTGAAGATCTGGCAAGAAGCCACTCTCCAGCAACTCACAATAATTACCGTCCATCTTCCAGGATGCCACAATAACCTGGCAGACATTCTCAGTCACCAGTCTTCCATGCACGAGTGGACCCTTCATCACAAAGTTCTTCAGATGATCTTCCACTTTGGGAGAACCCCACACCTAGACCTTTTTGCTTCCCCAGACAATCACAGACTCCCCAAATACTTTTCCATTATCCTGAACAGAAGGGGACTGTCTGCCCTGTCCCAACCATGGACAGGACACTTCTTATATGCTTTCCCCCATCCCACTCCTGCAATGGACTCGTACTGAAACTACAACTCAAACCTGCCACGATGATCCTCATAGCCCCTTTGTGGCCCAGGCAGGTGTGGTTTCCCCTACTCCAACAGCTGTCCATGGCAGACCCTATTCCATTGCCAATCAGACCACATCTCTTGACTCAGGAGCGGGGCACCCTCCTTCACCCCAACCTGAAGTCTCTACACCTTCACGCTTAGCCCCTGAGGGCACTTTCATAGCACATCTTCAAGTCTCCTCACCTGTGGCCAACATTCTTTTGACCTCACGAAAACCATCAACCAGGGAAACATGCTATCTACTGCCTGCTGGAACTGTGTTTAATGTGTCATCTCTGCATGCTGCAAAAGTAATTGTTGGACTGTGCCTATTGCTTCATCTATATTCTGACTGGTAACATCGGACTGAAAGCCATCATGGTGCTTCATTGAAATCAGCTGTGAGAGGGCGATTTGGAGCATACGCAGCAGGAGGAGGAGGGGCAGAACTTACTTTAAAGCTCACGCTGCTACTGCATGAGCGCCACTCGGTAGAGAAACGTTGGAGTGGTCGTCCTACAATTTTAAACTACAGGTTCGAAAGTTTGCTCATTTGCACACAAAGTACTTTTATATTTTTTTAAGATATAAGCTCTATGAGCTATTTTTATAGTGGGGTAATGGAATAAAAGTTTTAAGGAGAGTGTTATAAAGTAAACAGGGAAGTGTTTAAGTAATTTGCTTTGGGTTAAGCAAATCTGAAGCTTTAAAACCTACACACAGTCTGAGCTTTGCTCATTCATACAGTTTTTCTGTTTTTCCTCATCACTATGCGTGAGATTTTGCTAATGCTAGCTTGCATAGTGTGGATTGGAGGGCAGCATAGTGCTGATAGAAATGAGGGGAAACCATTAGGTGTAAGGGTATGTGTGTGGGGAATGTGGTATTTTTACCTAATGTTTATGCAGGAGATTTGGAACTAATAGAAAGTTTTGTAATTCTGGCTGCTAAGGGACATAATGTTTCACACAGATGTATGTATGAGACATCTTGGAGATATGTAAGAAATACATATGATACTACTGGACACTTGACTAGAAAGTACACTAGGGTTAGGAAAATTATATGATTAATCTGGATGATCTCTGGTGATATACATGTGAATCCAGGCCTCAGTCAAGTGAATGGCTTCCAGTTCAGCCCGACGGGCTAGCGCTGCACCTACGCGGCTGTCTCCTCAGCGAGAAGGAGCCTGCTGCCACCCGCCCTTTGGACCCAGCTGCAGGATTCCAGTTCAGCCCGATGGGTTAGCGCTGCACCTATGCGTCTGTCTCCTCAGTGAGAATGAGCCTGCCGCCACCTGCCCCTTGGACCCAGCTGCAGCTTCCAGTTCAGCCCGATGGTCTAGCGCTGCACCTACACGGCTGTCTCCTCAGTGAGAAGTAGCCTGCCGCCACCCACCCCTTGGACCCAGCTGCAGGCTTCTAGTTCAGCCCGACTGGCTAGCACTGCACCAACGCAGCTGTCTCCTCAGCGAGAAGGAGCCTGCTGCCACCCGCCCCTTGGACCCAGCTGAAGGTAAATGGATTCGGAAGGAAAGGCTGCGCCTTCTCCCTGCCAGAAATTTTCGGCTTCCAAAACTGGCGCTTTCCTGGGACCTGGCTCTCATTGGCTGCTTTGCAGACCCAGAGCTCCCTGATTGGCCTTGCATTTGCCCGGTATTTTTTAAAGAAAATGGAACCATGAAAGCTCTGCTGTTTCTCTGAAACCTGGGACTGAACTGAAATTATTTCTCTCTGCTCCCTGTAATTGTTAATAGTGGTGACGCCTCATTGCACAGTAATTTTTGGCTCCTGGAAACCTCGGGCTTCTCTTATTTTACAGTAGGTTAAGATAGTCAGTGGTTTTGTCAGGCCAGAGTATACTCTGTGCACAGGATTTCAGGGTAGTTTCTCACAAGCTGCTAAATAATTTGCCTCTCATAAACTACCCACCGCGACCTGCACTAAAATCCCTACTCTGTTTTCTCTCTCTCCCTCTCTCCCCCTTGCAGATCTTACTGGCGCCTGCCGGTGGTCTGAACCCACCCCCTGATTTAGTCGCTTTTTTATCTCAGTGTACAGCTCCTTTTCTGTAAATGGTAACCTTTGCAGACACTCCCAGATTCTAGAGACTTCTAATTCCCCTGTCTGTCCCTTCTCCCTGCAGGCTTCCAGTTCAGCCCGACGGGCTAGCGCTGCACCTACGTGGCTGTCTCCTCAGCAAGAAGGAGCCTGCCGCCACCCGCCCCTTGGACCCAGCTGTAGGTAAACGGATTCGGACAGAAAGGCTGCACCTTCTCCCTGCCAGAAATTTTTGGCCCCCGCCTCCCCACCCTCCACTGATTAAATCCACCTAAATCACCCCTTTCAGGAAATCCCATTTCCCATTGGCTCTGCTTATCCCTCCCTCAATCTTAAAGCCACAAATGACTCTCAGCCCTGCTTTCTGAGTGTTTCTGGTAATCCCGAGCTCACTCCTTCTGTCACCCCTCCACCTTTTTTCCCCACACCCCCCTGCTCGAGTTTTTACACTATCTCTACACTCCTTTTCTCCTCTCTTACACAATGAACCTGCTATTGCCTACTTCGCTGGCTGTCCTCTTATCTTCTCTGGTGCTGTCAGACTTCTGCGCCAATGTGCTGGCCCATGACCAAGAGTGCCTGGCCCGCCTGTCCATCACCAACACCCCCTTTCCACACTCCTCCCAACTCCTCGCATGGGAGGTGCCCTCCCGGGGACATCTAACACTTTTCTTCTTGTCCAATCAGGAACACTGCCTTCTTGGCCACTACCTGGCATCCCTCTCCTGGTCTCCCATACTACCCACCTGCCCGTATCTACTC
The DNA here is from genome assembly GCA_016271365.2 of Neoceratodus forsteri. Classification (NCBI taxonomy): domain Eukaryota; kingdom Metazoa; phylum Chordata; order Ceratodontiformes; family Ceratodontidae; genus Neoceratodus; species Neoceratodus forsteri. The sequence goes on along the minus strand of CM057450.1, from coordinate 238,828,666 downwards.
CTATTATCACCACTTCTCCTCGCTGGTGATATTGAATGCAACCCCAGTCCTCCAAACTCCCACATCACATCCTCCTCAAGCATCTGGACGAGTGTCCCTGGTCTCAAATTCATGAACATCAACATTTGTAGCCTTCCCTCCAAGTTCCCTGAACTTGAGGCATGGATTGCACTACACAAGCCCCATGTTGTGGGACTTACTGAAACCTGGCTGAAACCACACCATACCGACAACACTTTCCAAATACCTGGTTACTCCCTGCTACGTCTTGATAGGTCTGGCAGAAAGAAAGGAGGTGGTGGCGTCCTGTTCTGTAGAGAACCCCTCACTGCTAGGATCATTCTCTGCTCTAACCCCTCCTCACCAAGTGACTGGCTCCTCTCTGAAATGACCCTGGGATCTTGTAAGGAACTTTACATAGGCTGCTGCTATAACCCCCCCTGCAGGAACAGGGGGTCTAAACAACTTCCTTCTGGGCCTCAGCTCCTTAACCCCCCACAGGGACTCTGTCCTACTTGGGGACTTCAATCTAAACTGGCTGAACAACCACCAACTGGACTATGCTTCCCTGCTTAAACAACACAATCTGACACAGACTATCACTCTTCCAACCAGACTAAACCCCAGAACTGGCACCCAGACCATCTTGGATTGGATTCTTACAAACAGGGATGACCATGTATTGCATGCCGGAACCATGGCTGACTCCATTAGTGACCATTCCCCAACCTATCTCCTATGGGCCTCCAAACTCAAGCACTCTCCTCCAAAATACATATCGTTCCGTAATTTCAGAAAACCCAACACCTCCAACCTCCTGGGCGGAGACCTGGGCGTTGGACTGGTCCTTCCTCTACTCACTTACTGATGTGACCTCAGCAGCTAACTTTCTTACGCAGACTCTACTGTCAATACAGGACAGGCTCTTTCCTCTAACCACAAGAAGGGTCAGAGGTGGCTGCTTGTGCTGGGTCTCCAGAGACCTCCTAGCCCTCAAGAAAGACAGGGATCATGCTTGGTCCACCTACAAAGCATCCCCCCTCCCTAGTCCTCTGGGAAGACTACAGGCATCAGAGAAACCACTGTAAGCTCCTGGCCAAATCACTGAAACAAACCCATTTCTGTAACAAACTAAGAGCTAACCTTGGTGACCCCAAGAAATTTTGGGAATCTACTGGTTCCCTCCTAAACCCCCCCCCCCAGCAAGGCTGCACTACACCTAAACTCAGCAGGTGGCCTGGTTTCAGATCCTATGGAAGTGACCAGGACATTAAATAACACGTTCACTGATCTATCCAGCTGCCTAAATAAGCTCCCCAGTGGCATACCAAGCAACTCAGACACCCATCATAACCCACTGGCATCCACTACTAGCTCTACGACCCTCCCTCCAATCCCACCTTTTTACTTCAAAGCACTCTCTCGCACTAATACCACCAAGCTCCTCAAAAGCCTACCAACTCATGGTTCTGCTGGAGCTGATGGCCTATCACCAGTCTTCCTCAGGCTGATCGCACCTGCCATAGCCAAACCTCTCACCTTTGTTTTTAACCTTGCCCTCTCTACCTCCTCCATGCCCAACCCCTGGAAGGTAGATAAGGTGAACCCCATTTACAAAGCTGGTGACCCTCAATCCTCCGACAACTACAGACCAATCTCCATCCTCCCCCATCTAAGTAAACTACTTGAGAAAGCAATCCACACTCAACTAGCTGAACACGTTGGCAAATACAACCTCCTATGTAGCCAATAACGTGGTTTCCATAAAAAACATTCCACTACCACTGCCCTGGCACTTCTGGCTGACCATATCCTCATGAACATGGACACTGGTAATGCCACCGGTGCTGTTTTTGTGGACCTCTCCAAGGCCTTCGATATGGTCAGCCATTCCCTCCTCCTCTCAAAGCTAAGCTGCCTAGGCTGTTCCCAGGAGGTAATAGACTGGTTCGGAAACTACCTCACACACCAAGCCCAGTTTGTGAGTATTGGTCAGACCTGCTCCCCTACCCTGCCCATCTCCACAGGGGTTCCCCAGGGCTCTATTCTGGGCCCCCTTCTATTCTCCCCATTTGTAAACTCTCTTCCTTCAGACAGTCTAAGCTGCCACCCTCTGCTCTATGCCGATAACCTCGTACTCTTCCGCAGTGACAAATCCACTGCCAGCATTTCCACAGCTCTCACTCAAAACTACACTGTGGCCCACAACTGGTTCTCAAAGAATCTCCTCTTGGTAAATGCCAAAAAAAACAAATCCATGTTGTTCAGATCAAAACCCTTCCTTGCAAAATCCACGACTCACTGCTAAGTATTTTCTCCCCCCGATGGAACAGCCCTGGAGGCCGTAAACATTTTCAAATACTTAGGAGTCATACTTGACCCCTTCCTCACCTTCTCCGAGCACATCAATTCCCTAGTCGGCAGGTTCCATCAAAAACTGGGTGCAGCTTATAGATTCCGGCAGTTCCTTACCCCAGAGGCTAGGCTAGCCATTGTCCAGGGAAACCTTCTCCCAATTCTGAACTACTGCTCTACCATTTATTCACGAGCATCTGCAAACACTATAGCCAAACTCTCCTCAGCCTACAACAATGCCTGTCATTTTGCCTTGCTGGCCTCTTTCTCTACCCACTACTGCGTCCTATACAACTCCCTCGGATGGCTCCCACTGCAAGGTCACTTTGACCTCACCCTCTGCTGTCTGGCAAATACAGTTATCCCTACTGGCCTAGAATCCCCCTGGCAGCTCTCCTCAAGATCCAAACTCCCCGCCACTGCCTCCGCTCAAACAGCACTCCCACACTAGCAGTTCCTAGGGTACACATGAATATGGTTGGGAGAGCTTTGTCGGCAGTAGCCCCCACTCGGTGGTACAAACTGCCAACTGTACTCTAGCTCCACTGAAACACACTCTATCTTCAAATCCCGCCTCAAAAGTTGGCTCCTAGCAAACTCCTCCTGTCACTGTTCCCCTGGATAGGCGACCTGTTCCTGTCAAATCTGTCTGTCACCCACCGAGTCACTTTTTGCCTCCCTCCCCTAGGATTTTCCCTCCATTTCCCTCCTCATCCACTCACTACAAACTGCTGATCTTACTTCGAGTGGGAGCTCTTGCAGCAGGCTATTACAATAAGGACTACGCCGCAGGCACTAGGACCCTCCAGTGAACACTTCAGCCAGCAGTACGCAGCAGGGACTGCCCCCACCCCAACGTCAGTCTGGGTACTAGAGGGGGCGGACCCAGCTCCACCTCAGTCCTTTCCCGCCGAGTCCCGCACGTGAACAAGGAAGAACAGCTTCTGCTTGCCAGTTGCAGCTAAAATCTCTTTGATCTCTTCAATCAAGTCCTTTTGGAGCCATTTTTTCTATGTTTTTTCTCCGTTTATACACCGTCAGTCTGCTGCCTGTCGGTTATTTAACTGTTCTTTTTTAGACGTTTTTTGTTCCTCAGGTTACCAATGTCAGCCGTTGCCCGACGGTTTTTGGAAGTCCGACGGATGTCTTCTCGGGCGTCGGCCTCACTGGAGCACCTGAACAAGTGTGAGTGTGGGAGGCAGATCCCAGCCAAGGACGGCCATCGCCACTGTATCTTTTTTCTAGGCCCGGACTACGACACCGCAAACTGCTCCGATTGCCAGGCTTTCACCAGCAGGACTCGCATCTGCCACCTCAAGGCCCTAAAAGCCTACTTACTGGAGCAGAAAATGGATCTGCACTCCTTGGAAGGGAAATGGAAAGAAAAGAAGCAGCACAGCAAAGACCGTAGGTCCCGGCACCGGTCCTGGTCGCAGTCCTGCTCTCACTCGCGGCCCTCTCCGAAGAAGGCCTGTCCCTCGGGCTCTGGAGAGCACCCGAAATCCACTCAGGCTAAGGCCAGCCCTTCGGGGGAGAAGCCAGCTAAGCCTAAGGTGACCCCACTAAGGGTCACCATGAAGCCCTTAGAGGAGCATGCTTCAGCCCCACCTCCTAAGGCACCGGCGCCACCTGCTAAAGGCACGCCTCTGGAGCCCAAGGACTCTCCGGAGGCACCCCATCATCGGTACCTACACCGATGCCAGTTGAAGGGGTGAAGGGCGCGGGAGCGGCTGTGGAAGAGCCGACGTCCCCATCACCCAAGTCCTCCTCCTCCCGGGGCACCCAGGAGGGCTCTCCTTCATGCCCCGACGTCCCGGACACTTCCTTTCCGAGCCGGGTGGCTGAGATCTTCATGAAGGACGAGCTCCAGGAACTGTTTTCCTTCTGGTGGGGGCAGGTCCACAAGCGGTCCCCCCCCATCGCCGGCCCAGACACCAGTTCCGGACCCAGCAGAAAAACCACAGCCGGGAGGTGAGCCTTCCCCATGGAAGTCACCGGAGCACCCGCCTACACCTCCCTCTAGGGCTCGTTCCCGCACCGGGTCCGAGGACCACCGACGATGCTCCAGGGACTCTGGTGACTGTCGTCAGTCTAGGTCACGCTCTAGGAGCCTTTCTCATTCTAGGCGAGAATGCTCCCGATGTTGGTCTTCTGACCGACGTTGGTCTCTGCTCCATCGCCGGTCCAGGGACCGGAGTGGGTCATCGGGCCGACGTCGGTCCCCTAGCTACCAACGACAGCAGGAGCCTGGTCATAGGGAAGGGTCAGACTATTCAAAATCCTATAGTCGATCTTCCTCACCATCGTCTTCCTCGACTTCCTCTCTCAGTTTGCAGCGCTCCCCAGGAGAGAAGGCCCAGCCTCGCTTGCCTCCAGACGATCCTACCTACACGGACATCATGAGGCACATCCAGGCCTTCAATGAGTGGGATCCGGAGGACCTGGACCCAGAATGCCGGAGACTAGCTAAGTACCTGAGGCAAAAGGAGCCTAAACCTTTGGTCATTCCTCCTTTGGTGGATACGTTTCAGGACCTCACTAGAACCACCTGGATGCGTCCAGCTTCAGTCCCGGCTGTTCCGAAGAAGTCGGATAGGCTGTACAAGGTCCCAAGGGCAGAAGCTTTCCTCGCTGAACACCCTCAGGCGGATTCCTCAGTGATCACGGCTGCCCATGATAAGTCCAGGCAGCCGAAGCACCTCCGCTCTCAGCCCCCCGACCCAGAATCTTGCTATTTGGACCAGGTGGGCAAAAAGATATATGCTGCTTCCACCTGTTCCATACATTCTCTCAACTTTTTGACGCATATGGTACAGTACCAGAATACGCTTTGGGGGAGGGGACAAGAGCTGATGAAGGCCCTTCCAGACTGCCCAGAAGACAGAGCTCCTGGATCTCCTAAAATTGGGCTCAGACATAGGCTCCCATGTCCTGAGAGCCTCGTATGACACAGCAGATATGGCAGCCGCTTCCAGGGTGTGCCTATGGCACCACACCTGGTTGAGAGTCTCCGGCTTTCACCAGGATCTGCAGGCTGGTATCAAGGATTTGCCCTTCCAGGGTACCGTGCTGTTCGGGCAGGAGATGGAGGCCTTGATCTCCCATCTCCAGGAGAGGGGCAAGTCTATCTGGTCGGTCCACCAGATGTACCGCGGTGACCAGCGGAGACACCATAAACGGCCTTTTCGTAAGTCCTCAGGTGGTCAAGGCCAAGCCCGTAGTAACCAACAAGGGCAGAGAGGAGGCTTTCGCAGGAGATCCGGCAACCAGCAGTCTGGTGGACCTCCCGCCCGTGGGCCCAAGTCCTCCCAGGCCTCTCTTCCCACACCCGGCTCAGCTCAATGACTCCCTTCCACCCCCCCCTTCTGTGGGAAGATCCAGGGGAGCCAGTTGGGGGCCACTTCTCCCTTCATTTCAAAGGGTGGAAGTCAATAACTGTGGACCAATGGGTCTTGGACATCATCAGGAGGGGACACACGCTGGAGTTCACAGAGTTTCCACCGAGCACTCCACCAAAGCTCTCCCGTTATCCTCCTTCTCACACCCCACTAATAGAAGGAGGGATCCAGACCCTCTTGTAAAAAAGGGCAATGTTATCCTCCTTCTCACATCCCACTAATAGAAGGAGAGATCCAGACCCTCTTGCAAAAAAAGGGCAATAGAGATAGTCCCCTTGCATCAGCGAGGACAGGGGTTTTATTCACACTTTTTTCTGGTTCTAAAAAAGACACAGGACCTTCGTCCCATTCTGGACCTCAGCCATCTAAACTTCTTTATCGAGTACAAAAGGTTCAGTATGTTGACCCTCCAAGGACTTCTTCCTTTGCTGCACCAAGGGGACTGGCTCTGCTCCCTCGACATGCAAGATGCATACATGCACATCGGGGTCTACCATCCCCACTGGAAGTTTCTGAGGTTCCACTTCCAAGGGGAGCATTATTAATTTAGAGTGCTTCCATTCGGCCTCTCTTCCGCTCCGTGAGTCTTCACCAAATGCCTAGCAGTGGTGGCTGCGGCTCTAAGGCGCATGGGGCACTATGTGTTCCCCTACCCCGACGATTGGCTGCTTACGGCCCTGTCGAGAGTAGGCCTTCTTCGCGCCCTGGAACACACTTATACTCTGTTCCGAGGGCTGGGGATCACCCTGAATCTGTGAAAATCATCCCTGGAGCCCAGTCAAAAGCTCGTATTCATCGGAGCTATCCTGGATTCCATCCAGGGCATGGCCTTCCTCCCCCAGGACAGGGGAGATTGCCTGCGAGAGATTGCAGAATGGATCTCAATAACTCCTCAAGTTCCAGCTCGGAACTTCCTCAGTTTACTGGGGCACATGGCGGCGGCCATACCTGTCACTCCCTTGGCCCACCTCCACATGAGGGTCCCACAATGGATGCTCAGGGTGCAGTGGGACCAAGGCCACGATGATCTAGACTCCCCGGTCAAGATCTTGGAGCCAGTCAGGAGAACTTTACTTTGGTGGATGGATCCCAGGAATTTAGAGAAGGGGATCAGCTTTCGTCCGGAGCCACCAGGTCAGACACTGATGACAGATGCATCGGACCTGGGGTGGGGGGGCGCACCTGGGTGCTCATCAAATGCAAGGGGTTTGGTCACCCGAGGAACGGTCCTTTCATATCAATGTGCTGGAAATGCGAGCAGTTCTGTATGCGTTACAGGCTTTTCAGGAGGACCTGGTGCCAGGCTCTCTTCTAGTTCAGACAGACAACATGACGGTCGTCTTCTACATCAACAAGCAAGGAGGCACTCATTCGTACCCCCTTTGCAGGGAGGCGATGAGAGTCTGGTACTGGGCAATGGAGCGGGGCATTCTGCTGTCCGCAGTGCATGTTCCAGGCATCCTCAACGATCTGGCCAACAGCCTCAGCAGGTCGCAATCCAGAGCGCACGAGTGGGAGCTGCTACAGTCCATAGCAGACCAGCTGTTCCACAGGTGGGGTCTTCCAGAGCTGGACCTCTTTTCGTCACCACACAACGCCAAACTGCCAATGTTCTGCTCGCAAGAGCATGCGCCTGGAGTTTTCTGGCCAGACGCGTTATCCCTTTGCTGGGCAGGGAGGTTTTTCTATGCCTTTCCACCCTTCCTTCTCATTCAGAGAGTGCTGCTCAAGTTACAGGCAGAAGGGGCCCAAATGATCCTCATAGCCCCCAGATGGCCTCGGCAGATTTGGTTCCCACTACTGCAGCGGTTATCAACGGAACCTCCAATTCCGCTGCCCATATGCTCGTAGTTACTGTCCCAGGACCAAGAGTTGCTGGTCCACCTGGACCTTCGGTCCTTACACCTACATGCTTGGCTCCTTCAGACGTAGCTCAACATAGATACGGGGTTTCCCTGGAAGTGGCAGCAGTCCTAGCTTTGGTGAGAAAGCCCTCTACCCGCTCCGCCTACACTATGAAGTGGAAGCGTTTTTGTCTTTGGGCATCACCACAGCGTTTGGATCCCGTCACCTGTCCTGTGAACTCAGCATTACAGTATCTCCTCTCCTTGTATCAAAAGGGCCTGAGTTACTCCTCTATCAAGGTGCACATGTGAGCATTCTCCACCTATCATGCTCTCGTGGGAGATAGAGCATTGGCACAATTGGATGTCACCCGCACCTTTCTTAGGGGAATTCTGCATATGAGACCTCCCATTCGGGACTCTATCCCACCCTGGGACCTCCTTTTTGTGTTGGAGAAACTCACCCTCCCTCCCTTTGAACCAGTAGCAGATGGTGAGCTGCGTTATCTTTCTTGGAAGGTTTGTTTTTTAGTTGCTGTTACTTCAGCTCGAAGGGTTTCCGAGCTCCAGGCTCTGATGTGTAAAGAGCCGTATTTAGTTTTCCACAGGGAAAGAGTTTCCCTCAGAATGAATCCTAAGTTTCATCTGAAAGTGGTCTCAGAGTTGACCCTCAACCAGGCAGTTGATCTTCCTGTTTATTTTCCTTCCCCTTCCAATAGAGGGGAGGCTCTCCTCCACACACTGGATGTCCACAGGACTTTGAGGTACTACCTCAAGAGGACGGCTACACACCGTCAATCGGAGCAACTTTTTGTGGCCTTTGCACCACAATGCTTGGGTCGACCGGTGACCAAGCAGACTATCTCAAAGTGGATAGTTCGCTGCATCTCGTTTTGTTACAAGAAATGCAATAAACCCCTACCAGGCCCGGTCAGGGGTCACTCCACCAGAGGAGTGTCTGCCTCATTCACCGCCCTGAGAAATGTCTCTATAAGGGACATTTGTGCGGCTGCCACCTGGAACTCGGTGCATACCTTCGTCAAGTATTACAGCTTGGATATCGTCTCCAGACGCTGGGCTGACTTCGGCCTAACTGTTTTACAAGGGCTTCTGTCCTGAGGCCTCTGGAGTCAGCATATTCCACCTCCCGGGGTCGTGTACCTCTTTGGTGTGGGACTGCTTGGTATTCAGTCCTTATTGTAATAGACTGCTGTAAGAGCTCCCACTCTAAGTAAGATAGTACAGTTACGTAAGAACTTAACGTAACAGTAGATCTTTGAGAGGAGCTCTTGCAGCAGGCATTACTTCCCACCTGCCTTCCCCCTCGAGGTGTGCAGATCCATCTTCGTTTTCATCTCCATTTCTCTTCTACAGTCGCTTCGTCTCCTCTTGTCAGGCCTTGTTCTGGGTCTTGGCAGGAGAACTCAGGTGGAGCTTGGTCCGCCCCCTCTTGTACCCAGACCGACGTCGGGGTGGGGCCAGCATCGGGGGCAGTCTCTGCTGTGTACTGCTGGCTGAAGTTTTCACTGGAGGGTCCTAGTGCCTGTGGCATAGTCCTTATTGTAATAGCCTGCTGCAAGAGCTCCTCTCGAAGATCTACTGTTACGTAAGTTCTTACATAACTGTACTTTTCTACTTCAGTTATAGGAAATGTACTAATGTTGCCTACCGAAATGTACCTCTGTAATAACTAATTATTTATTGTAAATAACTGACGTATGTTATCAAATTCTTGTTCTGTTTTTGATCTATGTAACCTGTATCCACAGTTTTGTTTTTGTTCTTTCTCTGTTCGCCTTTTCATGTTTCTTTTCAGTCGTATTGTTATCTGTGCCAATTCTGAATATGGCCTGGGTTGTGCCTGAAAAACGGTCCCTGGGATCAGCACACCTACCCGGTTATCAAAGTCATAAATAAATAAAAAAATGACTACTCCCTGGCAGAGTTTGCAGAACGAAAAAATGTGGGTATGTTACAGTTAAATGTTAGACGTTTGTTACCAAAAGTGGATATCGTAAGAGCTCAAGTGGAAATGGTAAAACCAGATATTTTGGCAATAACAGAGACTTAGCTTTCAACTAAAATACTTGATAAGGATGTAGAGATTGAAAATGATAACATTTTTGGGTAAGATAGACTTAAAAAAGGAGGTGGGGTTTTGATATATGTCCAAGATAAATATAAGGTCACGTTAAGCTTGCTAAATCTATTCCTGATCAATTGGATTTATTAGTATTACAAGTACAAGGGAAATTTGGATTTTACTTTTATAGTTTGTTATAGACCCCCCTCAGCGAAAATTAATGCACTTCAGACTGTCAGAATTGATTGCTCCTTTTCTAAAAAATTAGACAGTGTTATTAGGGGAATTTTATTGGAATATGATGGTACTTCAACTTGAAATTTTAAATCAATTTGCAGCACTTGGTTTACAACAATTAGTGAATTTACCCACTAGACCACACAGGTCTGATAGTAATAAGGATACTCTCTTAAGATTTAATTTTTACGAACAGGTCTGATAGGTACATTTCTTCAATCCATGAAAATGATGTAAGTGATCATTGTTACATACCTTAAGATATGGTTTTTGATAAACCAAAACCTCGATCTATCTTTACTGGCATTTTTATGTCATTTGCAAATATTCAATGGAATGTATTATATGTTTGTCCAGATGTGCAAACTTCATGGATTGTTTTTAAGACTTCTCTCTTGAGTGTTATTGATAAACACGCTCCTTTAAAGTTTAAAACCGTAAGAAAAGGAAAGACACCCTGGATAACAAAAGAGATAAACAGTTTAATCAAAAAAAAATCAAGACAATGGCAAATAGCTAGGAAATCAAAATCTGAGGCAGATAAATTAGTTTTTAGAGTTATTCGGAATAAATGTACTGCTGAAATTAGAAAAGCAAGGAAGAACTATTATGAAAAATATTTTGTGGCAGCTGAGGGTAATCCTAGAACATTATGAAGGGTGATTCATTAAGGGAGAAGTAGGGTTCGTCCTCTCTACTTGTGTGTTTAAATGTTAAAGGGAAAGTTTTAACAACAGATAGAGATAAAGTTGAAATGTTGAATTATTTTTTTTGCTTCTGTTGGAAATGTATTTGAGGATTTACATCCTGGGTTGTCTCCTCCAATTTTGGACACTGATTTTGATTTAAAGTTGAAAAGACCATTGTTTTCATTTTTTCCTATAGTAACTGATGATGTTGAAAAACAGTTGCAAAGGTTAGATATAAAAAAAGGGACCTGGATGTGATGAAATGTCCCCATTTTTTCTGAAATTGGCCTCTGAAATTTTGCCTCCTCATTTCACATGCATTTTCAATTTTTCATTAGAAACTTTAGAATTGCTGCTTGATTTAAAAACAGTATTTGTTATCCCTACATATGGGGGGGGGGGTGGATTCTGCAAATCCGGGCTCTTATAGACCAGTTTCAATTCTTTCGGTATGTGCTAAAATGTTTGAGAAGCTTATTTACCAGCAATTGATGCAGTATCTTACCAAATATGATGCGTTGACCCACTGTCAATCAGGTTTTAGGAAGGGATACAACACACATAGTTCTGCGGGTGGTTGATGATGGGTTGGATGCCTTCGACAGAGGCCAGGAAATGCCAGCCATATTCCTGGATCTGTTGAAGGCATTCAACACTGTAAATTATATTGTGTTGTTGAATAAAGAAAGTGGGGTTGGGTGTATCAGCACTGAGTTGGATTCAAGCTTATTTGGTAGGAAGATTACAGTATGTCAGGGTGGGAGGAGCCTGTTCAGCACCTATTACTATGTGTAACAGGGTACTCCAGGGATCGGTGCTGGGTCCTCTGTTTTTTTTTTTATATATAAATGATTTACCAAAACTTTGTACACCTGACACGTGTCCAACTCTATTCTGATGACACAGTATTATATACAAAAAATGATATAGCACTATCTGTTTTGCAACTAGATTTTTCAAATGTACAGAAAGAGCTAATAACATTGAGACTGCTTTTAAATTAACACAAAACACGATGAATGATTTTCAGGGAAAAAATATAAAACAGTTATGAAAGAAATAAGGTCATTAACTGGGGCTATTCTCGAGCAAGTGAAGTCTTATAAATATTTAGGAATGGTATTGGACAATAACTTAACATTTGAGACAAATATAACATCGATGTCAAATAAAGTAAAGGGATTATTGAGTTTTTTTTTACAGAAATAAATCCCTTTTTTATTTAAAAATTAGGAAGTTGGTCACATCTATGTTCTTGACAATATTAGATTACGGAGATGTGGTCTACAAAAATGCTAATAAAACAGTATTAGGTTCTTTGGATGTGTTCGTTTAATAGTGCTCTAAGATTCATAACAAATTTGCCATATAAAACTCACTATTGTGTTTTGTACCAGAAATCAGGTATATGTTCATTATCAGATAGGCGAGATATGCATTGGAATTTGCTGGTATACAGATTCGTGACCCAGTCTTTACCAGATTTTCTCTTGAAGACTGTTGCAATTAGAGAAACAAATGTATGGCCTAAGATCTTTGGATCGAATATGTTTTTATGTACTTCAATGTAGAACTAGTTTTGGGGGAAAAACTTTGTCAAGTTTGGTGCCTAAAACATGGGTTGTCAAAGCAAGTGAATGTTATTGTATTAAAATCTTTTGATCATTTTAGGTCATTTTTTAACACTCTTTACGATATTGTAATTGTTTGGGATGATATTTGTACTTTATCTACACTATCCTGATTATTTGTGTGTTATGTTTTATATAAAATAATTATGTATATTTGTAAACCTCTGGTATGTACGAGATGGATTCAATTGGAAAAGAGATTTTTATCTCAATTTGATAACCAGTGAAAGTTGAGATATAACACTAAATGGAAACACTTTTTCATATGGGCTACTTCCCTTTCCATAAATCCATTTTCATGTCCTTTACTTAAAGTACTGGACTACTTGGCTGCACTTGCCAATAAGAGCCTTAGCTTTTCCTCTATCAAGGTTCATCTGGCCTTCATTTTGGCCTTTCACGAACCCTATGAAGGCAGATTACTGTATCAACATCATCTTGCCAAGATGTTCTTGAGATGTATGCTTCATATCAAACCTCCTGTAAAGTGCCCCGTTCCCCGCTTGGGATTTGAATTTCATACTAGAGAAACTCACCCTTACACCCTTTGAACCAACAGCTACCGCTGATCTCTGCTTCCTCTCTTGGAAGACTGTGTTTCTAGTGGCCATCACTTCGACTCGGCATATCTCCAAGCTTCAGGCTCTGATGTGTAGAGAGCCTTACCTAATCTTCCACAAGTATAGGGTGGTTTCCAAACCAACCCTTCCTTTTTGCCGGAAGTGGTTTCAGAACATACATTAAACCAGACCATGGAATTGCCCGTCTATTACCCGGAACATTCCAGTCAGGGTGAACATCTCCTACACACCTTAGATGTTCATCGTATTCTGAGGTGCTATACAAACCATACCAAATCCTTGAGAAAAAGCTCTCAATTGTTTGTCACCTTTGCCTCTATGAGAGAAGGTTCCCCAGTTGCCAAGAAAACCATTTCCAGTTGGCTGGCTAATTGCACCACATTTTGTTACAAAAAATACAACAAGCCCTTATCGGGAACAGTACAAGCCTATTCCATTAGAGCCCAGGCCTCCACACAGCCTGCTTCAAAGGGGCCTCAATCACGGATATCTGCAATGCAGCCACGTGGTCTACCATTCACACTTTCACGAAGCATAACAATTTAATTATTGCTTCCCGCCATAGGACAGCCTTTGGCTGCACAGTCCTACAGGGCCTCCTATCATAGTTCCACCCTCTTTGGGTACACTGCTTGGGAATCAATCCAAAAGTATTACCTGCTGCAAGATACCATCCCGTGGAAGATAGTACAGTTACATAAAAACTTACCATAACAGTAGATCTTTGAGGGATGTCTCTTGTATCAGGTTTGTTCCCTTCCTCCATCCATCTCCTCCTTTTCTAAGAGAATGACTTTGTTCCACTTAGTACATGGGAAGGGACACCTTTGGTACCTTGGATCCCCTCGGTCCTCGCTTAGCGAGCCGAATCCAGCGGGGAACTGAGGATAACAGGGGCAGCCCACTCTTTTATATAGGAAGCAGGATGAAGATGTCGTCGATGGGCAGCCCCTGGTAAAAGACTGCTAGAAGAGCTGCCGTGCACCACAGCAACCTCTGGCAACTACCCAAAAGTATTACCTGCTGCAAGAGACATCCCTCAAAGATCTACTGTTTTTATGTAACTGTAATTTCTTACCCCAGGGGACCTTTAGCATCAATAGTCTTGCCGTTAGTTGGCTAGATAGCACTGCCCCAGAGGTGGAATGCATGGTATGAGTTTTATGAATTGGCCAATCAGGTTGAAGCTAGATGATGTGCTGAGCAGAGAGAGGGAAGGAGGCTTCAGAATTTTTTCTCCACTGGATTGAGCAACACTGCCTCTGAGGTGCCCTCTGCCCTCTTTCCTGATAAGAAAAAGTTATTTCTTGATTCTGGTAGCTATTTGGTTTTGCTTATATACATATTTTTGTGACCATGTTGAGTAGTTTTACTACTGTTAGCGGTTCCTCTTGGTTCCTGGGAACAGTGTTTTCTCAGTTCTACGGTTCCTCTGTTTTTCTTTATTTTATAAATGTTTTAGTAAGTGCTTATAGTGTTTCCACAGTTCCTTTTACTTATTTTGATTATTTTTATAGTGATTCCCTTTTTCTAGCAGGAACTGATAGCTCTTGCTATATTTTACCTCAGAAAGGTCACAGTTCTTTTCCACGAGGGAACAGACCATTGGACCTTAATTTTAAACTGTTCAACATTCTGTTTAAGGGTTTTCTGTAAATGGGCATGTCAGAAGTCCCTAAGAAAAGGACTAGATCTACAGGTTTTAAAAATTGTTTAAGCTGCCAGAGAATTTTAACTAAAGCTGATACGACCTGTGTTTAAAGTGCTTGGGTCCAGATAATTGCTGTGTTCTTTGCTCCAAATTCTGTTCAAAAACATTAAGAAACAGCAAAAAGGCTTAGAGAAATGACATAAGGGTCTTCGTCTGGTCCCAACCACAGACCCAGGGCTACCAATGAGGGGCCTTTAAAAAATTAAAATAATTCAAGTGCCGATGAAGCATCTTTAAAGTCTAAGCCTGGTACAGGTGCTGATGAAGTGCCTTTGAAAACAAAGAACAGAAAGCGTGGCACTGATGAAGTGTCTATTAAAACCAAGGCTTCTAAAGGAGCTGATGAAGTTCCTAAATCAAAAAATTTAAAAGGTGCTGATGGAAGTGCCTGGTTCTAAGAGAAAGCCTGAACAAGTCACTGATGAAATGGCTACAAAAAAGATTTGTAAAGAAAAAAAATCCCATTGCTCTTCCAGACGGTGCCAAAGGTGGGAAAGAAACTGCAGTGGGAAAGAAACACAAAGATAAGTCAAACATTGAACCCCAGGAGGATGTCCCTCAAGATTTTCCAAGGGACCTTCCCTCTATGGAGGATATGGCAAAAGCCTGGCACCTTTACCAGACAGTCCAGGGCATGGGAACCCTTTTTGGTGCCTCAGATTTTCCCAGGCAAATCCCCCTCCCCCCCGCTGCAGGGGCTGGTGAAGTGGAGGACAATGATGAGTTCTATGATGCCCCAGATGATATTTCAGAGGGCAAGGCCCCAGAACACATTCTGTCACCTGATCCCAATTGTGGGGCATCTCCTGATCAGGAGGATACCACCTCCCTGTTCTCTTTTCTGCAACACATAGTGGACACCCTTGACCTCGCCTCTCAAGAGTCCAACCAGGATGAGGAGGAAGACTAGGACTACAGGGAAATTAAAGGTCTTCCTCCTTCTAAAACGTTAGATCTTACTTCAAGAGGAAGCTATTGCAGCAGGTAACACATGTAGGACTGATGCCACCTAGCGGCAGATCTCTGCAATTCTTTTCTCTAGCAGTATAGCAGTACCGATGTGGGACCGCCCACCCAGCATCTGCTCCACTCTGACATCACCCCGTATAAAGGCAGTCGGCGGTCCCCACGTGCTCCAGTTCTTTCCCGCCGTGGCAACATGTTAGATCAGCTCTCGGCTCTCTGTTGGTTCCTCAGCTAAGAACAGTGATTTTTATTTTGTTTGTTATTGTCTGCGAAAGTTGCAACCTATGTCCTCTACCTTGACCAGGCACTGTAATAAGTGCTCTTGTGGGAAGCAGATCCCTGCCAGGGACGGACATTCGGCCTGCCTTTTTTGCCTGGGCCCAGACCACGACACCGGCACCTGTACCCATTGCCAGGCCTTCAACAGCCGAACCAGGATCAGCAGGCACAATTCTCTTCAGGCCTTTTTGGTGGAAAAGCATTTGGCCCAGATGCAGCAGGAGACGTCCTCCAGGTGGGAATCTCGTTCCCCATCTCCACCCAGGAAACATTGAAAGGAGAAGCACCATGACCGGGGTTGCTTGCCCTCCAGGCCCAGGTCATCCAGCTCCCAGTCCCCAGGTCACTCTGGCTCCTCCGGACATGAGGCCCGGCTCACCTCCCTCAAGCCTCCCACCTCACCTTCTCTCCAAGGGGCCCACCTTACAGCCTATCAAGATCCAGCCCCCAGACTCCAGCTTCGCTGTGGCTCATAGGCCCTCGGACCCAGGCTCTTCGGCCCATAAGAGGCCCTCCGATGCCAGCTCCGCAGCCGTGAAAAGTAAATCATCCTCCCAATTGACCTCTGTCGATCCCCAGGAGGCCAAATAGGCTTCAGGGCACTCTGCTTCCAGGGCTTCTTCCCTGCCGCCCAAGGCCAAGCCCGACCGGCGTCGGTCTGCGTACTCGGAAAGCCGCCACTCGGATAAGCCCCATAAGTCTTCAGACAGGCCGTCCAATGCCTCTTCTCATTCTGACCATCCCCACCCATCTCTGGCCAAAGGACACCCGCAAGACGATGCTTCTGCCCCGATGCCGGACAAGCCTTCGGCTCCTCCTCCAGCGCCAGTTAAGACCACAGTACCTCAGCCATCGTCGTTCCCTCCGTCACCTGTTGGCACCCCCTGATGTCTCTATTAAGGATCATTCGCCAGTCCACCCAACAACAGTTCTACGGAGGCATTACCGACATTGCCCATTCCACCGACGCTGGAGCCAACAGACACCGGAGCGGGACCCGGCTACACAACGTCACCTCCTATGCCTGAGTCCCCCAAGTTGGGGATGTCTCAAGTGAAGGAGCTCTTCACTTATTGGTGGGAAACCGTCAAACAAGACCTGGTCTCCCCTCCTACTCCTATTCCTACTCCTCAACCCCCTCCAGTCCCTGAGCCAGATGCCAGGTTACTTGTGTCCCATCTGGGTACGAAGGGGATAAGACTCCTGCTAGCCTTAGGAAACACAAGGACAAGTGCAAGAGGACTAGAACACCTTCCTCTTCCTACTCTCTTTCACCCAGGAGGCCCAGACACAAGAAAAGGAGACAACGCTCTTCCTCCTCCTCTTCCCTAGATGCCTATGGGGAATCAGAACCTTCCCTTCCTGATTCCGACCTTGGCTCACTTCCTGGTGACCCAGAGGAACAGCCTAAGTCTCCACTTGATGACCCCAGCTTTATGGAGGCCATGCGACATATACAGGAGAATATGGGATAGGATACAGAGGCCCTGGACCCTGAACGCTTGCGTCTGGCAAAGTACCTACACCAGAAATACCCCAAGCTGGTGGTTATCCCCCCATTAGTGGATACCTTCCAAGACATCACTTTGGCAACTTGGAGGCACCCACATGCTTCCTCTGCGGTGCCCAGAAAGGCCAATTGCTTGTACCGGGCCCCCAAGGACCACTTTTACCGAGCTGAACATCCTACAGCTGATTTGGTGGTTATTTCAGCTGCGCATGATCATTCGCAGAGGCTGAAGCACCTAAGTACCCTGCCGCCTGACAGGGAGTCTAAGAAGATGGATTCTTTAGATCACAGGGTGTACTCATCTGCCACTCGTCTGCTCCATGCTTCTGTCAGACAGTTGGTGAGACCCCATCTAGAGTACTGCGTGCAACTCTGGAGACCCCATCTTCGCAAAGACATAGACAGAGTGGAGGCTCAGAGGAAGGCAACCAAAATGGTGCAGGTCTGCACCAGAAGACATACAAGGAGAGACTAAAGCAGCTTAATATGTATACCCTTGAGGAAAGGAGGGAGGGGGGGACATGATAGAAACTTTCAAGTACAGTATCTCAAGGGAATTAACAAAGTACAAGAGGGTAGTATCTTTCAGAAAGAGATGTGCAAGAACAAGGGGGTACAATGTGAAGATGGGGGGTGGCTCAGAGGTAATGTTAGAAAGTATTTTTTCACAGAGAGGGTTGTGGATGCATGGAACAGCCTTCCTGAGAAGGTTGTGGAGTCAGGAACAGTGGAAGAATTCAAGAATGCATGGGACAGACATAAGGCAATTCTAGTGTGGGGTAGGAGGAAGTAAGCTGTTGATTAACTAGAATCTGCAGCTAGGCATCGGGTAGGGAAATGGGCAGACTGGGTGAGCCAAGCGGTCCTTATCTGCTGTCAAATTCTATGTTTCTATGTTTACTTGCAGCCTACAGAGCCTCAATTTTTTGACTCTTATAGTCCAGTTCCAAAATGCCCTTTGGGACCAAGGACTGGACATCCTGCAAGGCGTGCCCGACTGCCCCCAAAAGGCGGAGCTTCCAAAGCTTTTACAAACTGGCTCGGATGTGGGTACCCATGTCCTCTGAGCAGTGTACGACTGTACGGACACCTCAGCGAAGGCAGCTGCAACTGGAATTTGCCTTCTGCACCACTCCTGGCCAGATGTTCAAACTGTTCAACCCAGATGTTCAAATGACCCTTCTGGACGACCCCTTTCAGAGGCTCTGTGCCCTTCAGGGAAGACACAGAGAAAGTTATTGTCAAACTACAGGACTCTGGAAAGGTCATCCATTCCATGCAGTCCATGTAGCACCCAAAATGGGAGCATTTTCGCAAGCCCCGTTTTCATAGCAGAGGGGGACATCAGCCTCAGCAGCCCTTTGTTCAGTCTCTCACACAGCAGGAAGGTTTTGGTCGATGAAGGGAGGGGTCCAGAGGTGCTGCCTCTACAACCTCTAGACAGGCTAGACGTTCTGCTGCCACCCTCCCTCCCCCCACCTTCAACCTGACTGTTCAGGCGATCAACCTCTCCCAGACCTGTCGTCGGAAGAGCCTCTGGGCGGTTGTTTTTCTCTTTACTCCCAAGCCTGGAGAGAAGTGACCTCCGACTAGTGGGTCCTCGACCTTGTGGAGTTCGGGCACGCCATTGAATTCGAGACCTTACCTCTGGACAGACCACCACCTCTGTTTCATTATCCGAGAGACCACAGGGCTCCTGTCAGATAGGAAATGCAGTCTCTCCTAGACAAGGACACCATAGAATGCATTCTGGAGGCAGAGGTAGACTCTGGTTTCTACTCCTGCGTCTTCCTGGTTCCCAAGAAGTCAGGGGGACCTAAGGCCTATCCTGGATCTCAGCAACCTCAACCGGTGGGTCTCCTATCAGAGATTCCGCATGGTGTGTCTCAAACATCTCCTCCCCTTCTTGATGGTCGGGGATTGGCTGGCATCACGGGATATGCAGGATGCATATCTTCATATTCTCATATGCCAGAACCATCAGAGATTCCTGAGGTTCAGGTTCAAAGGTCAGTCCTCCCAGTTCAAGGTCCTTGCTTTCAATCTTTCCTCTGCCCCAGGGTCTTTACAAAGTGTCTTGCTGTCATCATAGCTGCCCTGCACAGACACAGGCACTTCCTGTTCCCCTGTTTAGATGATTAGCTTCTTCTGGCCTCGTCCAGGCCCCATCTCTGGGAGACCATACTGGACACTCTGGCCCTCTGTCGACATCTGGGGATCACAGTGAACCCAGGAAAATCTCAGTTCCTTCCTTCTCAATGTCTCCAATTCAAAGGAGCTCTTTTGGATACTTCCCTAGGGAAGGCCTTCCTACCTTCTGACAGAGCGGAGCACCTCAGGGCATTGGCAATCCAGACCTGTTCAGCATCTGTCATTCCCACCAGATCCATTCTCAGGATCTTGGGGCACATGACGTCTACCATAGTTTCAGTCTCCTTCACCAAGTTGCGCATGCACTCTATTCAGTGGATGCTTCACATCCAGTGGGACCAAACCAGGGAAGATTTGGATTTGCCCTTCAAGATCACGGAGTCAATCCACCGGGAACTCCGCTGGTGGGGGTCCACTCAGAATCTCTGCAAAGGTCTCCCCTTCCAGCCAGACACTCCCACCCAGACTCTCATTACAGATGCATCTGGGATGGGATGGGAGCTCATCTGGGGACCCACAAGACTCTAGGGCTGTGGTCCCCCTTAGCGGAGAACCTGCATATCAATGTGCTTGAGCTAAGAGCTGTCCTGTACTTCCTACAGGCCTTGGCTCCATTTCTTCTGCCCGGTCACCTTTGTGTTCAGATGGACAACACCTTGGTGGTGTTCTATGTCAACAAGCAAGGAGGCACTGACTCTTATCCCCTTTGTTGGGAAGCTATGAGAATGTGGGACTGGGCGATGGAGTATCAACTCAGTTTTTCTGCGATTCATGTCCCAGATTCCATGAATGTGGTTGCAGACACTCTCAGCCAGGCCAAACTGCTCTCACGAGTGGTCCCTGCTACAGTCAGTGGCAGACACACTGTTTGCCAGATTGGGGACTCCAGAGTTGGATCGTTTTGTGTCTCAGTGCAATGCAAAACTGTCCAATTTCTGCTTGCTCGGTCCCGAGCATGGAGCTTTTCGGTGAGACGCATTGTCCCTATCCTGGAAAGGGAGGTTCCTTTATTCATTTCCTCCTTTTCCCCCTCTTGCAGTGGGTCCTCCTCAAAGCCCAATCAGAGAGGGTGCTCATGATCCTGATAGCCCCTCTGTGGCCCAGACAGATTTGGTTCCCACTCATCAGGCATCTGACAGTGGAGCCTCGTGGTCCCTTCCACTTTCGGGTGAGTTACTCTCTCAGCAACAGGAAGCTCTGGTCCATCCCAATCTGCACTCCCTCCACCTGCATGCTTGGCTCTTTCAGACCTAGTTAAGCTTAGATTTGGAGTATCTGACGAAATAGCCCAAATCTTGGTTGAGGCGTTGAAGCCCACTACCAGGGCCACTTATGCCATGAAATAGAAGCACGTTTGTCTTTGGGCCACAGCCAGGAGATTGGACCTTCTGGTCTGTTCATTCAACTTTATTTGACAATACGTGTTATCCTTTTCGGAGTCAGGTCTCGGCTATTCCTCCATCAAAGTACACTTGGCCGCTGTTTCCACCTATCATCACTGCATCCAGTACAGGACAGTGGCTCAACTGGAGGTAGTTAAAACCTTTCTTAAGGGGATGCTGCATCTCTGTCTGCCTGTCTGGGGCCACATTCCTCCTTGGGACTTATTGTTTGTTCTGGAAAGGCTTATGCTCCCCCTTTCGAACCAGCCGTGAGTTGTGAGCTTCACTACCTCTCCTGGAAGACGTTGCTCTTGGTAGCAGTCACCTCTGCTAGACGCATTTCAGAGCTTCATGCTTTGATGTATAAAGAACCTTATCTTATTTTCCATAAGGATAGGGTGGATCTATGCACCAATCCGAAATTTCTTCCGAAGGTTGTCTCGGAGCTCACTCTTAATCAGGCAGTTCAACTTTCGGTTTATTACCCAGAACATTCCAACAGGGGTGAGGTGCTTTTGCACACTCTAGATGTGCACCACACTTTGTGCTGTTACCAGGCCAGGAAATCGGATCAGCTTTTTGTGTCCTTTGCGGACAGGTCCTTGGGGCGCCCGGTCAGCAAACAAACACTCTCGCGTTTGCTTGGTCAACTGTATATACTAGTGTTATGAAAAGGGTGGAATAACCCTTCCGGGTGCGATCAGGGCACATTCTATCAGGGCGGTTGCTACTTCCTTTGCTGCGCTCAAGAGAGTGTCGGCATCTGACATTTATGCTGCTGCCACTTGGCACTCTGTTCACACTTTTATCAGGCACTACAGCCTGGATATTGTTTCCAGGCATCGAGCTTTGGCCTGGCAGTTCTCCAGGGCCTTATTTCTTGAGAGGTCTCTGTCCCCATGTGTGTTTGCCTCTCCTTTCCTTCTCCAACAGTTATCTTAAGTTTTATACCATTTGGGAGCGTGTCTGTATGTTGACTTCCCCTTCCCAAGGGTTGTCCTAAGCTTCATACCACTTGGGTGCATTTCTGTATGTTTATCCCCACCCCTTCCCAAGGATTGTCTTTAGTTTTATACTGCCTGGGAATCAGTCCTACATGTGTTACCTACGGCAAGAGCTTCCTCTCGAAGTAAGATAGTACAGTTACATAAGAACTTGCCATAACAGTAGATCTTTAAGAGAAGCTCTTGCAGCAGGTATGATTTTCCCTCCCTCCTTACGCCGGGAGTAAGCCTCTCTGCTCTGAGCCAAGGTTTAGCCTTCTGTTGTGGGCGTTGTTTTGCCCTGAGTTCTTCGTGGACTAGTTTTTTATCCACAGCTGTTTGTTGTGACCTGGCAATGGCATACAAGAACTGGAGCACGTGGGGACTGCCTACTGCCTTTACACGGGGTGACGTTGGGGGTGGAGCCGACACCTGGTGGACTGTCCCACATCAGTACTGCTAAAGAAAAGAATTGCCGAGATCTGCCGCTAAGTGGCGTCAGTTCTACATGTTACCTGCTACAAGAGCTTCTCTCAAAGATCTACTGTTACGGTAAATTCTTACGTAACTGTACTTTCTCCCTATCTACAAACCTTTCAGGAAGCACACAATGAAAATTCTTCAGACACCCACATCTATGCAAAGGGTCGAGAAGAGGGCTGATGAGAAGTACCAGTTTTCTTAATCTGACACAGAATTTCTGTTTGTTCACCCCAGTCATGAGGTAGTGGTGCAACAAGCAGTATGTAACAAGGCTGGGGTCCCCTTTCTTCCCAGCCCCCTGAAAAAAGACTCTTAAAAGGCTAGATTTTATGGCCAGAAAGACACATACCTCAGCCTCTCTTCTTCTCTGTCTTGCCTCATACATGGCTTATACAGCCAAATATCAGAAGGCTTTATGGAACTCAGTCCTAGCCATAGTTAAAGGGGCTCTAAATCTATGGCAAAGGATTTAGTGGAAACTGCTAAGACGGCCTAGGAGGCCACAAAGTACCAGTTCCACATGGCGGATGGTAGTAATGATGCAGCCTCAAGGGTTATGGCCCAGGCTATTTCCCTGAGGTACTTTGATTGGCTCAGAACAACAAATCTGTCGCAGGACACTCAATCCAAAGCTATGGACTTCCCTGTGACAAAAATGTACTTTTTGACTCCAGGACTGAGGAGTACATGAAAAGGATTGAGGAGCATAAGGCAACCTATCAGAGCAACACCTCCAAGACTAATCCTCAGGCTGCTCAAAAGCCTCAGCACAGGGGTAATAGAGACAGAGGCTACTTCCCTAGACCCTATTACTCTCTTTCCCCCTCAAGTTTGACTTCTCGCAGTTCAGTGGTTACTTCAGAGGAAGAGGCAGGAGGGGTCAGAGGAGATCTACCTCTACCCCTGCTCCTGCAACCCAACAAAAGCCCTGACTCCTCAGCCCAGGTTGCCTCCCCTCTGCCTGTAGGGGGCAGACTTTCCTACTACCTCCAGTCCTGGATCCTTATTACCACAGACAGGTGGGTCCTGGAGGTAGTGGAAAAGGGCCTGTCCCTTCAGTTCAGAAAGGTACCAGCCCTCAAGGGAACCCAGCTTTCCTAACCTCTAACTCCAACACAGAGGATTCTGTTAGAGATTAGAGATGGAGGTAAAGCATCTTTTGGAAGCAGGAATATTAATAGAGTGCCTACCCATCAAAGGAGAAAGGGACTCTATTCCAAATACTTCCTGAATCAAAAGAAAAACTGGGAGTGGTGGCCTATTTTAGATCTCGGATACCTAAACAGGCACCTTCTGAAACACAGATTCAAAATGGTCACTCTAAAGTTGGTGATTCAGTCTTTATAGAAGGGAGACTGGCTAGCCTTCCTAGACCTCAAAGACACATACTTTCATATCCCCATCAGGCTGTCCCACAGGAAGTTTTTGATGTTCAAGCTTCCTTTAGGACACTGCCAGTTTGCAGCCATGCCCTTTAGCCTGACATTTGCACCACAGGTGTTCACAAGATGCCTGGCAGTGGTGGCAGCTCACTTAAGAAGGAAGGGGATATCAGTCTACCCATATCTGGATGACTGGCTCATAGTGGCAAAGACCCTTCCTCTTCTAGAGGATGCCCTTTCCCTAACAAGGGACACTGCAATCCTTGGGATTCATTATAAACCAAAAGAAATCTTACTTGGTACCAGCTCAGCTCCTTACCTTCATAGGAGCACAGTTGGACACACTGCCCAGCAGAGCCTTTCTTCCTGTGGAATGGATTCAGAATTTTCTGTCAGTGGCAAACTCTTTTGTCCTGGGCCAGCACAGGCCAGTCAGATACTTCCTACAGCTCCTGGGCTACATGGCATCTATGGCAGCTGTGGCTCCAGGGGTTGGGTTCAGAATGAGGGACATTCAGCAGTAC
This sequence comes from Neoceratodus forsteri, assembly GCA_016271365.2. Taxonomy (NCBI): domain Eukaryota; kingdom Metazoa; phylum Chordata; order Ceratodontiformes; family Ceratodontidae; genus Neoceratodus; species Neoceratodus forsteri. The sequence continues at coordinate 238,804,477 of CM057450.1, read as the reverse complement.
CTAAGGTCTCACTGGTCCCAGAGCAAAAATTCCCCGTCCAAAATAGTCCCAGTCACAAAAAACTTCCTTCAGTTTCTGGACTGGTGTAAGGACACTGCCAATGGTAGGGGTTTCTTTCTAAGTACCCTCCCCTTTGAGAATCATTACTACAGATGCTTCTCTACTTGGATGGAGAGCTCACATGGATGACTTTTCTGTCAGCGGCTCCTGGACTCCACAACAGTCACAGGCCCACATCAATCTGTTGGAACTCTGGGCCATTTATCTGGCTCTCAAACCACTTGCTTCATGGATAAAAGGGCATACCATCCAAATCAGAACAGACAACACCACTGCTATGTTTTTACATAAACAAGCAGGGCGGCACAAGGTCAATCATACTGTGCCTGGAGGCCATGAGGATTTAGGGCCTAGTCTTACTCCTTGGGAGTCCATCTGTCAGCCGTACATCCTCCAGGCAAACACTAACACCCTGGTGGATGCCCTCAGTCACATCAACCAGGGACATAGCGAATAGTGTCTGAACAAACAAGTGTTGGCCACAGTTTTCAGAAGGTGGGGCACACCAGCAGTGGATCTGCTCGCCTCACCTGAACCATCAGCTTCCTCTCTTTTGTTGCAGGACCTCAGCACTGGGGGACTCTTCCAACAGATGCTTTAGCTCTGGACTGAGCAGTAAAGTTTCTTTATACCTTTCCTCCCTTTTCTTTGATTTTCAGAACATTGTTAAAGCTCAAAAAATCAGCCTGCAACAATGATTCTGGTGGCACCAGATTGGCCGAGGCAGGCATGGTACCCTCTGCTAATGTCCCTGCCCTGCAGCAAGCCTAATCGTCTCCCTCTGTTACTCTCTCCTGTCTTTTCCCCAGACAGGGGTGTCCTAACCAGATCTGAAACATCTTCACCTCAAAGCCTGGCTTTTGAGGAATTAGAGTTTCTGGGCACAAAGTATTCTGAGGAAGTGCTGAAGGTCCTGAGGATGTCCAAAAAGCCTAATACTGAAAAGACTTATGCAGCCACGTGGAAAAAATTCTCCCTTTGGAACAAGAAAAAGCACATTAATCCTCTCAATGCTTCGATTCCACACATTTTGGATTATTTGGTACACCTACAGAACTCAGGCTTGAAGCCTTCCAAGTTGAAGCTTCACCTGGCAGCTGTTTCAGCTCATCTCTCTGTTGGGAAAACTAAGTCTGTTTTTTCACAGCCAGTCTTCAAGCAGTTTTTCAGTGGTCTCCTCCATGTCCAGTCTCCAATCAGGGAGTCTGTCCCTCCTTGGAGCCTGAATCTTTGTATTGCCATGCTCATGGAGCCACCCTTTGAACCCATGGCTGTGACTCGTCTTAAGTATGTCACATGGAAAATGTTTTTTTAGTGCTCATTACCTCTGTTAGATGGATTTCAGAGTTACAGACCCTTTGCACTGAGCCCAACTTTATCATTTCCCATAGGGACAAGACTGACCTGAGGACAAACAGGAAATTACTGCCTGAGGTAGTTTGAGTTCCACCTCAATCAATCCATCACTTTGCCTGTGTGTTTTTTTTTTGTTTGTGTTTTTATTTTTTACTGAGAAATCCACTCCAGGGGAGCAGAAGCTCCACAGTCTGGATGTCAAAAAGGCCCTGCTTCACTACTTGGAGCACACCAAGCAGTTCAGGAACTCATCCACTCAGCTGTTCCTCACCTATGGGGAGGTAGGTAAAGGAAGGCCAGCCACTAAGAGAACTATCTCTCGTTGGATAGTCTCCTGCATTCAGTTCTGCTATGACAAGGCTGGTAAGCAGCCCCCTGAGGGCCTCAGAGCCCACTCTACTAGGGGCACTGCTGCCTCGGTGGCAGCTGCTGGGGACATTCCCCTTCAGTAAGTCTGCAGAGCAGCAACTTGGAAGACTGTGCACACTTTCACAAAGCGTTACTGCTTAGATGTGCAGTCTAGGTCTGATGCCAGGTTTGGTAAGGTGGTTCTGCAGAGCCTTTTTCCTAAATAGATTCTCTGTCCACCTCCCAACTGTACTGCTTTGTAGTCTGCAGTAGTTACTGATGCTAAAAGACCCCTTGGGTAAGAAGAGAAAAATTGCTCACTATAGTAATCTTTCTTCCAAGGTGTCATTTAGTATCAGTAAGCTCCCACCTTTCCTCCCCAGATAACCTTCAGAAGAAGGCTCTGACTTGTGCCTTAAATGATTCAGTATGCTGAACTTTGGATTGTATTTTGAGCAACGTTTTCTGGTTATGATCATAGTTCTGGTTGTTATGTGTTTTTTAAATCCTGTTGGTTCTTTCCAGTAGGGCATCTGCCCATTCTACCTTCGAAAACATTCTGAAGCCTCCTTTCCCTCTCTCTGCTCAGCACATTCTCTAGCTTCAACCTGATTGGCTAATTCATAAAACCCAATAACATACATTTCACCTCTGGGGCAGTGCTATCTAGCCAGCTAACTGCAACAGTTACTGATGCTAAAGGACCCCTTGCAAGAAAGAAGATTACTACTGTGAGTAATCGTTTCTTCTAGGAGTGGCATATGTTGTTGATCTACACAGACCCACCTGACCTCCCCAGGCTCAGGTGCACTACCTCTGCTTCCAGCGGGCAAAATCTGGCATCATGGGGTTGAGCCAAGGGATATACCCCCCCGAGTGGGTGGGAGGAGCCAGCTTGAAGACTTTCCAGCAAGATTTAAAGGGGAAAGGAAATTGCCAAATAGTGTGGATGAACAAATCTATACCACTCCTAGGACTACTGTTACAGTTGAGTAGCCTGTGTTTTTCTTCTGCATTACAGGTTCACAATCAAGTTATAGGACCTTCTCTGGTATGGACAGTCATGGATATGTGCCTAAGAGTTGGTACAACTATATAGAATTGTAATACTTGACCAAAAGCTATAGAATCCTATAGATTTGTATATTCTTGGTTATCGGTGGTGTATATGTACTGATTATCCTGTTGCACTTTATTCTGTGTCATTTTTACTCAGATTGTTCAAGGACTGTATATACACATTTTTGGTATGAATTTGCGCTTTGAATTAAACAGTCATATTGAACACGTGTGCACTTTATTCATGAAATTGCAGTTTTGCACTGTCCCTTTAAGAAGTGTTTAAATGTTGAGTGGTGATGACTGGTAACCATCCTCCTGATGATGTACTGACGTACGAAATCAGTTGGGTCATTTTGCTTCTGAAGCCTGCAGCTGCATGGTGGCACCTTTAAACACGGAATAAAAGTCCTTTTGTTGGAACCAGTCAAAGTGTGAATTTTGTGCTGCTAGTTCTGTACTATATTGGTGTCCGCACCCTCCGAGATATAGTGGAGTATTTTTTGCTGCTAAGTGTAGAATACAACATCGACACTCACTAGGCTGAGAAATGCTGTCTGGAGGCAGGCAGTAATAATCCCATTCATGGCACCTGACTGCTTTGACCCAAGTCCATGCCTAAACCCAGGTCACCAACACAGTAGTGTGATGTGCTATTGCTGGGCCACTGGATAACATGAATAATTGCACTTTTTATAGCATTTCATCTATGTCGACAGTTTGTCACATATATCCCTATGTAACTGCACCGTGCGCTGTAAACTGTACCTTTTTCTGTATGAGGCATTATGCTGCAGTGCCTATGGGTGCATGAAGTATACTTCCATGTCTCTTTCCATGTACCACACCTGCTAATTGTAGTCTGTAATCTACTCTTATCATAACCTTGGTATTTATCTACTACTGCACGGCTGGCAGCATAGCTAGAGGTTACAGCAAGCAGCTGTAAATAAACTTGCCACACCCAGCAGACCTGTGTCTGATTCCCACAACCTCCAGTTGCGTACTGTGGAACTCTCAATTAACCTCCCTGTACTCCCGGGACACACATGGAAACAAGCTTCAGTTTGGTGTGCCTTTCCAGGCTAAAATAGTAAAAAACTAAGTCTAGCTAATAAGGCCCCACTTGCAAGAGGTCCTGATTTCGCTTGCATTTTACCTGGAAAAACTGAAGTTAAATATCAAAGTAAATTATCTGTAAAAATTAGAATACAGCACGTGAAGTCTAAGCAAAATGTGGGTCACTTTGCACAATGTCCATGACAGTTTAGTTTCTTCAGAAATCCCCCCCCCCCGCCAAAAAAAAAAAGAAGCTAAAAAAAGCTTGAGAAGCTGAGAGTAAATAAACACTCCCAAGTCTATTAGCAATATCTGCAGTGTCGGTATGTGTTACAGCAGGGTCATGAAGTACAGCGTGAACAAATGCTATTTAATGTCTTAAACACAATGCTACCATACTCCATGCAGCCTGGGCTGGAGAGCTGTCCGGCAGAACTGCAGGTGTGAAGGGCTAACTAGGCTGAGCTAACCCCCTAAAGCAGACTAAAGGTGAGCTGTACAATAAGTTTTTCAGTTCAAAATAACATCGACAGAAAGAATGAGAGAGGGGGCACCAGGTTTGTACTCTTGAAGGTATTCATTTCCACGACTTCAGTTACATAAAAAAGTATACACACACACACACAGCTTGCACCACTGGATGCAAATTCCTTTAACATTACCATTTCCTTAGCTGTACCAGTAATTAAACGGTTTACAATGTGTCAGACCTGTAACCATGTACTTACTGTACCTAACACTACTTTTGTCCTATCCTCATGGGATCCTCATAGAAAGTAGGTGCTGAACATACCGGTATGTGAGGCAATTCTTCTAGCACACACATTTAAAAATTCGCTGCATCCATAACAATAGACACACATCTGTGAAAGTAATTAATACACTCAAATTAAACGTTGTTGAAACAAACTGACAAAAAATGAACTCACCTCAGTAACTGCAAAAGACAAATACCACAGAGAAAGGGCAGCTCCTAGTACAGTATCATGGTGTCTCAAGTTTAGTCCAAAACATTCTTGGTACATTTAACTTAAAAAAAAAAAAGCCAGTAATCTTCTGTTTTTATTTTCCAGTTGTTAACCGTAAGTGACCAGGTCTTCACCCCTCAGTCCAAGTCACATTTACTGGGCAAAGACCTTTCTCCTTTACGTAACTCTTCAATTTTGTTTATTATTTTCTCTTTCTGGTGTGTTAATCACTTTATTTTTAAGTGTGATTTCTGTTGTTATTTGTTGATCGACCACAAAAAACTCTTCAGGTATCATGGGTGCGGCAGGAAAATCTACAATAAAGATGACCTCGATGCCTGCGTCTGCTGTCTCAACAAGGCCCACGATGTTGAGGCCTGCAGGCAAAAATTAAAGAAGGCATTAAACAAGCAATGAACCTCTGTGTTGGGCAGGTTAGCAAGGGCAAGAGAAAAAGGAGACCACTGTGGTTCTCTAGGGAAGTAGCAGAAAAAGTGAGAGCAAAAAGCATAGCATTTAGAAAATACAAAGAAATGCAGAAGGAGGAGGACAAGGAGACTTACCCGGAGGAACAAAGGCAGGCAGGGGAAGGCAGTTTAGAGTGCTAAAATGCAAACAGGTAATGATTGACATTTCAGTGTCAAAGTGGGGAATAAAACATTTTTTAGATACATAAGTAAAGGAGAAAGACAAAGGGAGGGATAGTAAGGATGAAAGAAGAAGGTGGGGGGGTTGCATGGAAGAGGGCCACCAAGCAGATATTTTGAACAAATATTTCTGCTTGGTATTCAAGGAGGAGGAGGAGGAGGAGGAGGAGGAGAAGGATGGAAGCGGGCCAAAGATTGAAGATGGGTATGATGGGGCAGGAGGTTACAAGTCATTTTACAGAAGAGAATGCTTAAGGAACTGGCAACATTGAAGTTAAACAAGGCAATGGGGGCTGGGCGGAGTGCACCTGAGGATACTAAGGGAACCAAAAGGTGCTAGCTGCATCTCTGATGATCCTCTTCAATCTGTCATTGGAAACTGGAGGTACCGCAGGACTGTAGGAGGGCAGATGTAGTCCCACTACACAAAAGTGGGACTAGGTAGGAGGTAGGGAATTACAGGCCTGTTAGCCTGAAGTCAGTGGTGGGCAAGGTAATGGAATCGCTGCTGAAGGAAAGGATTGGGGAATACCTTGTTGCCAATGGACTGCAGGATCTGAGGCAGCATAGTTTCATAGGGGAAAACCTGATCGAGTTCTTTGATTGGATGACCAAGGAGGTGGATCGGGGAGGGGCAGTGAACGTGACCTACCTGGATTTCAGCAAGGCCTTCAACACCGTTCTGCATAGGAGACTGATAAGGAAGCTGAGGTGCCTAGGGGTAGGGCCTAAAGTGGTAAAATGGGTGGAAAGTTGGCTGAGCAATAGGAGTAAGAGGGTGGTGGTAAATGGCACCCACTCAGGAGTAAGCAAAGTGACTAGTGGGGTGCCATAGGGGTTGGTGCTGGGGCCAGTCCTCTTCAGTGTCTTTATAAGTGAAATTGCAGAGGGACTGGAAGGGAAGGTGTGCCTGTTGTGGATAACACGAAGCTCTGCAACAGAGTGGATGCACCAGGGGGGTAGACAGAATGAGGGATGATTTAAAGAAACTGAAAGAATGGTCCTGGGCTTGGCAGCTGGGCTTTAACATAAAAAAAGTGCAAAGTCGTGCATATGGGGCACAGGAACCTGGGGGCAACATGCCAAATGGGAGGAGAGGTACTGACAGTCACAAAGCAGAAAGGGACTTGGAGGAGATAATTTCTGATGACTTAAAGGTAGCTAGACAGTGTGACAAAGCAGTGGGAATAGCTAGTGGAATGTTCAGATGCATAGGAAGAAGTATCACCAGCAGGAGGGGGGAGGTAATATTGCCCCTGTATAGATCACTAGGTGCGACCCCTCCACGAGTACTGTCTAAAGTTCTGGAGGCCCCATCTCCAAAAGGACATGTTTAGGGTGGAGGCAGTACAAAGGAGGGCAACCAAAATGGTGCAGAGCCTACATCAGAAGCCTTACGAAGAGAGACTTAATGATTCAAATATGTACTCCCAAGCTTGCCCAGTGGCACAGAGGGCTGAGGCTCTGGACACCTTGCGTCACAGTCACACTTGGTGACCCAGGTTCAGAAACTGACTGGGGTCATTGAGGAGCCAGCATTGGGGGCAGAGCAAGATTGAGCATTTGGAAGGCAGCTCTCCTCTCCAAGAATGGTTGTCGCCCCACCACCCCCGTACTTCTGCTGCCATTGGGTGGAGGTTCGGTGGTCAGTGTAGGTGGGAGGGGCAGCAAGCAGCGAGAGGGTACCTAGAGATGTGCTGTGCACATGTCTCCACACGTGCATGCATGGTCAAGGTACAGGGACAGGTGAAAAACAGGAAAAAGATTGGGGCAAAAAATCTATATAGAAAAAAATTAATATGTACTCTCTGGAAGACAGGAGGCACCAGGGGATATGATGGAGACATTCAGGTGCCTAACAGGGATACACAAGGTACAGGAAAGAAGCATTTTCCAAAGGAAAAGATGATGGCAAACAAGGGGACACAATATGAAGCTGGGGGGGGGGAGGCTCAGGAGAAATGTGAGAAGGTACTAATTCACTGGGGTCATCAGGGAGCCGGGGGGGCGGAGCAAGACTGAGCAGTCGGAAGGCAGCTCTCCTCTCCCAGGGTAGTTGTGCACCCCTCCCCCGTAGTTCCGCTGCCAGGTCTAGTGGTCTGCGTAGTAGGGAGGGGGTGGCAAGCAGTGGGAGGGTGCCTCGAGACATGACATGCGCATGCCTCCACGTGTGGCTGAGGTACAGGGACGGGCGAAAACAGGAAAAATCCAGGCAAAAAATCTATATAGAATAATATGTACCTCCTGGAAGACAGGAGGGACTTGGGATATGATGGAGACATTCAAGTACCTAACAGGGATAAACAAGGTACAGGAATGGAGCATTTTCCAAAGGAAAAGATACTGAAGAACTAGGGGACACAATATGAAGCTGTGGGGGACTTAGGGGAGAAACATGAGGAAGTACTTCTTCAAGGAGAGGGTGGTGGATGCTTGAACAGTCTTCCAGAGGGAAGTGGTGGGGGCTAAAACAGTCACAGGATTTAAGAATGCATGGGATAGACACAAGAATCTTAGAAGTGTGGAGGGGGGGGGGTGATATAAGCAGGAAGTCAAATAAGGTCTCCGGAGGCCAAGTAGGATATCTGGTGGCACTGTAGGTAGGGAATTTGTGGCAGACTGGGTGGGCCCAAGTGGTCCTTAACTGCTGACAACTTCTATGTTGCTATGAGGTCTGCCATGGCTTCAACCAGGCTACCTAGTGGTGCCATCAGAAAGCCCTGCAATTCTTTCTCCTGGAACAGAAGATCTTACTTTGCGTTGGAGCTCTTGTAGCAGGCAATAACCATAAGGACTAAGCCACCAGGCACCAGAACCCCACGGAAACTTTCTAGCTAGCAGTCTTCAGTGGGGATCACCCCCTGACGTTGGCCCGCCCCATCAGCCAATGATATAAAGGGAGTGGTCCCCAGCCCCACCTCCACCTCCATTCTTTTCCCACCATTGACCTGTTCACATCAGCTCCTCAGACACCTCCTGCCACAGTCGACCACCATCACACATTTCTGCATTTTTTTCTTTATTTTCACTCAACCAAAGTTATTTTTTCCTGCATGTCTTCATCCTGGCTTCTTCCGACAACAGTAGAAAATCCAAGTGTGTGTGTGGTGAGCAGCTCCTGTTGAGATGGCCACAATGCCTGCCTTCTTTGCTTGGGCCCAGACCACGACACCTAGGCCTGCCAGCAGTTCAACCAACAGACTAGGATCCGCTGCCAGAAGGCCCTAAAGGTTCACCTTCTAGAACAGCAGTTTGCCACCATGCAGAAACAATCCTCTGGGAAAAGCCCTCCTTCCGCCTCCTCTATCTTGGGAACCTCCTCATCTTCAAAGACCCATCGGGAGAAGAAGAAGGCCTCAGGGAAGCACAAGTCCCAGGACAAGGATAGGGAGAAGTCCTGAACTCACTCATGTTCCCGGTCTCCTTAGAAGAAGAAGACCTTTTTGAGTTCTTCCTCCCACAGGGGGTCAGACCACTCCACCAGGCCTGCCCTCACTTCTTCCTGACAGCCAGTGGTGAAACCTCCCACCTTGATTCTGGCGACAGGCAGAGGTTCATCAGAGTCCAGGACTTTGGTTGCAGCCCTGCAGCCCCTGAAGGTGAAGGCCATACCTCTGTCGTCTGCCTCTTCCTCAGGTGGTGGGGCTGGGTCTAAATTGGGCGGCTGGTCCTCTCTCGCCATCCGGCCGGCCCTGATGTCTCTGTCTCTAAGTCTACTGACAAGGCACCCTGACGTCAGGAGCAAGTGCCCACGTCTAAGGTCTCCATGATGCCTCTACACCACTCCCTGGTGACTACGCCGTGGGCACAGACTAAGTCGGCAACAGCTTCCTCTCCAGACCATTGCCAGCGGTTCCCTCCTAAGGAGACACTGGGTACCCCGACCTCAGACTCAACATCATCTTTACAGTCACCAGACCATCCAACATCGCCAGGAGACAGGAATGTCTCCAACACTCCAGAGGACCAGATGCCCACTACTCTTCGCATTGAAGAGCCGCTTGGGCATCTGACCCTGTCTCTTCCGATGACAAGTATATAAACGCCTGTTGCGCCGCCAGTTCGCCCTCTGCTCCAGGCTCCGGCTGGCCCTTAACATCTTCAAATCCCTCTTTGTTAGTTCAAGAACCTTTTCTGCTTTTGGTGGAATGAAATCAAAGGTGACCTGTTTCCTCCAAAACCTACAGAACCAGTGAGAGTGGAGCCGGAGCCGGACCAGACTCCAAAACCTAAGCAGACGACTACAGACCCTAGAAGCCCTTCTCCAAATCCAGACAGCAGGTGCTGGGGAAATCCCAAGCACAGGGGAAGGAGGCACAAGCACTCCTCATCCTGGTCATAAAGTCGACGCTGGCATTGTTCAAATACCGGATTTAAGCTCAGCTCCTCCTCTACCAGCTCTGAGGATTCCAGCCTAAGCTCATCCTCTTCTGCTTCTGATGAGTCCAAACCAAGGGGTCGCCCTCTTTCCTTGGATAACAAGGACACTCCTAGATCACCTCTTGATGACCCATCATTTATGGAAGTCATGAGTCACATTCAAGCCATTAATGACTGAGAAACTTAGGACCTAGACCAGGAGAGGCATAGGCTGGCCAGATACCTGAGACAGAAGGAGCCTAAGCCTCTCGTGGTTCCCCTGTTGGTAGACACCTTCCAGGATCTTACTAGGTTCACCTAGAACCACCCATCTTCCTCCTCGGCCATTTCCAAAAAATTGAATCGGCTCTACAAGACACCCTGGGATGAGCCCTTCCTAGCGGAACACCATGTAGCTGACTTGGTCATTACTGCAGCCCATGACAGGTCCAAGAGGCCGAAGCATTTGAGCTCCCAGCCTCCTGGCCAGGAATCCAAGCTCATAGACGAGCTGGGCAAGAAGGTCTACATCTCTACTTGTTCCATCAGATCTTTGAACTTCCTCATCTGCATGGTATGGTACCAAAACACCCTGTGGGAGAAGGGGTTGGAATTGGCTCTAGCTTGCCGAACTCTGCCCAAAGAATGAAGCTTCTAGACCTGCTGAAATCCGGTTCGGATGTTGGCACCCACATGTTGCAGGCCCTGTACAGTACTGCAGACACCACTACCAGGGCAGCCACCACAGACTTCTGCCTCCGGCGCCATGCATGACTTTGGGTTTCTGGGTTTACCCATGACCTGCAGGCAGGTATCTTGGACCTCCCGTACAAAGGCTCGGTCCTGTTTAGAGACGAGGCAGAAAAACTGATCACTTGCCTCCAAGACTCTGGTAAGGCCATTTGGTCAGTACAAAAAATGTACAAATCAAACCAAAGGCCTTTCAAGAAGCAGCCATTTCGTAAGCCCTCAGGTCAGCAGTCCAGAAACCAGCGGCCAATAGAGGGGAAGGGAGGGGTTTAAACGTAAAGCCACCTCCCAGACTCCTGAGGATTCCACGTCCAGAGCTGCCAAGTTCTCCCAGGCTATTCTACCCACCCCTGGAGCCTCAGTCTGACTCCCTGCTAGACCCCCCTTCCCCAGCAGAGTCCCTTGGGGAAGCAGTAGGGGGTCGCTTATCCCTCTACCACGAGGGTTGGAACAAGATAACAACCGACCTATGGGTCCTCCAGCTAATAGAAAGAGGACATACTTTGGAATTCCTAGAGAGGCCACCAGAAAATCCAGTAGTGTCCTCCCATTACCCTCCATCACATGTCACCCTTATCGAAGGGGAGATCCAGGCATTGCTTCAAAAGCGGGCCATAGAGCCAGTCCCTCCAGATCAGAGGGGAAAGGGATTTTATTCCCACATTTTCCTCATTCCCAAATAGACAGGGGACCTTCATCCTATCCTGGACCTTAGTCTTCTGAACCAGTACATTGAGTAAAAGAGGTTCAGGATGGTCACACTTCCAGGTCAGATTCCCCTCCTGTACCAAAGAGACTGGCCCTGCTCTCTGGATATTCAGGATGCATAACTGCACATATTGGTATCTCGGCCCCATGGAAGATACCTGTGCTTCCTCTTCCAGGGGCAGCATAACCAGTTCCGGGCTCTGCCATTTGGCCTATCCTCTGCTCCTAGAGTTCTCAGCAAGTACCTACCGGTGGTGGCTGCAGCCCTCAGGAGAAAGGGCCATTACATCTTTCCCTACCTAGATGACTGGCTCCAGACAGCTCCTTCAAAGGGTCAGCTACTACAAACTCTCGGAGACACCTTTGCCCTCTCCCAAGTGTTGGGGATCATCCTGAATCTACCAAAGTTGTCCCCATGGTCCAGCCAGAGACTCCAACTCGGTGCAGAGCAAGGCCTTTCTTCCCTCAAGACAGGGCTGATCGCCTTTGGGATCAGGCTCGAACAGTATTCATGACTCATCAGATACCAGTCCAGGTATATCTGACTCCTTGGCCATATGGTAGCAGTCATCCCGACCGTTCCTCTGGCTCGTCTACACATGAGGGTCCCTCAATGGACACTCATGGTGCAGTGGGACCAACGATCCGATGACCTGGATCAGTCTGTTTCAGTCTCCAACTCAGTTTGTCTGACCCTGTCCTGGTGGATGGACCCCAACAATCTTTCCAAGGGGGTTACATTCTGACAGGAACCCCAGGGTGAGTTTTCACAACAGACACCTCGGGACTGGGTGGGGGGGGGCTCACTTGGCAGAGGCCGTCAAGAGACCTGGTCCCCAGTGGAGCAGTCTCTACACATCAACATCATGGAGATGTGGGCAGTCCTCTGCGCCATACAGGTGTTTCAGATGGACCTCCTCCTGGGCCCTCTGCTCATCCAGACAGACAATATGTCTGTGTTTTTTTAAATCAGCAAGCAAGGGGGGGGGGGCTCATTCTTATTGCCTCTGAAGAGAGGCCATGAAGGTCTGGTATTGGGCTCAGGAACATCGTCTAGAACTCACTACTGTGCATGTTCCAGGTGTCCAAAATGCCTTGTCCGACAGCCTAAGCAGGTCTCTGTCCAAGGCCCACAAGTGGGAACTACTCCAGTCAGTCATAGAGCATCTGTTCGACAAATGGGGGTGGCCAGAGCTGAACCTCTTCACGACCCCCACTCAATGCCAAACTACCCAATTTTTGCTCACTAGATCCGGGGCCTGGAATTTTCTGGTGAGACATGACCCTCTGCTGGGCAGAGAGGTTTCTTTATGCCTTCCATCCTCTTCAGAGGATACTGCTCAAGCCTCAGGTGGAGGGAGTGGAGATGATACTCATTGCTCCCTTCTGGCCTCGTCAGATCTGGTTCCCTGTACTCCACCAGTTGGTGACAGAACCCCCAGTTCCCCTGCCTCTAAATTCATACCTGCTCTCCCAAGATCAGGGCACTCTAGTCCATCCAGACCTCAAGTCTCTGCATCTACATGCATGGCTTCTGCAGACTTAGAAGTAGTAAGATTTGGGGTTTCCCTGAGAGTTGCTGATGTCCTAGTGGCCACCAGAAAGCCCTCCATTAGGGCCACATATGCTATGAAATGGAAGGTTTGTGCCTCTGTCTCTGCCTGTCACCTCAGCCCCTTTACCTGCCCAGTGAACTCAGTGTTGGAGCATCTCCTCTCGCTCTCCCTGACATTGGCCTCAGCTACTCTGTCAAGGTGCACTTTTCTGCCACCTCTGCTTGTCACGCACCTGTGGAGGGTAAGCCCCTTACTCAGTTGGATTTGTCCTGTACCTTTTTGTGGGGCGTTTTGCACTTAAGATCTCCCATTAGGAGGCTATCTAAGGCAGTAAAATATTTAAAAGGGAATTTGTCTTTTTTGGGCATCGAGGAGAATCTTTCCATCTGTCTCAGGGTACACTTTTTTCTGGGAGACATAACTCCTACTCAAGACTAGATTATTTTTTCGTTGCAGGAGAAAGTACAGTTACGTAGGAAATTACCGTAACAGTAGATCTTTGAGAACAGCTCTTGCAGCAGGTTACACCATTAGGACTGAAGCCGGCAGGCGCCAGCACCCCACTGACATTTTCTAGCTGGCAGTATCCAGTGGGGACCACCCCCGATGTCAGGCATCATACAAAAGGGGGTGGTCCCCCAAAATCCCCAGTTCTCCCGGCTGGAGACTCCCATCCGCTAGATGACTTCTGAAGTGGAGACTGAGGATCCACCTTCAAAGAAGGTATGCAGCAGGGAGGTGTTGAAAACATCGAATCCTAGGAAGTACTAAATGGAACAACTCTACCTCCAGCGGGGATGGTGGGAGGGAAACTACCTGCTGCAAGAGCTGTTCTCAAAGATATACTGTTACGGTAAGTTCTTATGTAACTGTACTATCTTACTTTGAGAAACAGCTCTTGCAGCAGGTTACACCATTAGGACTGATTCCCAAGCAATTCAGGAAATCCCTCTCAAATGGGAGGAAGCTAGGGAGAGATCAAGAGTTGAACCGGAGCCTAGGACAGTAGTCACTGAAGGACTGCTAGACCAAAACCAGCTCTTCGCCATGAAGCAACGTCCAGGCTATAATGCCTGATAAAGGTGTGCACGGTGCTCTATGTAGCTGCTGTGCAAATGGCTGAAGTGGACACATTCTTAAGAGCAGCAAAGGAGGTAGCCACCCCCTTGTGGAATGACTCTTAACCACTCCTGGTAGGGACTTATTATGCTTCTGGTAACAGAATGTGATACAATGAATGAGCCATCTAGAAAGAGATTGCTTAGAGACTGGAGCACCCAGCATTCTAAGGGCGAAGGAGACAAAAAGCTGATCAGATTTACAGTGTTGTCTGGTTCTGGTCAGGTAATATCTTAGACATCTATGCACATCAGTAGTGTGCAGCAGGGCCTCTCTCTGTTGGAGTACTTTGGAAAGTACACTGGTAGGTCGATATCCTGGTTAAGGGTAAGGGCTGAGAACACTTTAAGCAGAAAGTTTGGATTTGTCCTTATTGACACCCTGTCCTGGTGAAAAACCAAATACGGTTCTCTGCACATGAGTGTATGCAGCTCAGAAATTCTTCTGGCCGAAGTAACAGCAACTAAAAATAACGTCTTCCATGCAAGAAGACATAGCTCGCAATCCGTGGCTGGTACAAAAGGAGGCAACGTAAGCTGCTCCAGGATGAAGGGTAGGTCCCACGGAGGAATGGGATCCTTAATCAGAAGCCTAAGGTGGAGAACACCTCTCAAAAACGCTTGTGCAGTTTCCAACTGGGATATGAACCGTAGGCCTATAGGTGTGCGATAGGCAGAGATGGCACAGAGGTGTACTTTGATCGAGGAGTAGACCAAGCCTGCCTGAAATAGGGACAGGAGGTAGTCTAATACCGAACCTTCAGAATAATCCAGTGGGGAAAGTCCCCATGCTTGAGCCCAGAGACAAAATCTGCACCATTTCATGGCGTACGTGGCATGAGTGGCCAGTTTTCTAGCAGCCACTAGAACATCCGCTACTTCTTGTGAGACCCCGTAGCACATGACTGCTATGTCCCTAGAAGCCAGGCATGCAGGTTCAGACAGCGAAGGTCTGGATGGACCAAGGATCCTGCCTACTGGGACAGTAAGTGAAAGCTGATTGGCAGAGGCACCGGCAGTTCGTGAGAAAGTTGAAACAACAGAGGGAACCAGATCTGCCCGGGCCAAAAGGGCGCGATTAAGATCAGTGCCGCCCACTTTCTGCGGAGTTTCAGAAGAATGCTCTGGATCAATGGGAAGGGAGAAAATGTATAGAGGAATCTGCCCACCCAGGAGAAGGACAATGCGTCTCGCCAGAAAACACCAAGCCCTGGATCTAGCGAGCAGAAATTGGGCAGTTTTGCGTTGGATGTGGACGGCGAAAAGGTCTAGTTCTGGTGTCCCCTATCTGCAAAATAAATCCTCTATGACCTCTTGGAGTAGTTATCATTCGTGGACTCTAGCCTGAGATCAGCTCAGACTGTCTGTGATAGTGTTGTTCACTCCTGGAACATGTATAGCAATGAGGTTTGTGTCGTGTTGCAGTACCCGATCCCACACCCTCATGGCCTCCCTGCAAAGAGGGTAGGAATGAGTGCCTCCTTGTTTGTTGAGGTAATACATCACTGCAGTATTGTCTGTTTTAATGGAAGAGTACCCGGTGGAATCTCCAATTGGAAAGCCTGCAAGGCGTAAAGGACCGCTCTCATCTCCAAAATGTTTATGTGAAGGTGAGCTTCCTGGGTAGTCCACAAGCCCTGAGACCTGACACCGTTGAGGTATGCTCCCCAACTGGACCTCAAAGCATTCATGGAGATGGCACAACAAAGGGGACTCCAAGCAACAAGTGCTCTGGGACGAGCCACCATTGCCAATCCCGGATGACTGCTTTCGTGATCCTGATTGGGTGCTGCAGGTGGTCTTGCTTCTGATCCCACTGCACCTGTAACATCCACTGGGTCACCCGCATGTGGAGATGGGCTAAAGGGACTGTTGCAATGGCCGCAGCCATGTTTCCGAGCAGGCAAAGGACCAATCTTGCCGGAACGGTCTTCTTCACCAAGATATCCTTTATGAGGGATCTGATGTGCTCTGCTGTGTCCAGGGACAGAAAAGCTTTCCCCTGGATGGTGTCCAGGACTGCGCCTTGAACTGCAGTCTCTGAGATGTAACCAGGTGCGACTTCTCCCGATTGATGGTGATGCCCAAGGACCCAAAGAGGAAACAAGTACAGTGGATCGTGGACATCACGGCCTCCCAAGAGGGGGTCATGAGGAGCCAGTCATCCAGGTAGTGGAACACTTAGTGGCCTTGTCTCCTGAGAGCTGCCGCTATGACTGCCATGCACTTCGTGAATTCCCAAGGTGCCGAGGACAGCCTGAAAGGGAGGGCTCTAAACTGATAATGGCGACCCAGAAACTCGAAGCGCAAGAATTTTATGTGCACCCAAGATATCAGGATATGCAGGTAGGCATCCTGCATGTCCAGTGACGCTAAGAAGGCACACTGCTTAAGCATGAGAATTAGCCCTGTAACAGTCACCATGCAGAAGCATTTGTAAAGCACCGAAGCATTGAGGTTGCTGAGGTCCAGGATCAGATGGAGGTCCCCTGTCTTTTTGCGAACCAGAAAGAAGCGGGAATAATATCCTGCGCCTCTCTGGTTTTGCAGTATGTGCTCTATGGCCTCTTTGTCCAGAAGAGCTAGCACCTCCTGCTGAATGAGCAGTGCGTGCTGTCCTGAGTAATAGGAAAGTGGAGAGGCCTTGAAGGTGGGTGATCAAGGAATTCTATAGGGTATCCTCTCTCTACCAATTGTAGGACCCACTGGTCGGCGGTTATCGTCTGCCACCCTGAAAGGTGGCGGGAGATGCGAACCCCGACCTTTTCTTCCCCTTGATCCAGAGGAGGGGCTGGGGCCGGGAAGGAGTCATGCTGTGGTGGCGCTGTCTCCCGCAGGCTGGGTCAGTTTAGTGTATCTCTGACCTTGGCCTGGGGAAGACTTAGGCTGGGTCTTGCAGTTGAAGTTGCCCCTTTGCTGCTGGCCGGAAGGTGGCTGCTGCCCTTGTTGCCGGCCATGAAAACGATTCTGGTTCCTACAAAAGGAACCAGTCTTGGGCCTGTACATAGCCTGTACAGTCTTCACCACCTTCCCAGCGTCCTGTAACTTGTGATTACCTTTTCGGAATCTTCACCAAACAGGACCTCTCCATTGTAGGGAACGTCCAGGATATTTTTCTGGACATCCAGAGTAAATCCAGAGACACAAAGCCATGAGTATCTCTGGAGATAGACACCTGAGGCTGCTCCCCTGGCCGCAGAGTCCGCTGAGTCATAGGCGGCTCTCAAAACATGGGTCCTCATGTCTGACCCTGTGTGTAGAAGGTTCAAGAGTGCCTCCTTCTGCTCGCCATCTGGAAGGACTTTAATCAGGTCCTGGCCGTGTTCCCATAGGGCGTTCTGAAACTGAACCATATGTGTCAGATAGTTCAGTGACCTGATGGAGCATGTAGCAGCCACATACATGCACCGACCCAGTGAATCCAGTTGCTTGGATTCCTGGTCCTGTGACTGGGTGCTCATATGTTGAGGTCGTTGAGACTGGTCGTGAGAGGCCGTGATGACCAGTGAATCAGCCAGGGGTTAGTGCGCCAAATACAGGTCCTCCACAGGGGCCCTGTGCAAGTGGTCAGCCTTCTTCGGCACAGCGGGAGTAGAATGCGGACATTTCCACGTGGCTTTGGTGATGTCTGCGAAGGTGTCCACCAAGGGTGGCACCACCACAGGCTTAGGATCTTTCTGCCGACAATATCAAGCTAGGCACTGTTGTTTGGGGCCTAGAGCTTCGGTTTCCCATCCCATATTCTCCTGTATGTGCAGCATGAGTTCAGTAAAAGAGGGATTATCCGGAGGTGACCTGGGAAGGTCTCGTAGGTCTGGTGATGGCATACTTAGGGGAGAAGGAGACCTGGAGGAATCTTAAGAGTCCAGTTTAGAGCCGTCCCCCTTCGGAGTGGACCTTCTTCCACTGGGTCGCTTGGGGCTGGGGGACCCTGAGGGAGACCGTGAAGGGGGTCTTCTCCTTTCTCTGGATCTGCCCCAGGAGGTGGTGTAGGCTCCTTGGGGGTTGGGTGTTTGCCTGCTGGACCCTGGGGAGAAGGAGGAGGCTTTACTCGGACCACATCCTTTTTAATAGTGTCTCACCAAAAGGTGAAGAGATCTTTGACTTTTTGAATATTCATGTCGGACGATGGGCCTGGCATCGGGGTTGGCCTGTCACCGGTATCGGGCGTCGGGTCCGAGGGCATCACCAGTTCAGACTAAAACTCCCGCAGAATCCCAGCATCCTCAGTGTCGCCTGCCTGGTCATCAGGCAAAGTCAAATCTTTCTCAGATTAACCCTGGTGACCGGTATCAATCAGTGAAGGGAGGGCAGTTGGCTCCAAAGGTCGCTTGACCAACATCGGGTGCTTAAGGGACATCTGGTCTGATGGGCGTTTGGCCAGAGAAAGATTGGCAGCCCGCTTAGGTTCCATCATCCGCTTGAGGGACATCAGGTCCTTGGTCTTCCTGGGAGGGGGATCAGGTCCCCTGGGAGGCTGATCTGGTATCGGGTTCCCGGCATCAGTCCGAGGAAGCAGAAGCAGACTTCGAAAAGGACTTGGGCCGATGACGGTCGGATGACTTCGCTGAGGCCCGGGAGGGCGTTGGAGAAGAGTCTGACGTCCTGGAAGTCTTGAGTGGGTGGAGCGAAGCCAAAAGCCCACCTGAATCTCTGACTTTAATGGGAGGAGGCTGAGAGCGAGCCCTGGAGGGAGAGCGGTCTGAGCGCGTGAAGCCTGAGCTGGTGCGTGAGTCCGAGGCCCGGTTCGGTGATCTGGAACTGGCCTTCTCCCTGTGTTTATGGGACTTGGAGGCTGACTCAACTCTGGAGGCGGGGTCTTTTTCCATCGTTTTTAATCTTTCCTCTAACAGGAACTCCTGAAGTGCCTTCTGACAGCGGATCCTGGTGCAGCTGTTAAACTGCTGACAAAAGGAGCAGGCCTTGGTGTCATGCTCCAGGCCTAGGCACCGCAGACAGGCTGAATGGAGATCCTTGAAAGGGATCTGTTTGCTGCAGGCACACTTGTAGGAGTGTCCTTCGGTGGAAGGAGTAGGAGATGCTGACAATTAGTTGAGCAAGAAATTTGCTGGAAAAGTTTGAGTCGTTGTTCGCTAATGAGGCGTCTGTGAGACCGATGTTGGCAAGTCGACAGTGGGAAAAGAACTGAGGATGCTGGGGTACCACCCCCTTCTGTATGATGCCTGACATCGGAGGCGGGGCTGACATCGGGGCTGGTCCCCGCTGGATACTGCTAGCTAGAAAATATCTGTGGGGTCCTGGCACCTGCTGGCTTCAGTCCTAATGGTGTAACCTGCTGCAAGAGCTGTTTCTCAAAGTAAGATCATCTTACTCTGGTGCAGGACATTTAATCGAACCGAACGTTTTATCCAATCACAATCCCTTAATTCTTAAAATAAATTTGGGCAAACAAAAGAGATTCAGGTTCTGGAGATTCAATGCCTCCCTTCTTTGGGACCAGGAGTTCCAGGACTATTTTTGGGAATGCATTCCACAAGTGATTCAGGACAACTCCATTCCCGAAGTCTCCCATCTGATTCAGTGGGATGCTTTAAAAGCAGTTTTAGGTGGCAAGATTTTGGAATATACTTCTAGAAAACAAAAGGCATGAATGCCAGGCTTATCTTTTTAACAGACCACCTGGCTTCATATCAGCTCTTCTACAGAGAGGGAGATATAGTCCTTCAACAGTGGATTAGAAGTTTAAAACAAGAAATACAAAAAATATTTGATTTTAGAACTCTCCAGAACCTGAATTATTAAAGACAATACACTATGAGGGGGGTGCAAGAGGAGCTCGGGCTCGGAAATTAAGAGCTAATAGATGGGCCTCTACAATTTTAAAAATAAAATCTACTCTGTCTAGTACAACTACCTATAAGGAAGAACAAATCAGACAGGTTTTTACACAATTTTATGAATCGTTATATGCAGCTCCTCAGCCATCTTTGGTTCAAGATAAAGTAATATCAGAATTTTTAGATAAGCTCCGCTTGCCTCAGCTATCAGAGTTATCCTTTCAAAATTTTCTTTCCCTAACTCCTTTCTTACTTGCCTGAAAAATATCTATTTCCAGTCGAAGGCCTATATCCGAGTTAATGGCTCTTCATCCCAACCAATACAATACAAAGAGGCACAAGACAGGGATTGCCCCTTATCCCCACTACTTTTTGCTCTCTACATTGAGCCCCTAGCTGAGACCATTCGGAGGAATGTTCAGATTGAAGGGATCCCTGTGGATCAGAGAGAACAAAAGGTGACATTGTTTTCCAACAATATTCTGGTTACGGCCCTCTCCCCGGAGACCTCTCTTCTGGCACTATGTGAAACTTCGGAACGTTTTAAGGAGCTTCAGGTTTTCAGTTAAACATAGCGAAAACGGAGCTCCTCCCTTTATTCTTTACCCCATCCCCATCTCTTAAAAACAAACACCCCATAAAGTGGTATAAAATGAAATTTAAATATCTGGGAATCTATGTTCCGAGCAACTTGGACAATCTGGAGCTGTTAAATTATGAACCTTTATCAATTCAGATACAATCTGATTTATCTTGTTGGTCCACGTTACCTTTAAATTTTTTCCAAAGAATTGAGACAATTCGCATGATAACCTTGCCAAAATTGTTATATTTATTTCAAAATAACTCTACCTTCCCATCTAACTTTTATTTTAAGTCATGGGACAAACTTTTATCAAACTATCTGGAATGGTCAGAGGCCGAGGATTAGGATGTTTCTATTGCAACTTTCACTTTCCTTAGGTGGAGCTAACCTACCAAACTTGAAATTCTATGCAATGGCAGCCTTTTTTAAAATACTGACTTTGTGGTTGTCTTCTACATACTCTGCACTTTGGAAAGATTTGGAATTCGAAATGAATAACCTCTGTGATATCACTAAAATAACCTTGGCCTCGGTAAATAAGCCACCCCTGTGGGATTTTACACCTTTTGCAGCCCAAATTCTAAAATTATGGTACAAGTTAACATTTCATAAGGGTTTCAGGGAAATTGTTTTCTTCTACACACACATCTCAGAAGATGTGCAGTTTGTTCCGGCGCCCTGGACCACATCTTTTTAAAATGGAGAAGGGTGGGGCTTCAATTGTTTAGGCTATTTATTTCTCCAGTAGGCATTATTCCATTTGAAACCCTTAAAATAAGTTATGGTTTATCTGACACTGACCTCTTCAGATATACCCAGGTTAAAAACTATTTACTGCATCAAGGGGACATAACCTCTAAGTTACCGGACCCCCTTCCAATGTCTTGGAAATATTTTGAAGATAATATTAATGGGTGTACGTGGGGACACCTGGTGAGTCACTTATACAAAGTTCTTTGGGACGGGATGGGTGACATCAGTCTCTGTGTTTAATGGTTGCTGCAGGGACCTAGACTTAGATATCTCAGAACAGGAGTGGTTATGAGCATCTCCACTGGTATGCAGAATAACCCACTCTAACAAATGGCGCAAATTCGGTTGGAAATGCCGCAGCTGATTTTTTTCACTCACTGGCAATCCTAATCAAATACCTCCCTTCCTCATATGGCAGTTGTTGGCGGAGATGTTCATGTTTGCTGGCCAACTTTGGCCATGTTTTTTTGGACATGCCCCCAGTTAACACAATTCTGGTGTTCCCTACAACAGGAAATTTTGATTTGCCTAGGAGAGGCGACCAAGCTCACTGCGGAGTTGGTTCTGTTGTCTCTATTTCCACCCCATAGACCACCTTGATATCGAACCCTATTACCTATTTATATTCTGGCAGCCAAAATGGCAATAACAGGACAATGGATGTCTCCAATTATTCCCACTATCACAGACTGGAGGGGGTGGTGTCAGATATCTACTATATGGAATCCCTTATGGCTAAACTCCATAATAAACAAGTGTGCGAGGTGCTATGGAGACCATGGGTGATGTATTTATCTAGACATGATCCGGACTTTGTCCCTCGACCCTCTCCATAAAAACACCCTGTTTGTAACTAGGGGGACGAGGTCTTGAGAGCTCCTCAGGTACAGCCTTCACATCTGTTAGAATAAATTACTAGCCCATAAAGAAATTTAATTAGTGATATACTTGGGGGGGGGGGTTATGTGTTTGCAATGCTAGAAAACCGGTCATTGTGTAAAGGTATAGCCTTTACAAGTAACAAGGATAAGTTCTCTGTATATGCTCATTATACATGGTTTTAATAGAACTGAAGAATGTAATAATATTATACGATGACTGTATCATTTGCTGTCTGTCACATCTAACTAATAAAAAAAAAAAAAGACCTCCCATTAGGGACCAAGTCCCTCCTTGGGACCTCCTGTTTCTCTTAGAGAAACTTACGCTACCCCCCTTTGAACCAGCCGCAGATTGCGAGCTACGTTTTTTATCATGGAAAGCATTATTTTTATTGCTGTTGCTTCCGCTCGGAGGATTTCTAAGCTCCAGGCTCTGACGTGTAAAGAGCCCTACTTAGTTTTTCACAAAGACAGAATGTACTGGATGAATTCTAAGTTCCTGCCTAAGGTGGTGTCCGAATTTACTTTGAATCACGACTTCCACCTTCCAGTTTATTATCCAGAGTAGTCCAACGAGGGGGGGGGGGCTTCATTGCATACTTTGGAAGTCCACTGGATGCTTTGTTTCTACCTGAACCATACCAGTCCCTTTCGAAAGACCAACCAGCTGTTTTGTCTCCTTTGCTCCCAAGTCTCAAGGAGCACCAGATTCTAAACAAACGTCTAAGTGGTTAGTTAACTGCATTGTGTTCTGTTACCAGAAATACAATAAGCCTTTACTGGTCCCAGTTAAAGACCATTCCACCATGGCAGTTGTTACTTCCTTTGCCTTGCTGGGGAACGGGTCCACAGCAGACATTTGTTCAGCCACTACCTGAAGTTTGGTTTGCACCTTCGTTGAGCACTACAGCTTAGATGTTGCCTCCAGGAGTAGGACTGGATTTGGCCTTGCAGTTCTCCAGGGCCTGCTGTCTGGAAATTGTTGGCTGTTATAAGCCTCCACCCATGCCTGTCTGTTCCTTCTTCTTTTGGCTGCTTGGGACTCCATCTTTATGGTTATTACCTGCTGCAAGAGCTCCAGCTCTAAGTATGATAGTACAGTCATGTAAGAACTTACCGTAACAACAGATCTTACTTCGAGAAACAGCTCTTGCAGCAGCTTACACCATTAGGACTGAAGCTGGCAGGCGCCAGCACCCCACTGACATTTTCTAGCTAGTAGTATCCAGCGGAGACCACCCCTGATGTCGGCCCCACCCCTGACGTCAGGCATCATACAAAAGGGGCCGGTCCCCCAGAATTCCCAGTTCTTTTCCCACCGTCGACTCGCCAGTATCGGCCTCACAGATGGCTCATTAGCGAACGATGACTCAAACTTTTCCAGCAAGTTTCTTACTCAACTAAATGTTGGCATCTCCTACTCCTTCCACAGAAGGACACCTCTCCAAGTGTGCCTGTGGCAAACAGATCCCTTTCAAGGATCTCCATTCGGCCTGTCTGTGGTGCCTAGGCCTGCAGCACAACACCAAGGCCTGCTCCTTTTGTCAGCAGTTTAACAGCCGCACCAGCATCCGCCATCAGAAGGCACTTCACGGGTTCCTGTTAGAGGAAAGATTAAAAACGATGGAAAAAGACCATGCCTCCAGAGGTGAGTCAGCCTCCAAGTCCCATAAACACCAGGAAAAACACCGGGAGAAGGCCAGGTCCAGATCCCCGAACCGAGCCTTGGACTCGCACACCAGCTCAGTTTCCACACGGTCAGACCACTCTCCCTCCAGGGCTCGATCTCAGCCTCCTCCCATTAAAGTCAGAGCTTCAGGTGGTCTTTCAGCTTCTCTCCACCAACTCAAGACTTCCAGGACTTTGGACCCTTCTCCAACACCCTCCCGGGCCTCAGCGAAGTCATCCGCCTGTCATTGGTCCAAGTCCTCCTCAAAGTCTGCTTCTGCTTCCTCAGACAGACACCAGGAACCTAACGCCAGATCAGCCTCACAGCCTCCCAGGGGACCTGATCCCCCTCCCAGGAAGACCAAGGACCTGACATCCCTCAAGCGGATGATGAAACCTAAGTGGCTGACGATTCTTCTCTGGCCAAACGCCCGTCAGACCAGACGTCCCTTAAGCACCTGACGTTGATCAAGCGACCTACAGAGCTGACAACTGCCCTTCCTTCACCAGTTGATACCGGTCACCGGGGTTAATCTGAGGAGGATTTGACGTTGCCTTACGACCAGGCAGGTGACACTGAGGACACTGGGCTTCCATGGGAGCCTTCACCCTAACCAGCGACACCCTCAGACCAACCCCGACTCCAGGCCCATCGTCCGGCATGAATATTCAAGAAGTCAAAGATCTCTTCACCTTTTGGTGGGACAATATTAAAAAGGATGTGGTCCCAGGAAAGCCTTCTCCTCCCCAGGGTCCAGCAGGCAGACCCCCGACCCCCAAGGAGCCTACACCACCTCCTAGGGTCAGATCCAGAGAAAGGAGAAGGCCCCTTCACGGTCTCCCTCAGGGTCCCCCAGCCCCAAGCGACCCAGAAGAAGAAGGTCCACTCTGCAGGGGGATGACTCTAGACCAGACTCTTAGGATACCTCCAGGTCTCCTTCTCCTATAAGTATCCCATCACCAGACCTCCCCAGGTCACCTCTGGATGATCCCTCTTTTGCTGAACTCATGCGGCACATCTAGGAGAATATGGGATGGGAAACTGAAGATCTAGACCCCGAACGACAGTGCCTAGCTCGATATCTTTGGCAGAAAGATCCTAAGCCTGTGGTGCTGCCTCTCTTGGTGGACACCTTCACGGACGTCACCAAGGCCGCTTAGAAACATCTGCATTCCAGCCCCGCTGTGCCAAAGAAGACTGACCACCTGTACAGGGCCCCTGTGAAGGACCTGTATTTGGCACACCAACCCCTGCTGATTCACTGGTCATCACAGCCTCTCACGACCGGTCTCAATGACCGCAACATTTGAGCACCCAGCCACTGGACCAGGAATCCAAGCAATTGGATTCACTGGTCGGCGCATGTATGCAGCTGCTACATGCCCCATCAGGTCACTGAACTATCTGACACACACGGTTCAGTTTCAGAATGCCCTGTGGGAACAGGGCCAGGACCTGGTTAAACTCTTTCTGAATGGCGAGCAGAAGGAGGAACTCTTGAACCTTCTTCACACAGGGTCAGACATGGGGACCCAAGTTTTGAGAGCCACCTATGACTTGGCAGACTCTGCGGCCAGGGTAGCAGCCTCAGGCGTCTATCTCCAGAGACGCTCATGGCTTTGTGACTCTGGATTTACTCCAAACGTCCAGAAAAATATCATGGACGTCCCCTACAATGGAGAGGTCCTGTTTGGTGAAGATTCTGAAAAGGTAGTCACCAAGTTACAGGATGCCAGGAAGGCAGTAAGGACTGTACAGGCCATGTACAGGCCCAAGACTGGTTCCTTTTGTAGGAACCAGAATCGATTTTGCTGCTGGCAACAATGGCAGCAGCCACGTTCAGGCCAGCAGCAAAGGGGCAACTTCAACTGCAAGGCCCAGCCTAAGTCTTCCCCAGGTCAAGGTCAGAGATACACTAAACTGACCCAGCCTACGAGAGGCAACGCTGCCACAGCATGACTCCTTCCCAGCCCCTCCTCTGGATCAATGGGAAGAGAAGGTCAGAGGTCGCATCTCCTGCCATCTTTCAGGGTAGGGAAATAGACAGACTAGGTGGGCCAAGCGGTCCTTATCTGCCATCAAATTCTATGTTTAATCTTTTGTGTGGGACTGTCTCAAATACCTTGCTAAAGTTTAGGTAGGCCATGTCCACAGCCCCTTCCTGGCTACTACTTTGGTCACCCGGTCAAAGAAATCAATTAGATTTGTCTGATATGACCTTCCCGCTCTGAATCCATGCTGTCTTGAGTCCTGTGCCCCACTTTCCTCTAGGTACTCAACAATTCTTTCCTTCAGAAGTGATTCCATCATTTTCCCTACCACAGAGGTCAAACTGACAGGTCTGTAGTTTCCTGCCTCTCTCTTGCTACCAGTTTTGTGAAGGGGAATCACATCCACCTTCCTCCAGACCTCTGGTACCACACCATCCTCCCATGATTTGTTAAAAAGGGTAGTCAGTGGTGTCAATAGTTCTCCCCTTAATTCTTTTAGAATTCTGGGGTGAATTCCGTCAGGCCCCTTTGCTTTGTCCACCTTCAGTTTTAGGAGTTCTTTTAGAACCCCTTCTTCTGTGAAAGGACTGGGATCAACCCTCCTATCCAGAGTGCTTCTGTTAAATGGATTAGGCACCTCCCCCTCCTCCTCTTTTGTGAATACTGAGCAGAAGTATTCATTCAGTATCCCTGCTTTTCCACTGTCCCTCTCTGCCCACCCACCGTCCTTTCTATTCAGCCTCACTATCCCTCCCTTTGTCTTTCTACGCTCCCTGATGTACCTATAACAAGTTTTATCCCCCTTCCTAACCGAGTTGGCTATCTTTTCCTCAGTTTGGGCCTTTGCTATTCTGACTTCCCTCCCTGCTTCCTTCTGCCTTAACTGGTACAGTTCTCTGTCCTGCTCCTTCTGTGTTTCCTTATACTTCCTAAATGCCATCTTTTTCTCCCAAACCTTCCCAAACACCTATTTTGAGAACCATAGTGGCTTTTTCTTTCATTTTGATTTGTTTATTTGCTTCACACAAAGGCTTATTGCCTCTGTGATGGCAGTTTTGATGTTTCCTCATTGTTGCTTCACCCCCTCCTCCTAGCCTGTTTGCTAGTGCTTTTCTTAGGCACTCTCCCATCTTGCCAAAGTCAGCCCTCCTGAAATCCAGTTCCCTCACTTTTGTATGGCTTGACTCTGTAGCTGAGTTTATCATGAACCACACTGTTTGGTGGTCACTTGTTCCCAGATGGCTACCCACTTCTAGATCTGAGATCCTCTCACTGTCTCCATTTGAGATTACGAGGCCTAAAATTGCTCCCTCACGAGTGGGTTCCAAAACTAGCTGTCTGAGGCATGCCACCTGTAGGGCATCGAGAATAGCCCTGCTCTTGGATGTGGCTGCGGCTGCAGCAAAGATTCTGCAGTTAACATCTGGCATATTCAGGTCCCCCATCAACAGTATCTTCCCCTTCTCTACCATCCTAAGGATGCCTTTTATCATATCCTTGTCCATTTCCTCTCCCTGACATGGGGGGGGGGTCTGTATACAACCCCTGTACGGATTGTGGTGCCATTTCCAGTTTCTAAAGCGACCCATAGTGCCTCCTCTCCTCCCTGTTTACTCTTTTGCTCTGTTACTTTTATCCCTTCCCTTACATAGAGAGCTACTCCTCCCTCTCTTCTACCCTCCGTGTCTCTCCTGTAGGTTGTGTACCCTGGTATGTTAACATCCCAGTCATGGTTCTCTGTGTACCATGTTTCTGTGACTGCTACAATATCCAGGCATTCCTCTTCCATCAAGGCCACAAGTTCAGGGAGCTTGTTGCCCAGACTACGGGCATTGGTACTCATTAACCTCCATTTCTTGATGGTCTTACCCCTTTTTGCCCCATCCCTGCTTGGAGCTTCCTTTCTGCTGGAAGCATCAGGTTCCCTCCATCACAGCTCCATGCTAGGTGTAGGCCCTAACTTTTCACAACTTTTCAGTCTTCAAGCTTTGAGCTTTCGACTTCTACTTTCGTAAAATGGAATTGAGACATGAAATCCAGTCCTGGCTTAAAATGGTGCTCTTGTGGTGAGCAAATGTTGCTCACCAAACCGCACACCATGTGCGTCTGCTGTCTGGGTCTACAGCATGACTTGCAGGCTTGTGGCCTGTGCCTTACCCTTCATCCCTCCACCTTGAAGGACTGTCACCTCCTTCTGGGCCGTCCAGATGAACAGAACCCTTCAGTTAAATCTAAGGATGCCTGCAAGGCAGTTTCCATGCCAGCAGGCTCGGCTGAGCAACTTGCCACCTTTGAGGAGGTGGTGAATGATTTGTCTGTGTACACTCTGGTTCCTACGGGCTTTGGCACCTCCTTTACTGGGGCATTTTGGGACTTGTCAGTACCTTCCTGGGGATCTAAATCTTCTCAACAGGACTCCAACAGCAAGAAGTCCTTTTGCAGGCTATGGGACTGTGAGTGCTCTCTGGCCTCGGGATCCTGCGCTTCTGCTGGCTCCAGCTGTCTGCTTCAGCCCACATTTCTGTTCAGACTACTGGCCCCTCAGAGTCCCCATCGGTATTGTTGGCTGAGATGCAGGTCGACCAACATGTCAATATCATTCTCAACCCAGTCGACCCATTGTCACCAGATGAGAGGGAGGACTCCCTCTCCAGGACCATGGTCCTGCCTGATCTCTCCCAGTGTGGGCTGGATCAGCACGCTAAGCCAAACCCTCCTCCCAGGGAGCCTGACCTTTCGGGGGATCCCAGGCGTCATTCGCCTCTCCTCGCCGACCGATGCCCCGGTGGTTGAGGACCAGGTTGAGGTCTCTTAGTTGGAGGTTGAGCAGTTCCTGACAGTCTGTCCCACTCTTGACACTCAGCGAAGAGACTCCGCTGATACTCCTCATCCTCTTCCTCCTTGGGGGAGGACCAACTTTGCTGTAAAATGCGGCGCCGTTACGAGGAATTTATGTGGCAACAGTGACTTCTCTGCACCAACTGCATATCGCTGCCCATGCCACAGCCCACTCTGCTGCTCCCGTAGCAGCCGCACCCTCGGCCCAAGTTGGCACCGCCAGTCAGGCCAACATTGTCCTCTCCACCCATTTCGGTGGAACCCCAAGACAGTTCACTCGGCCACTGGGCT
This sequence comes from Neoceratodus forsteri, assembly GCA_016271365.2. Lineage (NCBI taxonomy): Eukaryota > Metazoa > Chordata > Ceratodontiformes > Ceratodontidae > Neoceratodus > Neoceratodus forsteri. Next base: position 238,775,682 of record CM057450.1, on the reverse strand, counting down.
TCCCCATTGGCTGTTAGTCACTATTATTCACAGAGCCTTACAAAGTCAGCAGGGATGCAGGGGCTCAGCTGGTGTTAAAAGGAGTCCTGGGACTCTGAAGGCTTCTCGATGCATTCTCACCAGAACCTAGGCTTTGACAGTGTCTGGGGAGGATTTCTCCACGAGCAGGGGACTACCTCTTTCGCGGCCTTGCTCCACTTGATCTGTGAGTCTCTGGGGATCCTGCTGGAGCCTGTTCAGTAGTGGGCTAACTATCCCTTGACAGAGATCTTTGACAGGGATGACTCCCCTAGGTTCGCCTTCTCTGTAGCGGAGGCCATTCTTGGCCCCACTCTGGAGCTATGGCCCTTTGCCTTCGACCTGTATGGTTTGCATATACGTGGTGCCCACTGAGTCTTTGTCCGGGTTCACCGACCACCCTTTAGCCGAGGGGTTGGTCGCTAACTTGGTTTTCCAGCACACAGGTAATGTTGAGACCCAGCAAGGAGTCCAAGAAGTTTGGCCACATGGCCAAAAAGGTCTATGTGGCCTTGTCCCTAGGCCTTTGGTAGGCTAGTTCAGCTGTTCTGATGGCCAGCTTTTCCCATGTGTTGTCGGGTACCCTGGATCAGGTTATTCCTTGGTTCCCAGCTGACATGCAGCTGCTGGTCAAGCAGATCTATGATCACAGCTGCGCTGTTGCCAAATAAGAGCTCCAAACAGCCCTGGACATCGGTAGCTCCTTTGCCGGGTCAGTGGTCTCAGTGGTGGCTATGCACCAGAAGGTGTGGCTGGGGATTTTGACTTTCACAGCTGGTAACCAGCATAAGTTGGTGGATGTTACCTTTTAAGGCACTTGTTCGGGCCCGGCATGGATGGCCATGTCACCTGTACTGAGCAGTCCAACAACATTCTGGACACTGTCACATCCACCCAGAATAATGCTTAGAGCCAGAAACAAAAGAAAAAATCCTTTCAGTTTCGGACCTCCTCTGATCCTGCAGCCAGACCACCTTAGCCCCCAGTGGGGCAACAGCAGGACTGGCGGCCTAGGAAGCAAGCATCTTCCACCACCAAGAAGTCCAGAGGACAAAGGCCAGCTGCTTCCTCATCTAGCTCCACCACCACTTCCAAGCCTGCATAGTGATGGGTTGGGGGGGAAGTCTCCCTCCTGCCCGTCCTGCCCACTCTGGGGCCTTCCGTGGGGGGCTGGCTCTGCAACTTCACTTCCACCTGGTCCATCACTTCGGATAGGTGGGTGCTCGAGGTGGTTGGCCGGAGTCTACCTCTGGAGTTCGAGGCTCTCCCACCCAACTGAGCCTGTGGCCCTCGCGAGGATGTTGCATCATTGAACATGTTGTCCACCCTTTAGGAGGATGTCACCCAGCTCCTCCAGAATGACAGTGGTTCATGTCTGGGATGCCATGGCCATTCCAGAATTTGCCTCCAGATACGTTCTGGTTCCAAAACAGATAGTGGTTTGGTGCCCCATACTGGATCTGCATGACCTCTACAAATACCTCAGGCCACGCAAATTCCAGATGGTCACTCTGAATCATATCATTCCGTCCCTGAAGCAGCACTTATGGTTCTGCTCTCTGGATCTTCAGAACACATTCTTCCACATCCCCATCTGTCCATCCCACCGGCGGTTCCTCCAGTTCTGCTCAGAAGGGATCCTGTACAAGTTCTGGGCCATGCCATTCGGCCTCTCCTCGGCCCCCAGGGTCTTCACCAAATACATTGCTGTGGCGGTAGCCTTCCTGAGGCACCAAAGTGTCCTGGTGCAACCTTATCTGGACGACTCCCTGATCACTGGTTCATCCATAGCAGAGGTGGAGGAGTCCAGGGAGCTGACCCTCCAGACCAGCTCGGCCCCAGTCCATCTGAGGTCATCTAGTTCACTGGGGTGGGGCTAGACTCTCTTTGGGCCAGGACCCGACTGCCAGTGGACAGCGCAAAGGATCTTACCTCCTCCACCCAATCATTTCGGGTTGGGCAACTGCACCCTACCCAGGACTTCCTGCATCTGCTGGGGTGTATGTCAGCTTGTACCAGTGGGCCCACTGGAGAATGCACCCCTGTAGTGGGAGCTGACCGTGCAGTGGTCTCAGTGCCTCAGTCACCTTGACCAGCTTGTCATGGTAACATAGCTGATGTGGGATGCCATCCAGAGGTAGCTGGTCTTGAAACATCGACTGACTCCTCTGTTGGGATGAGGCATCCACTTGGAGGACCACAGAGTCCATGGGTTCTGGACCCCCATGTTGCATCAACTGGTTGGAGCTCCATGCAGTGCATCTAGCAATGATGCCCTTCACTCCACACATTCGGGGTCAGGTCATCCAGGTCCAGATGGACAACACGATGACCATGTACTACCTCATCAGGGAGGGTGGGACACATTCTCTCCTGTTTTGCCAGAAAGCTGTCTGCATCTGAACCCTCGTGAGCAGTCTGGGTGCCGATTTTCTGGGTATTCGCTGTGGCCAAGACATCCAACAAGCTTGCGGATGCCCTCAGCCGAGTGGGTGAGGCGTCTCATGTGGTCCCTTCACTAGGAGGCAGTCGATTGCCTGTTCTCCCTTTGGGGCACTCGCCAGGTTGATCTGTTTACCTCTCAGGAGAACAGGAAGCTGAGGCTGTTCTGTGCCAACCCCCTTAGTGTTGAACACATATGGGGGATGCGTTCGCAAGGCCCTGGACCCCAGGTCTCACATTCGCCTTCCTTCCTGTTCCCCTGATCCACAAAGCACCTCTCAAGGTTCGGAGAGACAAGACACAGGTGATCCTGGTGGCTTTAGACTGGTCATGCCAGTTCTGGTACCCCAATCTCCTCAGTTTCAACAGCAGGCCTCCGTAGTGACTGCCCCTCTGCCCAGACCTGTTCTCTCATGTCATATGGGAAAGGTCCTGCACCTGAACCATCAGTCCCTGCACCTGACAGGCTGGTTCCTGAGCAGTTAGGGTTCCAGGCTTTGGGTCTCTCCCAGGTCCTCTATGTTGTTGAGCCCTCTCAGAAGGAGTTGGCTCACCAGTGCTACACCTTCAAATGGAAGAGATTTTCCATTTGGTATCAGGGCAAGGAGCTGGACCCCTTGTCCTGCCCGGTGGCTAGCATTCTGGATTATCTGTGGTCCCTCTTCCAGTCAGGCATCTGGTCGATAACCCTCAAGGTGCACTTGGCAGCCATCTCTGCCTCCTGGTTGCATGCCGGTATGCCAATGGTGGCACAGGAGAGGGTGGTAGGGCACTTTTTCAAAAGCCTGGACCACTTGTCCCCACTTGTGCATGAACCACCACCACCTTAGGACTTGTTGCTGGTTTTGAGGATGCTCATGGGTAAACCATTCAAACCTATGCACAGTGTGAGATGTCACACCTGTCGTGCAAGACCACCTTCTTGGTGGCTATCACCTCCACCAGAAGGATCAACGTGCTCCAGATGCTTTCAGTGGAGTCTCCTTACTTGGTCTTCCACAAGGACAAGGTTGCCCTTCGCCTCAACCCCTAAGTTCCTCCCAAAGGTTTTGTCCGAGTTTCACCTTAACCAGGTGATGTATTTCCCATAATACTTTACCAACCCAACCTCTGAGGCCGAGCACTGGCTGCATTCATTGGACCGTGGGAAAGCACTCGCCTTATATAAGGAGTGCACAGCTGGACTTCAGGGGAGAGGTTCACTAGCTCTTTGTTGAAGCAGCACCTGGCAGACCAGTAGTTAAGTGGATGATTGGCAGGTGGATTGTATCCTGCATCGACCTCTGCTGTAGGTTGACTGGTATGAAGCCTCCCATCGGGCTCAGGGCTCATTCCACCAGATGTACTGCTGCCTTGTTGGCTGCTTCCAGGGATTTTCCTTACCAGATCATCTGTAGGGCAGCTACCTGGAAGTCAGCACACACCTTCCTTTCCCATTACCACATCGACCTTGAGTCACACAGAGATGCTGGTTTTGGGGCCTCTGTTCTCCAGTCTCTCTTCCCCAGATAATGGGTGTGCACCTGAGTCTGCCAGAAGTGTGGATAATACACCATATCCACGTCCCTAGAAATTAGGGTTACTCACCTGTAACCGTAGATCTTCTTCGAGTCAGTTTCTTGCAGCAGGCCATAACACATGGGATATCCAGCTGCAGTCATCACTTCCTCCGAATAATTTCCCAGCAGTCTCTCCCAGGGGCCCCCCTTCCTGTCACCTGATGTGCTCTTGCACATATATAAGGGGGGGGCACTGATACTCCTCAGTTCTTTTCCAACCGTGACCAAGTTCACGTCAAGTTCTCCTTCAGAGTGTCAGCTTTTCCAGTCCATTGACGACGAGTTCTAAAAGTCACCTAAGAAGCTTCATCCACTGATGTCTTCAGAACCCTTGTTTCAGAAGTGTTCCTGTGGTCAGAGAATCGCATTGGAGGATCTCCATGGCCATACCTCTCAAGTGTCCTGCATTGTGCAGGACATCCCACATATGGCCTGATTTGCCTAACTTGACCCACTGTCCTGCCAGCACCTGTCATTGTCCCACATTTAACAATGACAGTCAGCAGGCCCTTTAAATGTATGTGTGCGAGTCCTGTGACCAACTTCCTGCTGCTGGAATTCTCGGGTTGGGTACTCTGAATGGGACAGGAGTGAGCGCGTGGGTCATAACACTGCAGGAGACAATAACAAGTTAGTCAAGTTGTGCCCAACTGATCACTGGGCGAGTCCACTCCTCTCCTCTCCATTGTGAGCCAGTCAGGAAGTGCATGGCTTGAATGTGGTAGCACAACGCTTGATGACACACACTGTTGCACTGCAGTCTGGCTACTCAAGGAGTGAGGAGGAGGGAGCTATAATGATCACTGTAGTGCTTGCTCACTGGATTTTGACATTCTCCCTCCCCCCGTAGTGTGTGAATTTGGCTCGGTGCTCCACAGTGCATCGACTTCACCAATCCATCCGGTGACCCCGTCCCATAGAGGATCGGATCTCTTGCTGACCGATGTTTGTGGCAGTGTGCTGCTGAGGTCGTCTGGTTATTGCAGAAGTTGTGGCCTATACTGTAGTCTGTTACCATCCTCGTCACTGACCCCACCCCACCCCACCCCTCGCCTGGCCAGTCGATTCAGCAAATGAGGGCTGAGAGACAATGATTGATTTGAGTGAGCAGGCCCACCGGTCGTTTGTTGGAGAAAAGAGGAGAGGAGGACGGGAGTTTAAGTTGCAGCCAGAGCCAGGACTTGTCACGGAATGCCACTGCTGCTGCTGGTGAGGAGGCAGGTCATCAGTGCCAGTCAGTGAGTAAGGAGGGAGTGACTGTATATTAAGCCCCAGTCCAACAGGATCAGAGCATTTGATTTTTCAGCATTTTGCCTTTGAGAGCTGAAAAGTGAGAGAGCTCTCAGCTTGACTTGTCTGCTGCACTTGTTGTGACTTGTGAATCAGGGTGGGCCGGGTATAATCTAATTAAATAGATGGGTGCTGGTGCCGCAGCTTGTACTGTGTGGTTTGTTAATTATTGTGCATTGCTGGTGGGCCTGGTGGCACCCCAAAGGGAAGGGTATGGCAGTGGCAAGGTGTAGGTAAAGATGGCAACCGTGGCAAGCAAGCAGCAACTGACGGGAAGCAAATGAATATGCTAGGGTGACTGTATTAACAGACCACCACTGTAAATTTCCACATTCCTTCCACCCATTAATTTTTTCTCCCTCCCTTCCTCCTTCCTTCCTGAACTTAAGTGACTAACCACCAGTTATAATATGAAAAAGAAATCCATATTTTTGCAACTCATTCTTTTTCTTCCCAATTCCCCATTTATTTCCTACGACTCCCAGACCAGGCTGGAGTGTGTGTGTGTGTGTGTATCAGAACAGCTAAAGAGCTGAAATTCTGATGTTCCTCGTGGTGTCCCACATTTAAGGATGCTGTCTCCCTCATTGTCCCTCATTTTAAGGGTTGGTGTCCCTCATTTCAGAGTCCTGACATTGAGAGGTATGTCCATGACGTGTGTGTTCAGTGTATGGGACCAGAGCACAACACCAGGGAGTGCATCTTCTGTGGATGGTACTGTCACAAACCCACTCAGCAGGTCAGCCCTCTACTCCCAAAGTGCCAACCTCCGAGCACAGTCTTGTGAACAGTTAACAGAAACAGGGTAACCCTCCTGTCTGTTTTTGTGAGTTCGAATCAACCTTTGGTCTCAAGTCTTGGAGGGATTCAAACTATGAACCTCTTGTTAGCATACCAAATGCACAGGCTCAGATAATTCTGTCTTTGGGGGGCCAGATATCTTTGCTTACAGGCACCTAACGAGGTGTACAAAAATTAACCCTTAAAAACTCTAATAAAAGACCTCAGATTAAACCCTTACCTTTTTCCAGTTTGGTATCATCATTCAAGCTTATGCACAGTGTCTGCTTTAACCATATAAACTCCACTTGTTAAAGAAAAGAAGTCAAAGATAGATCAAGTAGGCTCTACAAATAGAGGTTTATTAAAACAGATAAAAAAATATGTAAAACATAAAATACAGAACCAATATCACAAGAACCATACAATCTTTTAAAAGAACAAGGTTTTAACAGTGCCTAACAATTCCTACTACAGTACTTAGATTTTGTCTCTCTCTCTCCAAATACCTGCTTAAAGTGCTCAAAGATGTTTCTTTGTCAGAGTCTAGATAGAAGTCTCTGAAGTAAAACAGAATACTGTCTAAAAGCTGGCTTTGCCCACCTCTTTGCATGAGTTCACCTAGCTCCTCCCTGTCAGAATATATAAAAAAATCTATCTAGGCAAAAACAGGATGTCTTTTCAAAGTATTAAATTCTGTAATCCTCAGCACAACTCATTTTCTTCAAAGGATTTTCTTTGATCTTATGAGCATCTTCCCCTTTCCAGGACATCAAAGCATCTTTTATGACTTTGCACTAAAACGTCATAACCTGCTCTTCTTCCTCTAACCATTATAAAAGTTTTATGATTTCCCTCTTAGCAACTACAGCTATAATTAACTCAGACAAACAGGAGATCCTTGATTAAGGCCTGGTCTGTAATTAGCTCATGGCTTTCATCTTTTAGCTGAGACCTGGGGGGTGAGTGAGGTCATTCCAAGAGCACCAGATTTCTCAGCAGAGACAATCTGTAATACATTTTTATATTTTAAAAAGCATAGGTTAATCAGAACCAGCTGTCCAAGTGTCACAATTCCTCCCCACCTAGACTGAATTTGGGGACTCTATCCCCTGCATAGGATGAGCTTCCCAAACAAGTTCACTCCTCGTACATGCGAGACAGACCATCTGAGTTCTGGTTCCTGGCTCCAGCTCTATGTACGATTGTCATATCATACCCTTGCAAAGCAAGACTCCATCTTAGCAATCTACCATTGTTTTTTCCCATCTGAGTCAGCCAAACCAGGGGATCGTGCTCAATTTGCACCCCAAAATGCTGCCCATATAAGTATGACTCTAATTTCTTTAGGGCCCACACTATGGCAAGACACTCTTTTTCCACCGTGGAGTATGCCTGCTCCCTGGGAAGTAACTTCCTACTCAGGTACACTACTGGATGATCTGTCCTTTGGCTGGATGTCTGACTCAGTACTGCCCCAATACCCACATCTGAGGCGTCAGTCTGAACTATAAAGGTTTTTCTATAGTCAGGACTTGTCAAAACAGGAGCACTGCACAGTGCCTCCTTTAGTTTGGAAAAGGCTTCCTCACAGGCTGGGCCCCAGGTAATTTTCTTGGGCATCCTTTTCTTTGTCAGGTCAGATAGGGGAGCAGCCAGGGCACAGTAATTGGGTACAAATTTCCTGTAGTACCCTGCTGTCTCTAGAAAACTCCTGACCTGCTTCTGCATTTCTGGTCTGGGCCACGCCTGGATTACCTCTATCTTTATTTGGTTAGGACAGAGCTGTCCCCAGCCTACCACATGCCCGAAGTATGCCACTTCTCCCATGGCCACCTGACACTTCCCGGCTTTGACAGTGAGCCCGGCCCTCTGTATCCTGCCCAGCACTTCCCCAAGGTGGGCTAGGTATTCCTCCCAGCTGGTACTAAAGATGACAATGTCATCCAGTTATGCCACGGCGTACTCCTCAGCACCATTTAACACCTGGTTCACCAATCATTGGAAAGTGGCCAGGGCATTCTTCATTCCAAAAGGCATTACTTTAAATTCAAATAAGCCTATCAGAGTGATGAAGGCCAATCTCTCCCTAGCTCTGTCAACTTCAGCTGCCAATACCCCTTGGTCAGGTCAATCGTCGTAAGGTAGGTTGCCCCTCCCAACTTGTCAAGGAGTTCATCTGTCCGGGGCATCGGGTGGGCGTCGGACTTCATGATTGCATTCAGTTTATGATAGTCCACACAGAAAAAAGTAGAGCCATCTGGCTTGGGCACAAGGACTATGGGTGAGGCCCAGGGGTTGTGGGATCTCTGGATTACCCCTAAATCCAGCATCTCCTCCACTTCCCTCCTAATGTCCTTTTGGACAGCCTCTGACACCCGATATGCTGTCTGCCGTATGGGCATCTGTGTCCCTGTATCCACATCATGCGTCGTTAAGGAGGTTAGTCCAGGCTTGGCGCTAAACAATGGGGCAAAGTCTGTTAAAACCTCCCTTACTTTCTGGATCTGGTCCAGGGCCAGCTGGGGAGACAATTTTACTGCCTCCACGGAGGACTCCCACTTACTTTCCTTCAGCAAGTCCAGAAGGGGGTCTCCTTTGTCCGTCCCCTTCCCAGGACTACACACTGCAAACACCAAGTCAGCCCTATTTGCATATGGCTTCATCACGTTGACATGGTACATCCTTTCTGTCTGTCTTCAGTCAGGTAACTCCACAATGTAGTTCATGTCATTTACTTTCCTAACCACTTTGTATGGTCCTGCCCACTCAGCCTACAGCTTGTCTCTCCGGACTGGAATAAGGACCATGACTTCCTGACCTACCATGTATGAGTAAGCCCTGGCTCTATGGTCGTACCACACTTTTTGTTTCTGTTGGGCAGCTGCCAGGTCGCTCTGGGCTGTCCCCATAAGTTCCTTCAGCTTTTCCCTAAACCTTAGGATGTAATCCACAATGGGAGTTCCCTGGGTGGTGTGCTTGCCTTCCCAGTTCTCCTGGGTCAAGTCTAGGGGCCCACATACCCAGCGTCCATATAAGAGTTCGAAGAGGGAAAATCCTGTTGACTCTTGGGGCACCTCCCTGTATGCAAACAACAGATGGGGAAGGTATTTCTCCCAGTCCCTCCCATGCTGTTCAGCAAAAGCCCAGAGCATTGACTTTAGGGTACCATTGAATCTTTCCACAAGCCCATTGGCTTGTGGGTAATATGGTGTCGTGCATCTCTGCACCACCCCACACTTCTCCCACAAACATTTCATCAGGTCCAACACAAAGGAACCCCCTTGATCGGTGATAACCTCCTGTGGAAACCCAACACAGGAGAAAATCCCAAGTAAGGCATCTGCCACTTTGTCTGTCCTTCATGAGGACAGGGCGACTGCCTCTGGGTACCGGGTGGCATAATCCACCACAGTTCTGATGAATCTCTTCCCTGAGGAGCTGGGGGTATTTAAAGGCCCTACAATATCCATTCCCACCCTCTGGAATGGCTCCTCCATTATGGGCAATGGAATCAGGACAGCTTGGGTTTTCTTGCCCGCCTTCCCTATTTCTTGGCACCAGTGACAAGACCTGCAATACTCCTTCACCTGCTGGGTAAAGTTAGGCCAGTAGAAATTCTGGGCCAACCGCTGTGTCATGCACGCAATTCCCAGATGACCAGACAAGGGAATATCATGTGCAATCTTGAGCAACTGCTCACGATACCCCTGGGGAGCGACAAGCAACCTGTCTAGCACCCCTGCCTCTGTCTGTACTGCCCGAGTATATGTAAGTCCATTTTCCCAATAAACCTTATGTATGCCGTCACCTCCCTGTGCGCCATCCGAGTCTGCCAGAGGCCCTCAGCTTCTCTAAACTAGGGTCACTTCTCTGAGCAGCTGCGAACCACTCACACATTCCCAAGGCATGGGACAGGTCCCCTCCAGTTACTAAACTGGGGTCCCTAGCACTAGCATCAGGGCACTCAGGATCACTGTCAATCCTCACCCTCTGACAAGGGGTCAGCCCTCCCTCTTCAGAGTAACCCTCTGTAGCTGCGTGGTTACTTGCTACTGGGGAAAAATTCTACCCCCTTTTCATTATTCTCCCCATCTGGGGAGACAGACTGGGGAGCCAGTCTCTCAGTGGTTTCCACAATGGCTTCTGCGTGGTTCAGGGAACTACAATTTTTCCTTGCTGCCTGGCTATGGGTAACTGTACATACCATCCCCTGTTGGAGACTGTTGCCCAGGATCACATCCACTGCTAATGCTTTGGCTACAGCCACCTGTTGCACAGTTCCCCCTGTTTCACCCCAGTCTAGAACACTAGTGAGGGGCAATGTTTTCTCCCCACCCGCAAAGTCTTGTACAGTGACGTATTTATTGGGTATAAGCTGACGAGGCTGTACCAGATCCCCCCTTTACCAAGGTCAGGGATGCCCCTGCGTCCCTTAACTCCTGAGTCTGTACACCATTCACCATGACTGGGTGCATGTGTTCCCTCATGTTCACTGGCATGCTTCCAGGGACATACAAACAACTCACTTCTTTTCTAGCACCCAGTTATGTATTATTGCTCACTTTTTTGGGACACTGTCTGGCAATATGCCCAATTTCTTTACACAACCAACATTCATTTCTTCTCTCAGAGAAATCTTTTCTCTGAAACCTGGTGCTAACTGGTTTTGGTGGAGGCAGTGAGGGTTTTAGCTGCCCTGAAGCTGCGTTTTTCCCTTTCTGCACTGCCATGCCCGCCCCGTTCGCTCTCAGAGCAAGTCTGTTCTTGGCATAGCGGTCCAAGAGTTCAGCAGCCTCTTGCACTGTTTTGGGATCTCGGTCCTCTAGCCAGGTTTTTAGCTCTGCTGGGCATGCCCAATAAAACTGTTCTAACAAAATCACATTTTCAATTTTATCAACAGAGTTTGCCTCAATTCCTTCCCACCAACATTTTAAAAACTGACGTTGTTTCATGGCTAGCTCCTCGTAGCTCATGTCAGGGCTTCTCCTGAGCTTACGGAATTTAGCTCTGTATAATTCAGCAGTTAATTCAAATTTCTTTAACAGTGCACCTTTACATTTGCTGTAATCATCACTGTCCTCATTGTCCATTTGACTCAATGCATCCCGAGCTTTCCCGGTAAGTAGCGGGGATAGCTGGAAGCTCCAGGACTCTCTAGGAATTTTAGCCTGATTACAAACTTTTTCAAAAGAATATAAAAAGGCATCCATATCCTCCCCCTCTTTAAATTTGGCTATCAATTTGGAATTCAATTTGAAACCCAGTCCTGCAGTCCCAGTTAAACCCAAGCCACTTACCTGCTCTGGTGCAGCTGGTTGGAGTTGTAGCTTCTCCAGTTCATGTTGCCTCTGGCACTCCTGCTCCTCACGGTCTGCATCTTGGCGTTCTCGCTCTGCCTCACAGCATTCTCACTCTCTCTTCTCCTCTGCAGCTCGCTGGTGCTCACGCTCTTTCCGGTCTGCATCCTGCTGTTCCCGCTCTGCCTCTCATCCTCTCTCTCTCTGGAACTCCAGCTCCATCCTTCACAACTCAGTTTGCAGCCTGAGTACTTCTGGATCCAGGATACTGGTGACCTTCCCCTGCTGCTGTGGCTCTTCACTGACAGTGGCCCTGTTGTCCTCCTCATTGGATCTGGACACTGCACTGGCCGCTAGCCCTGCCACACTCAAGGTTTGGTCCTTTTCAGTCACAGTCCGTGACTCACTGCTCTTGGTATCTGCTACCATCAGGGCATCTATTAGGTTCTGTTTGCTGGCTTTCGCCTCGAATGGGACTCCTCTGTCCCTGCACAACTGCCTTAAGTAGTCTACAGTGTGCCTGCTGTAGTTGGAAGCCATCTTTCCTAACTACTGCTACTCTGACTTGCACTTTAGGAAAAAAATAAAATGGGTAGGAACTTGACTGTACGCCAAGTGATATAGTTCTGTCTCCTTTTAAAATAAAATTCTGCCTTTTTCTTTCTTTTCAAGTGATCTAACGGTCTCAAGCTGACACACTGAACAATAAAAGCTTGTAATACCAAAATTTTTATCCGCTCCACTGCCAACCAATCTGTCACAAACCCACTCAGCAGGTCAGACCTCTACTCCCAAAGTGCCAACCTCCGAGCGCAGTCTTGTGAACAGTTAATAGAAACAGGGTAACCCTCCTGTCTGTTTTTGTGGGTTTGAATCAACCTTTGGTCTCAAGTCTTGGAGGGATTCAAACTGTGACCCTCTTGTTAGCATACCCAATGCACAGGCTCAGATAATTCTGTCTTTGGGGGGCCAGATATCTTTGCCTAGGGGCACCTAACCAGGTGTACAAAAATAAACCCTTAAAAACTCTAATGAAAGACCTCAGATTAAACCCTTACCTTTTTCCAGTTTGATATCACCATTCGAGCTTATGCACAGTGTCTGCTTTAACCATATATACTCCACTTGTTAAAGAAAAGAAATCAAAGACGGACCAAGTGGGCTCTAAAAATAGAGTTTTATTAAAATAGATAAAAAAACATGTAAAACATAAAATACATAACAAATATCACAAGAACCATACAATCTTTTAAAAGAACAAGGTTTTAACAGTGCAATTCCTACTACAGTACTTAGATTTTGTCTCTCTTTCTAAATACCTGCTTAAAGTGCTCAAAGATGTTTCTTTGTCAGAGTCTAGATAGAAGTCTCTGAAGTAAAACAGAATACTGTCTAAAAGCTGGCTTTACCCACCTCTTTGCATGAGGTCACCTAGCTCCTCCCTGTCAGAATATATAAAAAAATATATCTATGCAAAAAAAGATGTATTTTCAAAGTATTAAATTCTGCAATCCTCAGCACAACTCATTTTCTTCAAAGGATTTTCTTTGATCGTATGAGCATCTTCCCCTTTCCAGGACATCAAAGTATCTTTTATGACTTCACACTAAAACATCATAACCTGCTCTTCTTCCTCTAACCCTTATAAAAGTTTTATGATTTCCCTCTTAGCAACTTCAGCTATAATTAACTCGGACAAACAGGAGAGCCTTGATTTAAGGCCTGGTCTGTAATTAGCTCATGGCTTTCATCTTTAGCTGAGACCTGGGGGGGGGTGAGTGAGGTCATTCCAAGAGCACCAGATTTCTCAGCAGAGACAATCAGTAATACATTTTTATATTTTAAAAAGCATAGGTTAATCAGAACCAGCTGTCCAAGTGTCACAGGTACAACAAGGCCACCAAGCAGCGAAGGTTCCAGCAGCTAAAGGAGTACCTCATGGAGCAGAAGGTAGCCTTTTTGGAGCAACGGCAATGATCCTCTGCAGGGGAGTCTTCGACCTCCTCCTCAGGGTCTTGGAGGGGTGAACCATCATCATTGACTGAGCATGGGGCCGGATGGAAACATTTTTCCAAAACCAAACGTTTCCCCCGCACCGCCATCTTCATCGTCGAAGGCCTCGAGCTCCTCAAAGGTAAGTAGGAGGGCTCCCACTGATCACCCACCATCTTCTCCACTGTCGGTGGTAGTGGGCCTCTCTAAGTCATCGATGGCTCCTCCTTTGATGACTGCAGTTCTGCTGCAGCTTCCACCGCTGCCTCCGCCAGCTTGCATTATCAGCCATCATGTGACGACGATGGCTGTATCTGCTTCAATGGTCCAGTCGACTGAGCACTCCCTAGTCCTCCAATAGATGAGACACTCTAGCCATTCCTCAGTTGCTCCCGTCGATGGCCCATTCTGGCTGTTCCTTGTCGACAGTGGACCATATGGCTTTTGTTCTGTTCCTGTTGACGATCCTCCTGTTGATGGAACTTCCTTGCCTGACTCCCCTCATCGACGGCATCCCCATCGACAATCATGGCACCACCTCAAATGGCTTGGGGGACGTTTTCTTTGAGTGCTCCCCATCCTCTGTTTTGGGGTCTTACGTTCACCCCACGGTACCATTGAGCCGGGTCCCTTACCTTCAGCTATCCCCTCTGGGGTGCCCTTTCAGTCCATAGCCCCTCCCTCTTCAGGGGGTCACCTGGCCATGGTGGACATCCAGGCTCTAGTTCACTCCATTATGAGCCTTACTAGACCCTCCCCTCATTCTTTGGGGAAGGCCATGGTCCCTGCCTCAGCCCCCTCCAGGCCTTCTTCAGCCTCTCAGACAGGAGTTCCTCTCCTTCCTCCCCCTGGGTTCCATCCCAAACCTGAAGACCCATCCCTCCCAGACTGGGATTTGGAGGGCGAGAAGAATGAGGAAATACATCAGGATTATGGCTCACAAGTCTCTTCCTCAGAGAAGTCTTCCATGCTGAGGGACACCCCAGAAGTGCTTCCTTGCTCTCCTCCTGATGAGCCATCTTTTTCAGATATTACGGTGCATCTACAGGAAACCTTTGGCTTCCAGACTATGGAACAGGATGCTTTGAGAAGCAAGTTGGCCAGGTACATAGACCTTCCTGATAGCCCCTCGCTGGTCGTCTCTCCCCTGGTGGATGCTTTTAAGGAGGCCATGTTGCTTGCCTGGCAACAGTCCTTCCAAGTCCCCTCTCTTCACTGCAAGGCAGACAGACTTTATAGGGCCCCTGTGGACCACCCTCATCTTTCTATGCCTCCACAGACTGACTCTGTGGTTAAGAATGTGGCTCATAATAGATCTGCTAGACTGCAACATATGAGTGCTTATCCCCCAGATAAAGAATTCAAGAAATTAGATATCATGGGGAAGAGGTTCTATGCTTCGACCACTTTGTCCCTTCGCATTTTGAATGATATGGGCCATCTCTTGCAGTATAAGGAGGAGATCCTTAAGGCTGCTCAAGCATCAGTCCACTCCCTTCTGCCTGATCAACCTCAGGAGGACTTTGATGCCAAGCTTTCAACTGCTAGGGCCGTCTGTCACCACCTGCTTAGGGCCACCTATGATGTCGTTGATACTTCAGCCAGGGCCTCCTCAGCGGGTGTTTGCCTCAGATGCCATGCATGGCTGAGGGTTTCAGGATTTTCACATGATGTCCAATAATCCATTCTGAATGTTGCCTTTAAAGGGGACAAACTTTTTGGACCACAGACCCAAGACATTCTAAAAGACCTGCAAGGCTTGGGTCATACCCTTTAGTCTGTTCGGACTTTATATCATCCACAGGCGAAGCCTGCCTACAAGGGTACCTTTCAGAACTGTTTTTCTAAAAGTAAACCTACCACTCAGTGATAGCCTACTCACAAACACAAGGCTTAGTTAGCCCGACCGGACAGGCCTGCCCCAAAGAAGTCCCCATATGTCCCTGCTGTCCTTCGGCAGGGTCAGCCTGAAGGCATGTCTCTGGCTGTGGAGGTGGAGACTCCCTCCTCAGCCATTGGAGGCAGGTTCTCCCTGCACCTCAGATGCTGGCAAAGGATGACATCAGACCGGTGAATCCTTCAATTGATCCAGTACAGTCATACACTGGACTTGATAAGTCTTCCTCCTCCTCCTCCTTTACTTCCTTGGGTCTCACACTACCCTCCAGACCATGCTCTAGTACTACAAGCAGAAATAATGGCTTTGTTACAAAAACAAGTTACAGAACCATTTCCCACCCATCAAAGAGGCTTGGGATTTTACTCCAGTTTTTTTCTGGTTCCCAAATGGGCAGGGGACTTAAGTACCATTCTGGATCTCAGAGGCCTCAACCATTGTATAAGGTACCAGAAGTTCAGGATGGTGACGTTGCCCAACCTTCTTCCCCTGCTAAACACAGGAGATTGGCTTTGTTCCCTGGACATGAAGGACACATACCTTCATATCCTGATCCACCCTGCTGACAGGTGGTTCTTAAGATTCCAGTTTCACGGGCATCATTTTCAATTTTGGTCCCTCCCTTTTGGCCTTTCCTTGGCCCCCAGGGTGTTCACAAAGTGCCTGGCTGCAGTGCAGGAGCCCTTCACCTGGAGGGTCTGTATGTCTTTCCATACGTAGCCGACTGGCTCCTAAAGGTGTCTACTCACCCCATGTTGGAATACACCGTGACCCACACCCTGGAGATGTTCTCCGTGGTGGGCATCATGGTCAACTGTCCAAAGTCTATAATGACCCCATCACAGACTCGCTAGTATATAGGAGTGGTACTAGATACCTCCTGAGACATGGTGTTTCTCCCCAGATCCAGGGCGGATGCCATCCTGACCCTCATTCTCCGATGGGAACCTTGTCGGTATGTTTCTGCAAGAGACTACCTTCAGCTCCTGGGACATTTGGCAGCTACCATTTCCATTGTCCCTCATGACAGACTTCATATGAGGATCCTTCAGTGGAATCTCAAGGTCCAGTGGGATCAAAAATGGGAGGACTTTGATGCCCCAGTCCTTCTGTCTTCCCCAGCACTTCGCACACTGCAGTGGTGGAAGTCCAGGGACAATCTCCTGCAGGGCATGTCATTCCATCCCCAGGCTGCAGACCTCATTCTAATGACAGACACCTCCTTGATGGGCTGGGGTGCCCATCTTCGAGGGGTTCAGTCCCAGTGCTCTTGGACAGTGATGAAATCTCATCTTCACAGCAATGTCCTGGAATTGAGGGCTGTTCTCTGTGCCTTACAGGCGTTCGAGATGTTACTCCCTCAGAACTGCCTTCAAGTGCAATCTGACAGTTCCACGGTTGTCCACTACCTGAACAAACAAGGAGGCACCCATCCTTACCCTCTCTGCTGGGAGTCCATGAGGGTGTGGCATTCGGCAATCCAGAGAGGCATTCACCATCTGGCAGTTCACATTCCAGGGGTTTCAAATACCCTGGTGGTTGCCCTGAGCAGAACTCATGCTCAGGCTCACAAATGGGAGCTCCACCCAGACATCTTGACAGACGTCTTCTTCCGGTGGGGTTGTCCAGAATTAGACCTGTTTGTTTCTCCACAAAATGCAAAACTGTGCTTCTGTTGCTCTCTAGAGTGACATCCTGGAACTTTATGGCTGGACGCCTTATCTCGTTCCTGGACAGGAACATTTCTTTATGCTTTCCCACCCTTTCCTCTCATACAGTGAGTACTCCTGAAACTGTTCAGAGATGGGGCATCGATGATTCTCATATCCCCCTACTGGCCAATGTAGATTTGGTTTTCGCTACTGTTGCAAATCTTGGATCGGGATCCTCTTCCTCTACCTCTTTGTTTGGCCCTCCTCTCATAGGAGGATGGCTCCCTACTACACCCAGACCAGTGCTCCCTGCGCCTGCATGCATGGCTGCTGAGGACGTAGTCCTCTCTCGTTATCAGGTGTCCCCAGGAGTAGCGGAGCTTCTGACGGCAGCATGGAAGCCCTCTACTAGGGCCTCCTACTGTATGAAATGGAAGCGTTTCTACATTTGGGCCTCTTTCCAGGAACTGGACCCCTATGACTGTTCCCCACAGAGAATACTGGACTACCTCCTCTCTCTGTCAGAGGGTGGTCTAAAATATTCATCAATAAAAGTGCACCTATCCGCTATTTCTGCTTTCATTTACCTGTGGACAACAAACCATTATCCCAGTTACCGCTCATTAGAACCTTAGAGAAAGGTATCCTACATTTGCCTCCCCCTGTTCGGGATCCTGTCCCAGTGTGGTATTTGAATTTTGTACTTGAAAAATTGACTGAAGGTCCTTTTGAGCCCACAGATACCTGAGAGCTCTGTTTTTTGTTGTGGAAAATGATTTTTTTGGTGGCAATTATGTCAGGTACATATATCTCTGAGTTACAGGCGCTTATGTGCAAGCTATCTTATTTACAGTTTCTTAACGACTGGATGTCCTTGCGTACTAACCCCTCCTTTCCACCTAAAGTTGTTTCTGAATTTACTCTAAATAAGTCCATTCAGTTGCCACTATATTTTGCAGAGCCTAAAAATTCAGGGGAAGCCCTACTTCACACACTCTATTTGAAAAGAACATTGAGAATTTATCTTCTCCACACTGAACAGTTGAGCAAAACTGAGCAACTCTTTGTTTCTTTCGCCCAAGGATGATTGGGTGATTGGGTTTCTAAGAAGTGCTTGTCCATATGGTTGGCCAACTGCATTATGTTCATATATAACAAATATGATAAAATTCTCACAGGATCCATGAAACCCCACTCCACTAGAGGCATGGCTACCACCTCCACAGGGTGTTTTCGAGGCGTCTTTGCTTCAGAAATTTGCGAAGCCGCCACCTGGTCTACTGGACATACATTCACAAAACATTACAGTCTAGACATTGCTTCTACGAAGCATGCTGCTTTAGAGAAGGCCGCCCTCAACAGCCTCCTGTCCTAATTTGCTGCATTTCGCTACCTTCTCCCATGGGCATCATAACTGCTTGGGATTCTTCCCATGTGTTATGGCCTGCGGCGTGAGATTGACTCAAAGAAGATAGTACAGTTGCATAAGAACTTACCGTAACAGTAGATCTTTGAGAGTATCTCTTGCAGAAGGCCATGCTGCCCCTTCCACCGTCTCCCTTGCTTCTGCTTTAGAAGGGTACCTTGCTCCATCCTCACGTGGAAGCCTTCAGCTGCTGCCTTTTGTTCCTCTCCTCAGTTCCCATCAGAGACCTATGATTCACTTTTCGTATCAGTCGCTAAGATGGAAAATAGAACAGAGGAGTATCAGGAGCCTCTCCTTTATATATATATATACAAGAGCACATCAGATGACAGGAAGGGGAGGCCTCTGGGAGAGACCGCTGGGAAATCATCTGGAGGAAGTGATGCCTGCGGCTGGATAAAGGAAAGGAAAGGGAGGAAAGAGAGCAGTAGGAGGTGCTCCCTAAATCAGAGTTGAAAATCCTAGCACCCGCAGCAGTGCCGGTGGCAAAAACAGCACCAGCCGTGGCACCACCTGCGGCACCGCCGAGGCCAGAGCTGCACGCAGCACCACAACTGGCACCAGGTAAGCACCCGGAAACCCCAACACCAGGGCACCCAAAGCTGAAGATCTGAAAACATGAGTAGAAGGTAGTACCTGTGCTGGCCCCTGTGCCTAGTCATGTGAGGGGGAAAAGCACAAGAGTGCGGCATCGATGGCACTGAAGATTTGTTTCTTGTCCATCGCAAGGATCCAATCATTTGTGACGGAGGCTAGGGCAGTGGTGGTGCTGTGGGCAGGTCTAAAGCCAGATTGTACAGGATTTATTAGGTTTGTGTTGGTGAGATAATCTCTTAATTGGACATTTACTAGCTTATTGAGTAATTTGGAGAGCAAGGGCAGGATGGAGATAGGGTGGTAGTTGTTTAAGTCCATAGGGTCACAGATTTAAATAGTGGTAGGACCTGTCAGGTACAGTACTGGAGCTGGTGAACAGGTTAAATAGGTGCAGTAGGGTGCTCTTAGGTATATGGCACCGGTTTTGAGGACATATGGTCCTATGCCATCGGCACCGGCTCCTTTCTTAACATCAAGGTGGATCAGTAGCTCCTCTGTCTTTAAAGTTGAATGGGGTAAAGGAGAATGTGGTGTTAACTGGTATCTGGGATGGTTTGGGGATTCTGGGCATGATGGTAGCTGCTTTGGAGGAATCGAAGGAGAGACCTGCAGTGGAGAAATTATTATTGAAGCTAATCAAGATGTTGGCTTTATCTGATGAGATATTGCCTTTAAAGGAAACCTTAGCAAGTAAAGAGGAAGAATGTCTGTACCCTTCGGCCTGCTTGATAATGTGCCAGAATTTGCCTGGATTATTTTTTGCGGAGTCGAAAGCAGATAGGAAGTAGTTGGCTTTGGTTTCCCTAATTAGTTTGGTACAGCTGTTTTGGCAGGCTCTAAACGCTGACCAGTCTGTTGGTAGTTTGGTCTGTCTGGCTATGGACCAAAGATTGTCTCTCACTTTTAGTGCAACTTTGAGCTTATTTGTGAACCAAGGACAGGAGAGCTTCCGAGTTCTATGTTTTAGTAAAGGGGTATGTTTCTTAATGATGTCACACAATATATTGTTAAAGAGGGAGGCTGCATCGTTGATATTTGTAGTTAGAGTTCAGTCCAATTGATGTTACTGAGATCAAGCAGATAATTGGATAATTTGAATTTATGAAAACTCCTTTTCCATGTGAATTTGTTTGTTGATTTAACAGAGGTCTGCCCTCTGATGCAGGCCATGGCGCAGTGGTCACTAACATCATTGTGGAATACAGCAGAATGGGTTATTATATGTGGCCTATTCGTGAGTATGAGGTCGAGTAAGAATTCATTAGAGGGAGACCTGGGGTTGGGACGGGTGGGCTCTGTTAGTAATCGGGTGAAGCTGGCTTCATTACAGAACCCTTTTAGTTGTAGGATTTTGTTGTTGGATTTCCACCAGTCGATGTTAAGTCACCGAGAATGATAGTTTCATTTTGTATAGAGTCTGTGATGGTACACAGGTGGTTTAGGATACCCATGTCTCCAGATGGTGGTCTGTAGCAGCCTGTAACAGTGAGTATTTCTGTGGGAGATAGGGGGATATTCACCCTCAGGGATTCAAATTCCTTAGGTGAGGCGGTAAGAGTAAATCTGGACACAGTGAATTTGTCTTTAATATAAATAGCTATGCCCCCAACCCTAGTGGGTCTGTCGCATCTGAAGAGATATAGGCAGGAAGGGAAACTGCAGCATCATTGGTGGACGCGTTTAACCATGTTTCGGATACTACAAGGATAAAGCATATCCACGTTGGTATGGGAGATCCAGGCTTGGATGAGAACTATTTTTTTCAATAAGCTACATATGTTTAAATGCATGAATTTCAGACCTTTGGTTGCCAACCAATCCTGGCCTCTCAAGCCTTTGCAGACGCCATAGTGGTCTTGGCAGAAAATGACAAAGCCATTCTCCCTCAGGAGTCTACTGCTCATCCAGTAAATAAAGAACCCCATAAGACTGACACCTTGGGGAAGCGAGTCTTTACCGCTGCTACCCTGGAAATGTGTATTGCTAGCCACTAGTGCTATTTCTCACAATATGAGTATACCCTCTGGCATTCGCTAAAAGCCTCTGTGGAGGCTCTTCTGGAATCGGACATTAGTTCAGAGCTTCTCCAGACTATTACTAGAGGCACTGAATCCAATAATCAGCAACTTAAGGCTGCTATGGACACCTTTGACACTGCCTCGAGGGCAGCAGCAACTGGGATATGCACCCTATGCCACGTATGGTTATGGACTTCAGGGTTTACAAATGATGCTCAGCAGAGAGTCATGAATTTGCCATTTGATGGAGTTTTATCTGTTTGGCCCACAGGTAGAGCAGGCTCTGGAGGCCACACAGAAAACTAGGACTGCTATTAAGATTGAATTCTGAGTTTCCTGAGATGCGCTGCGAGTACTGCAAAGCACTCTGTAAAAACTCGAACCCTTCAATGGGGCGGAAACCGCTGGAAGTTTCATAACCATCAGTCCTTTCATGGTAAAGGCAGAGGGGGCTTCAACAAGAACCAAGGCCCCCTGCTGCATAAGAAAATGCAGCAGAAGGCACAGGGCCTGAAGGTGCCTAGTGCAACCCTCTGAAATTCCGGCCCATGTCCCACCTCAACTGTCTGAGGGGGACTCTTCTTCGGCAGTAGGGGGGCATCTGACTCAGTTTTACAACCAGTGGAAGTCAGTCACTTCAGACAAATGGGTTCTCAGGATAATTTGCGAGAGTTACTCTCTGAAGTTTTCATATACCCCTTCGGACCATCCACCCAAACGACAGTCCAGACTGTCTATCACTCAGTCAGACCTCATTGCTTCCAAGATTCAAGGCCTTCTGAATAACCGGGCAGTAGAAGTAGTTCCGCAGGAGGAACGGGACACAGGATTCTACTCCCATTACTTCCTAGTTCCAAAGAAAACAGGCGGTATGCACCCTATTCTAGGCCTAAGGAAGTTAAACAAATTCCTCTTCAAGGAGAAATTCGAGATGATATCACTTGATACGCTTCTACCTCTGATTCATCAAAATGATTGGCTGGCCTCCCTGGACATGAAGGACATCTACCAACATGTTCCCATGCTCTCAAGCCACCACAAATATCTCCAATTTGTGGCTCTGGGTCAGCATTACCAATTCAGAGTCCTGCCCTTTGGGCTGTCCTCGGTGCCTCGAGTTTTTACAGAGTGCTTTGCAGTACTCGAAGCGCATCTCAGGAAACTCAGAATTCAATTATTCCCATATCTGAACAACTGGCTTCTAGCAAGCTCCTCCAGACAAGGGACACAGAAAGTGGTGATCATGGCTTTCAAGTTTCTCACATCCATGGGAGTCCTGTTGAATCTTGAAAAACTGCAGATGCAGCCCTCCCAACAACTCCTCTTCATAGTAGCCTTCCTGGCCACCTCCAGGGCAAGGGCCTTCCTCCCGGAGGACATGAGAAATGATATCCTCCAGATGTCTCGCTTCATCAAAGAGAAAGACTGTTTGAGCTCTCGATGCAGCGGATGCTGGGTCTCATGGCGTCTTCAGTGTTCACGGTGCCTCTGGCTCATCTTCACAGGAGAACTACTCGGTGGATGCTCAGTACCCAGTGGTCCCCACCACACATCCACAGTCCTTTCACATCAAGGTGATGGAACCTCTAATGCAGTCGCTCACCTGGTGGACTCAGGAGGACAACCTTCTTCAAGGCTTTCCCTTTGCCCCACTGGACACACAGATCACCATCACCACAGATGCATCCCTAATAGGTTGGGGAGCTCACTGTCAGGACCTCTGCACCCAGGGTCCATGGAATCAGGGTGAGTCTCAACTACACATAAATGTTCTGGAAATGAGAGCTGTCCTTTACGCTATCTGAGTCCTGAAGGACATCATCTGTCGTAAAGTAATTCTCCTTCAGATAGACAACAAGGCAGTGATGTACTACATCAACAAGCAGGGTGGAGCACACTCTTACCCTCTGTGCAGGAAAGCGGTGAAAGTGTGGGAATTGTGCCTAGCACACGAAGCCCTGATCCAGGCAGTCTACCTGCCTGGAGTCCAGAATGATCTAGCGGATCATCTCAGCAAAACAGAGGCAGATCCACACGAGTGGTCTCTCGACTCAAACGTTGTGCAATCGCTCTTCGAAGAGTGGGGCACTCCGGACCTGGACCTTTTTGCGTCCCCACTCAATGCAAAACTGCCTCTATTCTGCTCCTGAAATCCAGAACCTGGCATTTTCTGTCAGGATGCATTCAAACTGTGGTGGACAAGATACTTTCTGTACACATTCCTCTTCCCTTAATTCAGAGGGTGCTGCTCAAGCTGGAGGCACGGAGGGGGGAATGATTCTCATCGCCCCATACTGGCCTCATCAGATTTGGTTTCTGTTAATCAACAGATTATCGGAAGTCTGAGGAGATAGAAGTGGGTAGATTTGACATCTCCTGTAGTCTGACATTCTCCTAGCAGCGCATAAGCCATCCACTGGGAAAACTTACACAGTGAAGTGGAAGCTATTCTCCATCTGTTGCACAAAGTCCTTCTTGGACCCCTTTTCTTGGCCACCAAATAAAGTCTTAGGGTATCTGCTAGACCTGTGAAATACAGGGCTACAATACTCAATGGTGAAGGTACATCTCTGCGCGATTTTGACTTATTACGAGCCTATCCACATGTCGATGGCTCAGCTGCCCTTGGTTAAAAGGTTCCTTATGGGTATCCTCCTCACTAGGCCACCAGTCAGGATACTGGTAGCCACTTGGGATATTAACCTTGTGCTAGACATGCTTGCTTGTAAACCTTTTGAGCCTCTAGCAACCTGGGAGTTAAAGTTCCTGACCTGGAAGTCTGCCTTTCTAGTAGCCATTACTTCTGCTTGCAGAGTGTCCAAAATACATGCCCTACTAACAGACTCTCCTTATACAGTATTTCACAAGGACATGGTGGTTC
The DNA here is from genome assembly GCA_016271365.2 of Neoceratodus forsteri. Taxonomy (NCBI): domain Eukaryota; kingdom Metazoa; phylum Chordata; order Ceratodontiformes; family Ceratodontidae; genus Neoceratodus; species Neoceratodus forsteri. Next base: position 238,751,830 of record CM057450.1, on the reverse strand, counting down.
TAAGAACTCACCCTAAATTTCTTCCAAAAGTAGTTCCGGAATTCCACCTGAACCAGCCCTTGGTCCTTCTGGCCTACTTTCCGAACTCAGTGCAAGGGAACGTACCCTATATTCCTCTAGATGTTAAGAGTTTTGCAGTTCTACATTGACAGAATGAAAGAGATTCGCAAGTCCAAGCAACTCTTTGTCCCCTTCAGTATGGCCCGGCTGGGTAAGCCTGTTGCCATCAGGAGTATTTCAGCGTGGCTGGTAGCATGTCTCTGCCATTACTACTCGATGGTGCAGGTCAGGCTGGAAGGCAGGGTGTAGCCCATTCTACCAGAGCAGTCGCGGTATCTCTGGAAGAAATACAGAACGTGCCTAGTGCAGACATCTGCAGTGCAGCTACTTGGAGCTCTAGTCTGTGCACACCTTTGTGAAGCACTACGCCTTGGATGTCCATGCCAGACAGCATCTATCCTATGGCAGGACAATCCTTAATGGACTTCTGTCCTTTGTGAGCTCCATTCTCCTGCCACCCTTCTCAGGGGATTATTTTAGTTTGGTACTCTCCCATTAGTTTGAATGAGTGGTGAAGACTTTATGTCCAGGAAGATATGAAAATTACATACCTACTGTAATTCTTGATCTTCTTGGACGAAGTCTCTACCATTCATTCAAATGCCCACCCACCATCCCCCAAGCTCACTTATCTTGTTTTTGGTCTTCACTCCCTCGATGGCTGGGCTGTGAAGACACCGTTGTGTTGACCCTTCTTATATGGGTCATTCAGACTATTTTATGTCTGACATGGGTTAGTTTCACTAGGTTAGTTTACACTGCATCTCCGCGGTAAAAAAGGTACTGAGGCAGTTGGAGGATCAATGCCAAGGTAGCCTATACGGCATGAGCCAGTCTTGGCACCAGCCCTCCTGAAGATTTTTGGCTCCCACTCAGTCCTAGAGCCTCCAGTGTAGTCCTCATTAGTGTGAATGAATGGTGGAGACTTTGTCCAAGAAGATCAAGAATTACGGTAGGTACGTAATTTTCGTTTCCCGAGGATCAGAGGAAAAGGGTGTTCTATTCCCACTTCTTCCTGGCCCCAAATCCACAGGGGAATTGCAGCCCATCCTGGACCTCAGAAACCTGAAATTCTATATTCTGTACAAAACGTTCAGGATGGTTACCCTGCGAGGCCTGCTGCCCCTACTGCAAAAGGGAGACTGGATTTGCAGGATGCATACCTGCATATCAGGACGTTCACTCTTTGCAGGAAGTACCTCAAGTTCCTGTTTCAGGGGGAGCACTACCAGTTCAAGGTATTACCCTTTGACTTGTCATCTGCACCACGGGTATTTACCAAATGCTTAATGGTGGTGCTAGCAGCCTTCAGGAGGGAGGGACTGTACTTCTCCCCCTATCTAGATGACTGGTTGCTCAAAGCTCAGTCCAAAGAGCACCTTACACCCTAGCATATACCAGACAGCTGTTTAATGCTCTGGGGGTCATGGTCAGTATGCCCAAGTCAGTCTTGACCCCCTATCAGTGCTTCCAGTACATCAGAGCTATACTGGACACGGCTCATGGATCAGTATTCCTGCCCCAGGACAGGGCAGAGCACCTCACAGTGCAGGCCCAGGAGCTTTACAGCAACTGGTATGTCACAGCCAGGACATTCCTGCTCCTACTGGCCCTGATGGTGGCAGCCATTGTCATGGTTCCCTTGGAAAGGCTGCATATGCGCATCCCCCTGTGGACACTGAGGATCCAGTGGGATCAATGCACCGATGATCTAGAACCAAAGGGTTCTAGTTACTTCACCAGTGAAGAAGGTACTTCAGTGGTGGAGGGAACCCGACAATCTGCTCAAGGGGGTTCCCTTCCTGATTTCTTCCCCTCATCAGATTCTCACCACGGACATCTCGGGGTTCAGCTGGGGGGGGCACATCTGGGGCTTCATCAGACCCAAGGTACATGGACTGCAGTGGAGAATTCCCTCCACATACACACCCTAGAGATGAGGGCCATTCTGTTTGGCCTGCAAGCCTTCCAAAATTACCTGTCCCAGGGGCCTCTGCTGGTGGAGATGGACAATATCAGTCTAGTATACTACATAAAACAAGCAAGGGAGAACTCGTTCATACCCCCATGCAAGGAAATGAGGGATCTTACTTCGAGAGGGCTCATGCAGTAGGTAATTACATGTAGGACTACACTCCCTGGCATCAGGACCATACGGAAACTTTAGCTAGCAGTGTCTGATGGGGGACCGCCCACCCGATGTCATGTGACCGACATCAGCGTGACACTATATAGTGGGCGGTCCCCAGGTCCGCCCTCCAATTCTTTCCCGCTGTCGACCTGTGCACGTTGGACCTTCTGAAGCTCATCGCAGCAGTTCGATCACCTATTTTTCAGATGAGTATCTAATTTTTCTCTTTATCTACTTACCTTATCCTTGTGCATGTCTTCCACTTCCTCTATAGAATCGCATAAAAACAAGTGTGATTCTTGTGATGTCCAGTTACCGCATAAGGATCAACATACCCTCTGCCTCTTCTGCATCAATCAATTAATCATCTTTATTTTACCAGGCGAGACACCCTTGAGACAAACTCATTTACAAGGTGGACCTGGGATGGTCAACAGGACAAATACAACACACAAAATAATTATATAAAGATAAATAATATAGCACAAATAAAATAACAGAATGAACAGAATTGGTAATCGTTGGTACATACAATATCAGCATAAAATCGAATAACAGTATGTGCAAGATCAGGAATCATTGGCAAGAACAAATAAAGTAATGACACATTAGCATAGTGAACAAAAACTTGGGCATCAACTTAATCATGATAGTGGGCAAAGGGAAGAGCAGCAAGTCAGTATAAGGCAGAAGTAGGTGCAAGTCCCATATTATGCATTGGATGCATGGTAAGAAGTAGGGAAGAGAGGGGGGGTAGGGAATGATAAGGATTAGGGGAATGCTGGGGAAGAGACCTAGGGTGCTATGATAAGAAGGGTAGGGGGGAGGGTAAAGACCTAGGCCAAGGGAAGGGTATGAGAGGAGGGAGCCTAGAAGAACTGTAGGAAGGAAGGGTGGAAGAGCTATGGAGTGAAGGAACACCTTCATGCAATACTACCGGGTTGCCAGGATTCAGGATGGTTTGCACTTAAATGTGGCATTCACATGTTTCATAGAGATTACGGTGGAGCAATGTCTTGAATAGCATCCTGCTGACCAGTGATGCAAGTTTTATCGATTTTTGAAATGTTATTCCAGATTACAGGGCGAGAATGACTTACTGCTGCGACCCCCAGGTGTGTCCTGACCTTTGGGATTACCAAGGAAATATAGGAGAGACTCCTCAGTGCATAGCTGCTCACTGGGAATACAGGCAGGCAATTAGATATATATTGGGGAGCTTGTTGGTGATAGTGCTATATGTCCAGAGCACTGCATTCATGCATTGCCTGAGGCCAAGAGAGGGCCACCCCATCATGGTATATCGTGTGCAGTGGTGAGTGCGGTAAGGTGCTCCAGTGATGAATCTGAGCACCCAGTGATACAGTATGTCCAATTTGGATAAGGTGGAGGGAGAATACTGCCCATAAATGAGATCAGCATAGTCCAATATGGGTAAGAACGTTGAAGGTACTAGCCTAACCTTTGCTTCATGCTAAGTTCTTTACTCTGAAGAATAGTCTCATATTCAGTTTCTTAGCCAATTCATCCACATGCTCCCTGAAGGAGAGTTTTTGGTCAAGCCACAAGCCCAAGTACTTACATTTTGTCACGAACTCCAAGGATTCCCCTAGTAAAGTGAGGATCTGCGGGACCATTAGATTGGTGTACACTTTTTGATGCACTTGCTGGACATGAAAATATAATTACTTTGATTTTCTTTGCATTCCGCAGCAACTTTAAGGACAGGAAGTTGAACTGCAAGGTGTTGAAGTCAGTTTGCAGGTCCATGCATGCTAATTTGGGGGTGGTCCTTTCTAGGTAAAGAACCATGTAATCGGCAAAGAGATGTATGTTTGCCGATTTGATCCCAACGTCGATGTTATTTATAAAGATGGCGAATAGCAAGGGTCCTAGGATCGACCCTTATGGTACGCCCCTTAATAGGGGTTTTGGAGGGGAGAAGTCCCCACCCACCTTAACGCACTGCTGTCAATTTGTGAGGTAGCTTGTGAACCAGGACAGTGCCGATCTGTCAAGACCAAGGTTCTCAAGAGTAGTAAGGAACAGACCATGGTCAATGCTGTCAAACGCTTTGCTCAGGTTAAGAAACAGAGAGCAGACATGCATTTTCACATCAAGGGATGTTAACCAGTCATTCGAGACTTTGGCCAGTGCTGAGATGGTACTGTGTTTAGGCCTGAACCCAGACTGGATTGGATTAAGAAGATTGTTTTATTCTAGGAAATTCCTAATCTGAGCGTTGACCACTTTTTCCAATAGTTTAGATAGTATGGGAAGAAGTGAAATAGGGTGATAATTATTTAAGTAGCTTCTGCTATCAGATTTAAACAGGGGTATGACATGCGCAATCTTCCAGTTGGATGTAGGGCACCCTGGGATAGGGATAGGTTGAATAGATGGGTGATGGGGGGAGATAGTACATAATAGCCAAGTTTTAGATAGTAAGATTCTATAAGATCCATTCCTGCACTTTTCCTCACATCCAATTCCAGGATGAGGTCTTCCATATCCTTTAGCGACACCTGTCTAAAGGAAAACAAAGCTGAAGGGGCATCAAAGTGTAAAGCTGATGATGGGGTAGAGCAAGACAGCTTCAAGTTCTGAGATTGATCCCGGAGGACACTGGCTGGTGACATGTCGAAGGCCAGACCAGCCGTTGTGAAGTGGTTGCTGAGCAGCTCAAGGATGTTGTCTTTTTTCAGTAAATTCAACCCCCTCTGAGCAAATTTTAGATGGGAGTGAGTTTGTTGGGTTCTGACCTTCCAGTTAGTTGAGAGTTCTCCAGAATTTTGAGGGGGATTTGGAAGAGGTTTCTATTTGACATTGGAAGTAGCTAACCTTTTTGGTTCTGATTAGTTTGGTGAAGAGATTTCTGGCAGCTCTGAAAGTGGTGAAGTCCCCTGGGTTCTTAGTTTTTCTTGCCTTTTTCCACAAGGCATCTCTATTTAGTAAGGCTTCCTTCAACTTGGAGGTGAACCATGGCATACCTCTCAACTCCCTGCCTCGTAAATCAGGGACAAGGCTTAAAAAATAAGGTACTTGCTGGCCTGGTGGCACTGAGGGTTGAGGCACTGGATGCCACACCTCGCTCTATGTTGGTGACCCAGGTTCGGGAACGGACTCAGGCCACCAGGGGTTGGCTGGGGGAGAAGGACTGAGCGCTCAATGGCCTGCTCTCCTTCTCCAGGGAGGGATGAGGAGTTAGTCTTGCCACTTATCTCCACCACCTGGGGATCTCGGGTGGTGCTAGTGTGGTCGGGGACAACACAGGGGTTGACACTGGTGGAGGACAGGAGCAGATGCACGTTTCAGCTTGCGTCAGTCCTCATTGCATGCCGACATTGAGGGGAATTAAGAAATGGAGGGAAATCCGCCATATGGTCCTAGGCAACAATCCCAGCTCTGCTTCCAAGATGCAGAGGGTCAGACTCCGCTGTGTATGCACGCTTCCCTAATGTCCAAGGAGAGATAAAAGGGGGCCTTCGTTGCCCTGCCTGGAGGGTTAACCAGGGGATTGAAAGTAATTAGAGGCAGGCGTGCACTCTAGGGGCAGACTCCTCGGCAGATTGGAGAGTGGCAGACTTGAGGATCTGAGAGAGAAAAAGGAGTGTCTGGGGGCTGTAGGAGGATAAATAATAAGTAAAAAATTAAAAATCAGGACACATCTTCAAAAGTGATGATATCCACTCAAAAAGCTGGTAGAATAAGGGGCTTAGTGTGAAATGCATTTTCTAAGGAAGAACAAGTCTGTAACTTTAATGTTTGACATTATTTTGTACTTATAAGCCCCACTGTTTGGTCATGGAAACACAATTTGTTTAGGAGGGAGAGAGTACAATTTTGAGGCAAAATCAGGGACAGTTGAGAGGTATGAACCATGGGCAGGACCTCTTTTTTGTACGGGTTTTAATCAGTGGCGCATGCTTGTTGGTGTCAAGCAGGATGCTGTGGAACAGCTCATAGGCTTCATCGACTGTGGCAGCCAAGTAGAAGGTTTGCCAGTTAGCATTCTATAGGTCAGAAAGAAAGGCGGCGGCATCAAGGTTCCTTTGGCTTCTTTTGTAGACAAATCCAAGAAGCAAGGAGATTTTAGGGAGTGACCTGACGCAGGCGATAAGGCAATGATCACAGAGATCATTAAAGAAAATGCCATACCGTGTTCCGGGTTTTTGGCGTTCCATAATAAGTTGACTGAGTCCGAAGGTATTACAAAGGTCTTTTAGAAGCTTGGAGGCAGTGGTCAGCCAGTCTAGATTAAGATCACCTAATAAGATTAATTCTGAAGGAGTTCGGGATAGCAGGTCGTGCAAGTGGTCTATTACCAATAGACCCACTGAAGGAGGCCTATAGCAACCAATAATAGACAGGGTCATAGATTTGGAGAGCTAAATCTTTAAGGTTAGGCACCCGAATTCCTTTGGAACAGAGGTAGCATCCATCGAGACAGTATATTTGTCCCATACATAGATAGCTACTCCCCCCCCCCCCCAAAAGGGCCTATCTGCATGGAAAATATTGTAATCGGGAATATTGATTGTATGGTCCTGTGTGGAAGACCTCAGCCAGGTTTCTGTAACTACAAGGATGTCCAATTTAAGGTGGCATATCCAGGCCTGTATGGTGTCAAACTTTTTCAAGAGATGACAAGCGTTGATGTGCAGGAAGGACATGCCTTTTAACAGCAAGAGATCTGAGAGTGAAGGAATTAGGACGAGTGGGTCCCGGTTTAAGTTCAATATTGTTGGCACAAAGAAGGAGCAGCAGCAGCATTTTTTTAAAGCATTCAGTAATAGCCTGAAGGGACGCGTGCACCCCCTGTTGTAGTCAGGGTATGAGGTAGAAGTTGAGTACGTGGTATGAGCTTTGCTTGGGCCCAGGAGAGCACAGACTAGCATTGTGGCCAGACAGCAGTTTCTGTCCTTACACATGTGTGGGAGAGATGGAACATACTGAGGAGGTGGGAGAGTAAATGATAATGTGCCACGTGGGTGGGAATAGCTCATTATGATAGTTAGTTGTACATGTGGCTGGAAGACAAGGAGGCAAGGCAAGGGGCACGGGGATTCCCACAAGTTATGGTTGAAGGCTCTTGTATAATCCAGAGAGGTGTCTGGTTCCAGCAGATTTGGAAGAATGACTATGAGGCACATGAGTGCTAGGAGAAGTGACTGTATGATATGTGTAAACGATATTATAATGTCATGCGCCGTGCACTGACCTTATGTACACAGTGAGCCAGGGAATACAGTCTATGCCTGGAGTTGTTCCTCAAAATAGGGAGCAGTTTGTTTAGGGAACTACTGGTGTGGACTATTCAGTGTGTTGAAGGTTAGGGAAGGGGTTTGGAAGTAGGGATAGAGGGTGTAGAGTGTGCTACAGAAGTGCTATAGTGTAGCCTAAGCAGAACTTGGCAAGGGAGGGATGTATGTAGCCAGGGGTTAGAACTTGAGGATTCAGTAGGAGTGTTGCCTGGTACAGTTAATATCTGAAGAACCAGTAGTCTCTGGGGGCTGGAGGAACCAGCGACCAATCAGCAAGGACACAGAAGTTGAGTATGGGTCCAATGTTAGGAGAGAGATATGGGGGAAAGTGCCCAATGAGCAGTGGGAGGGGAGAAGGCGCATTTAATGAGTGGCGGGGGGAAGGGACCCCAGCTACGGCAAAAGCCATATTTTCCCCATCCGAGAAGCCGACTGGAGGGCACTTCAATCAGAGAGGAGCGCTGTGCGCTTTGCACTAATCAGGAACCTTGTCCAGAGAAAAGCAGCCCATTAGGACTTCCAAAGATTGTCCCGGCTGTCCTTGGTTTCCTCACCTGGAAGGATGGCTCTGGGGCCAGCGTGAGATGGGCAGTGCAGCCGGGTGGTCTCCCCTGCCATGGTCCATGAGTGGAGGGCTTCAGCCCAGTAGGGCTTGGTCTGCAGGGAGATAGAGAGAGAGAGAGACAGACAGGGATAGATTGAGGGCCAGCTAGGCCAAGGGTAATCAGTGGGCATGGAGCTAGGACAAAGGAAAAGTTAAGTTAATAGCAGGGGACCAGACTATAATGTCGAGTGTGAGACCTGCTCTCAATTCAACCAGGACACACGGAGAAGGTGACAGCAGTCCCTTGAAGCCCATCTTCTCAAGCTAAAAATGGCATCGATGGAAAAGGAGCTCCAGAAGCTCAAAAGCACCTCTTCCTCCTTGACTGATTCCTGTAAGAAGAAGAAGAGGGACAAAGAAAAACACTGGGACCAGGAGCGGTCCCCCTCTCACCCGAAGCTGCCCTTGGGCACTTTGGGTGAGCAGCGCCCCTTTTCCTCCAGGAAGACTGGCACTGCGGCCAAGCCAGCACTCCCTCCTAAAGTGCAGACTTCGGTCCCCCCACCGCCACTGGTAACCATGACCGCGGGCGCCTCGGACACCTCTGAGGCCTCAGCCGCCCTTAGGTCCATCACAACCTTGGGTTCTAAGCTGGCAGGCATGGCCGATAAACCGCTCATTGGACCCCCCCCCCCCGAGCGCCTGGCAGGGGTTGATAAGTCAGGGGTTGGTGTCTTTAACTCCTGAGCAACCTAGGTAGGTAGGTAAGTTGGTCGTCAGACCCTCCGTCAATCGCTCAACCACTTCGCGTCTGTTGGACCTTCCTGGCGGTCCTAATGACAAACAGCTGGACATCAGCTCCATCCCAGCTGGGGGGGCAAAGGCTGCCCCTGGGTTCCCTCCATGGTGAGCCCCCATCTCCTCCTCCATCAGAGCTTTCGCCGTTGTCCCCAGAACCACAGGACCTGGTGGACAGAGACCTTCTGTCAGAAGTTCCTGATGCAGGAGCTTCCACAAGCTTAACGTTAGCTCTGCCAGACCCTGCTCCCCCTCAGCACCCATCGGCCCCTTTGGTTCCTCTGTTGGGGCCTCCATTGGGCCATCCCCCATTGGGGCCTCTGTCAGGTGTGCCTCCACCTTCAGGCCCTTCGTCAGGGCCGCTGTCAGCCTTTCCGCCACTGGGGCCTCCGTCTGGCTTTGTACCTTCAGGGCCACCATCAGGCTACCCTCCATCAGGGCCTACATCAGGCTTTCTGCCATAAGGCTACCCTCCATCAGGCCCGATGCTGGATCATTTTTTTGGCAGGTTATTCTTATTACCCCTCTGATGGGGTTCCAAATGGCTCATTTCCAGCTGTCTGGTTATGCCCATCATTATTCTGCACCAGGCTTCTCAACACATGGAACCCATGCCATGGGTTCAGGCTATCATTCAGGGTGTCAGGCCTATCACCCACCACCACCGCCTCCTACTCCACCTCTTCCACAGCCACAGGTGGACTTCCAAGAGATTTTACAGTCCTGGTGGTCTCTAAGACAAAATCCCAGTTAGTCTTGGAATTTGACAGCAGACAGTCATGCCCTTTGGAGACAGGAAGACCAAATCAGACCCGTGGGCAATTTCTCAGGTCACACCTCAAGTCTCGACATCAGGCCTGACAAAAAGCTGTGTGCAGGCCTTGACGTCAGATGTGCCCCATTAGGAAAGGAGTCTGCTCCTCCAAACAGAGAACCTTTGGACTCTGATGATTCGGATTCATCCTCTGAGGGTTCAGGATTCAAGACCCCTCCGGAGGAGGAACCTGTCCCTAGAGAATCCCCCAAGTCACCCTCTGAGGATCTCTCCTTTGTAGACCTCCTGAAACAAATGGTGGAAGCACAAGACTGGAAGTCAGATGCTCAAGACCCAAAATGTCCGAGGTTAGCTGAGCGCCTAGATTTTCCCCCTAACTAGTCCGGTTCTCACCCCTCATAGGCTGGAACCCCACGAGGATCTGTCCTCTACCATCTGGCAGATGCCCTCCTCTATCCCGGCTTTGGTCAAAAAGGCAGACCGAGTTTGTAGGACACCAGAGGACAAAGACCACCTCAGCATACATCCAAAGGCTGACTTGGTGGTCATCACTGTGGCCCACGATAGGTCCGCCAAATCTAAGCACCTTAGTACTTTCCCTCCTGACAGAGTCCAGACAATTGGACCAGTTCAGGAGAAAGTTCTACTCCTCCAACAGTAGCCATTCATGCACTTAATTACATGGCACACATGCTAGTGTACCAAAAATCTTTGTTCCGCCAGCTTGAGCTCATAGTCAAGGCTCTCCCAGACTCTGAGTCTAAAACTGCCTTGGCAGACACCCTCTGGTCTGCTAAGGTGGCCGGGCATCACTCTCTTAGGGCCATCTATGATGCAGTGGACTCCTCTGCCAGAGGAACAGCCACAGCAGTGAGTCTTTGCAGGTTCGCTTGGTTAAGGGTGTCCAGTCTGGCACCTGATGTCCAGGCTGCCATTCAGGATGTCCTCTTCAGAGGCTCAGTCCCATTTAGCGGAGATGCCCTGGACATTATCACAAGCCTTTAAGGTAAGGGTACTGTCCTCAGGTCAGTGCATACTATGTATCACCCAAAACCTCTGCCTAAGTGTCCCTTTTGTCGTCAAAACATACACCAGACAAAACAACAGCAAGCACCTAGGCACCAATTCAAATAAAGGGCTCCTAACACTGCCACCACCCATCCAGCCAAAACCCAGACAGCTACAGAGGCAGCCCTCCTTAACCCTCCTTCTGTCTCTTGACTCACTGCCTGCACTCCCTCCTCCTCGTTTATCGGAGGAACCGGTGGATGGAAGGTTCACAATGCACCTGGAAGACTGGGAAGCCATCGCAACAGATGCCTGGGTCATTCAGCTGATCAAGCTTGGTCACACTCTCGAGTTTCACGAAAAACCCCCAAGCAGACCTCTGGGGTTTTCCCACTATCCAAGGGCACATCTTCTCCTGTTAAGGGAAGAAATCATGGCTCTTCTTTGAAAACAGGCAATAGAGCCAGTGCCTGCAAACCAGATTGGGAAGGGATAATATTCCCACTTCTTTCTGGTGCCAAAAAAGATGGGGGATCTGCACCTGATACTGGACCCCAGCACCCTAAACCTGTACATTGAATATAAGCGGTTTTGGATGCTGACATTCCAAGGCCTGTTGCCTCTCTTGTCCAAGGGATAGTGGCTTTGCACCCTCTACATGCAGGATGCGTACTTGCACATTCCAGTCTTTCGACTACGCCGCAGGTTCCTCAGGTTCCTTTTCCAAGGGGAACATTACCAGTTCAAAGCCTTCCCTTTTGGCCTGTCTTTAGCACCGCATGTCTTTACCAAGTGTATCGTGGTTGTGGCAGGAGCCTTGAGGAGTTAGGGGCATTATGGCTTTCCTTACCTTGACAATTGGCTACTTGCAGCCCCGTCGAGGGAGGGATTGGAGGCTTCCCTGTCAGCTACCCTGCACTTTTTTGAGCTACTGGGTATCACTGTCAACTACCCCAAATCACAGCTCACTTCTACCCAGTGCCTGCAATTTATTGGGATGGATCTGGATACAATCCAGGGTATGACCTTTCTTCCCCTGGACAGGGCAGAGGCTCTGCAGAGGCAGGCCCAGCTGGTAGCCTCCAACAGACAAGTCTTGGCCAAGGCAGTTCTTCGCCTTCTTAGCCTCATGGCACCAGCCATCCCCACCGTCCCCTTGGCCAGACTCCACATGCGTATTTCTCAGTGGACTCTCAGATCCAAGTGGGACCAGAGGGCGGACAATCTGGACTGCAGTGTCACGGTCTCCGGCCCGATGCAGAGAGATCTGCTCTGGTGGCAGAACTCCGACAATCCTACCCAAGGAGTCCCTTTCCAGGCCCCTCTTCACTTCCAAACCCTGACCACAGACACATCAGGGATGAGATGGGGGTGCTCACCTAGGGAATCACAGGACCCAGTGCTTGTGGTCCCCTACAGAACTATACTTGCATATCAATGTGCTTGAAATTAGCAGTTCTGAATACACTACAGGCTTTTCAACACCTGCTTTGTCAGGGTATGCTGTTGATCCAATTGGACAACATGTGCATAGTGTAGTACCTCAACAAGCAGGGGGGTACCCGCTTGTACCCTCCATGCAGGGAAGCTATGTGGGTCTGGAATTGTGCTGTTCCACACAGGATTCACCTCCTTGCAGTCCACATTACAGGCATGCAGAATGTCGTCGCAGAGTCTCAGCCACACCAGGGTAAGAACGCATGAGTGAGAGCTAAAGTAGGATGTAATAAATCACATCTTCTAGATGTGGATCTGTTCACAGCACCATCCAATGCAAAACTTCCCAAGTTTTGCTCGTTCGATCCTGCATATAGTGCTTTCTAGTGAGACGTGTGTTGGACAGGAAGGTTTCTGTATGCTTTTCCTCTCTTCCCCTCTTCCCCATTCTGCAAAGGGTGCTGATCAAGCTTCAAGTAGAGGGGGCTCAAATGATCCTGATTGCCCCTTTTTGGCCTCGACAAATATTGTTTCTGCTTCTTCAACAGCTAGCAGTGGAGCCTCTGGTTCCTCTGCCGCTTTATCCGACAGCCCCCGACTGGGCAATCATCTGGAAGCAATCGACTGCCGCAGTGGAGCTAAGCTGCCTGCACCAAGCCTTTTCCCTGCCCACCCAGAAGCTCTCATTAATCAGGAGCCGACGGCCCCCGACTGGGCAATCATCTGGAAGTGACCGGCGGCTGCAGCAGAGCTAAGCTGCCGGCACCGTGCCTTTTCCCTGCCCACCCAGAAGCTCTCATTAATAGGTAGCCGATAGCCCCCGACCAGGCAATCATCTGGAAGCGACCAGCGGCTGCAGCGGAGCTAAGCTGCCGGCACCGTGCCTTTTCCCTGCCCACCCATAAGATCTCATTAATCGGGTAAGCCCTCTGAAACTTCTGGGGACTGAAAACGGGTTGTGATTGGCTGTAGATTATACCAGGTCATTCCCATTGGCCAGAGCTCCTGTGGCCTTTGTTCTGATTGCTCCGGCTTCATCACTACAAACCAAGAGACTCTGCAGCTCTGTATGCTGCTTAGCAGGGCCAGGGAACTGTCAAGGGGCTCTTGGTGAACCTGGGGGATAATTTTGACGGGGAAAGAAATGACTGCTCACTCAGACGCTGTATCTTTCTCTATACACCGATTATTTAACAACTTTGTGTATTTGTGGGATTTTGTTATGGGTAAAGAACAGTGAGATATGAGTATTTTATTCCCTGTCTTTTTCCTCTCAAAAGTCTGTCGCCTTGTTACCTCCTGTTTCCCCCTGTCTCTAAACTACTCTAAAACCGAACCTTTCCCCTTGAGTTGTCTGCATTTTTTCTTTTTTTTTCAAATTCAGTTTTTTCCTCCAGCCAGTGGAACTCTCTCAGGCATCCTGTAGTACCCCCTGACTCTATGTCCGTGCCTGAGAGGCCTCCTGAAACCTGGCACCAGCCCGGCTATCCCCCCCCAGCTCTGAGCCCCCCGAGGTAGGGCCGCCCTATCCACCCAGGGTACTCTATCTGCAAATTTGGGCCGGGCTGGGCTCAGCCCAGGTAAGGAGTGTCCCCGGCAGTGGAGTGTGGTCCTGGTGGCTACAGGTGCCATCGCCTATCCACTTGACTGGGTATTTTTGCTTTGTCCCCACCCCACCTCCCTCGTTATTCCCTCCCTCTCCCTGATAGAGTCTGGCATACAATGACGCCAGGGAATGTCTTGCCGTAACTCCGCAACCCTCTGTTTCTGGCCCTGAGCATTGCTGTACCTCCGGTCTCCACCAGAGGTCGCTGCAGTGCCGGGCGGAGAATCCCTGGCTCCCCGAGGAAGGAGAGCTGTCCTCAAGACGCTCAATGCTTCCTCCCCCCCGTCGACCCCCAGCGACCTAGGCTCACTCTCAAACCCAGGTCGCCAGCATGGCGCGAGGTGTGGCGTCCAGCGCCTCAACCCTCAGCGCCACCGGGCCGGCCTCTTTTTGGTTTTTAGCTACACATTTAAATTGTAGATAAAAAATGCCACTTTGCTGTTACTTATGCCCCACTGCTCCCCACCCCCCTCCCATCTCCAAACTCCCTTGTATTCCTTAAAAGTCATCTTCTCTGGTGCCACATCTAAATTAATGCTCTAGTCTGGTCGCTGCCTCCCCTCTCCCTGTAAGCATTAGTCTCTTTTGTCCTTGTCTGTGCCTCACACCCACCTCGTTAATTTTACTCACTCTTTTGTCTGCATTCCCTACTTAATAATCTCCCTTCTCTATTTCCCCAGGAGCAACGACCCCCAACTGGGCAACCATTTGGAAGCGACCGGCAGCCACAGCGGAGCTAAGTTGCCAGCACCACGCCTTTTCCCTGCCCGCCCAGAAGATCTCATTAATCGGGTAAGCCCTCTGAAATCTCCGGGGACTGAAAATGGGCCGTGATTGGCTGTAGACTACACCAGGTCGTTCCCACTGGCCGGTGTTCCTGCGGCCTTAGTTTTGATTGGCCCGGCTTCATCACTACAAGCCAAGGGACTCTGCAGCTCTGTATGCTGCTTAGCAGGGCCAGGGAACCTGCAAGGGGTTCTTGGTGAACCTGGGGGATAGTTTTTCTCCCGGCCACCCTCCCCCACCCCCACGGCTAATTAAATATACCTTCCCCCAACCCTTCCTGATCCCACGCGCCTTATTTCTACAGCCAACAAACAGAATACCTCTGTAACCCCCTTGTCTCCTCCCCCAAGGAGGTGCATGCCTGCCACAGCTTCATTTAAAATGTTGCCCTTAACATTTACTCTATGCCTTGTTCTTATCAGCACCTGTGATATACCTCATGGATCCTTTACTGCTGCCTATCAGCTTTCCCCAGGATCTTCCCTAGAGTTTGAAAATACCTTTCGTAATCTAGAGAATGTCTTCCTGCCTGCAAATTATAACAGTCCTGGCCACTTCACAGCTACACCACCCAGCTGTCCTTCTATGTTCCCATTGCTGTTATCACATCCCTTCATTACCTCCACTAGCAGCCTTTTGCTTGCCTTTCTGCACCCATCACCCTGTCATGAGGTTCCTGCACATAAATGGTGCAACCATGCATGCATGAAGGGCAAGTCACGGCCCTTCCGTCTGCTTCTGGTTGCATTAAAAAAAATACTCATGCTACTCCTCATTTGCGCAGGTAAAGTTGAGCTAATCCTGGACCTCCGCACCATATTAATGCCCCTGCTGACCTTTCTAACTTAAAGGGGCTATCCTTCTTGCACATAAACGCTTGCAGCCTCCTAAAAACACTTGATGAAATACACACCTGGTCCTCCCACTGTACTCCAGATGTACTTGTTATTACTGAAACATGGCTAAGATCTAATACCCTGGACCACGAGGTCAATATTCCTTCATGTAAAATGTTTAGAGCAGATAGGTTAACTGAAGCAGGGGGGTAGCTATCTATACCCGCGACAACAGTGTCACTTCTGTTGTTGACTCACTTTCAGTACCAAAAGAATTTGAGTGCTTAACCCTAAAGATCAAACTCTCTAAATTCACCTCCCTATGTATCATTGGGTGCTATAGACACCCCTCAGCTAGCCTCTCACTGTTAAAGCACCTAAAGAACCTATTAGGCACTATGAATACAGAAGTAATCATCTTGGGTGACCTGAACCTGAACTGGCTTTCCCCAGCTTCTACACCTCTAAAAGAACTATGTGACAAACATGGACTCACTCAATTGATAAACGAAGCTACCCACCCCAATTCCAAACACCCCGTGTGTAGCACACTGCGCAACCTAATTCTAGTAAGTAAGTCCCATCTAATCTCCCATTCAGGAGTGTTTTTCAATGACCTTAGTGATCACTGTGCCATTGCATGTGTAAGATCCGTACAATATCCAGCCTCGTCCAATTCAAAGTACATCTTCAAGAGATGCAAAAGGAACTTTAAAGTCAATGCATTCCTCTGTGACCTCCAGTGTGCTGACTTGCAAAGGTTTTACCTTGCCCCTTCTGTGGAAGAGGCGACAGAGGTCCTCCAATCCATACTGTCTAACGTACTCGATGTGCATGCACCTATGGTCAGGAGTAGAACAAAAAAGAAATCCTGCCCCTGGTTTACTGGAAACCTAAAAGCTACACTATGGAATAGGGATGCCCTGTGGAAAAGGGCTAAGAAGTCTAAGTTGGCCGCTGATTGGTCTGCCTTTTGAACTGCAAGAAATAGCTGTACAAAGCTCATTAGAGTTGCTAAATCCAGTTACCTTCCGTGCAGAGCTAAATGCATCCACCAACTCCGCCACTAGGTTCTGGAAAATCCTAAGGGAGATAGAAGGACACCGTTCCCCCAGCACACTACCTACTAAAATCTCTTCTAATGGCACCCACACCACTGACAAGTACGCAATCCTCGACCTCTCAATAACCATTTTACTACAGCAGGGATAGCCTTTGACACATCTCCAGCAAATGTCATCAGATCAAAGTTGCAAAACCAGAACTCCGAATGTCAAAATATAGCTGTCCAGGTGCCATGTACTACTTTCTCGTTCCAATCAGTTACCATTAAACAAGTCGAGGATACTCTCCTTAATCTCGATACAAAGAAAGTGCAGGTGCAAATTTGATCGAGACGTTCTTTCTAAAGCTAGCCTACTTTATACTCGCCCCCTCCCACTGCCCACCTTTTTAACCTTTCTCTCAACCAAGGCACCCTCCCTAAGATCTGGAAGACAGCACATGTTATTCCTTTATTTAAATCAGGGGATCCCTGTGACCTTAATAATTATCGGCCTATTTCCTTGCTCCCAGCTCTGTCTAAATTACTGGAGAAACTAGTTAATGAGCAGCTTAGAACGCACATAGAAAACTCCAACATGCTAAACCCAATCCAGTCTGGTTTCAGACCACTTCACAGTACTACAACAGCACTTGCCAAGGTCATAAACGACTGGCAGATTGCTCTTGTCAACAAACGATACATCTGTGCCCTGTTTCTAGACCTTAGTTAGGCCTATGATACAGTGGATCATGATCTGCTCCTAATGACGTTAAAGTTGGGGTGAAAAACCAGGCACTAAATTGGTTTGCCAACTACCTTACAGACAGAGATCAGCAGGTAAAGGCAGAAGGTGTCGTATCTCCAAAAAAAACACTCCTAAGAGGAGTGCCTCAAGGGTCAATACTTGGCCCACTGCTTTTTGCTATCTATATAAACCAAATAGACAGCGGTCTTCAGTCAGCAAAAATACACCTTTTCACTGATGACACTGCTCTACATCGACAGACTAACACCGGAGCTTGCCTGTGTGGACCTCCAAAATGACTTTGAAGTACTTCAGAAAAATCTGCTTGACCTGAAACTCCTACTAAATGCAAAAAAAAAAAAAAACCAAGCCATGCTTTTCTGTTCCTTAGTATCTTCAACAAAAAAACAACCAAACTGACACAAACCTCCAAATCAGCACCTTCCTGGATGAAAAACTGGAGTTTGTGAAGAAATTCAAATATTTGGGGGTCTGGATTGACTCTAAGCTGTCCTTCCTTGATCACTTAGATGAGCTCGCCAAAAAATTGAAAAAAGACTCGGCATCTTCTTCTGCATAAAACACTCACTAACCCCGGAGGCTAGAAAACTCCTTGTCCAGGCAAATTTTATGCCACTTCTGGACTATGTGGACTTCTTGTATAGCCAATGCGCCAGCTTGGCTCTTTCCAAACTCGACACCCTTTACCACAGAGCCCTCAGGTTTATCTCTGATGCACCATACTCCATTCATCACTGCACCCTTTATGCTTTCATAGGTTGGAGTTCACTTAGCTTGAGGAGGCAAAAAAATGCCGTACTCTGGACTTATAAGGCCATAACTCACAAGCTTCCTCTATACCTTATAGGCTGTCTGCCCATCTGCCCCCCCCCCAGTATCTATCCACTTAGAAATCTCGCCTACATATCCCTTGCTATTCCCAAAGTTGGAATGCGCTTGGCAGAGCTCCATAGCTACGCCTTCCAGTGCTCTGGAACAAGATACAAAAATCCCTAAGGCTAACTCATCCTGTAACACTATTCCGATTCAAAGCCATGCTCCGAAAAACCTTCCCCGAGGTCTGCTAGTGCTTCAAATAGGAGAATAGCATTCAAATGGCCAACCCACCTTCTAATTGTTTATCTTCCATCAGGCTTGTCTACTAGGATATCAACCCAGGAGACTCTCTCTCTGAATAGCATTTCAAATAACTGACAACCCCCATTCCCTATCTATTACATTCCTGGCATCCCTTCCTTGTCCTTACCTCTGTACTGTCCCTACTGCCCCATCTACCCTTCCTCCCTTCTCTTCTTTCTTTCCTCTTCTATTCTGTCTTGTCATTATCACATCATTGTATTCACTAGTAGTCTATATTCTCCAGTACGCTACCCACAGGTCATATAGACCTCGTCATTCTACAGCTGTGCAAACCTCATGTAATCTCCACTTATTGTGTTTGAATCTGTGTACACGTGTATTGAATCATTGACTTTCCTATGTACTTATGTGTATAGCTTGCTAGTGATTATTAGCCTGTTGCATATCACATGTACTACCTTGCCCTTGTCTGCCTTGTACATTAATACTGTCATTTTATGCTCACTATAGATTTTATGTTACAGCCTATCAGGCTACTGTATTGTTCCCAAGTCCATCTTGTAAATGAGCTCGTCTCAATGGTGTTTCACCTGGTAAAATAAAGATGTTGATTGATTGATTGATTGTCATGATTTATTGACCCAGGAAGGGGGCATGCTGGTCCATCCAGGTCTGAAGTCCCTTCACCTTCACATGTGGCTCCTCAAGACATAATTGCTTCCAGATTTGGAGTTTCCCCTTGGGTAGCTCAGGTCCTGGTAGATGCCAGAAAGCCACCTACCAGAACAACATACGCTATGAAATTTAAGTGCTTCTCCAACTGGGCCACCTCGAATGATTGGGAACCATTTCCATATCCTGTTCCTCAGGTCATGGAATACCTCCTTCACCTATCTGACCTGGGCCTGAGTTATTCCTCTCTGAAGGTGCAACTGGTGGCCATTTCTGCCTACTACATCATGGTGGAGGGCAAAACTCTGGCTCAGTTGGAGGTTTCCAAAACTTTCTTAAAAGGAATTCTGCATTTGAAACCCCCGGTGCATAACCCTGCTCCACCATGGGACCTCAACTTCATTCTGGAGAAATTGACTTTGCCTTCTTTTGAACCAGGAAGTACACGTGATATGTGCTTTTTGTCATGGAAAGCACTTTTTTTAGTTGCTGTTACTTCTGCTCAAAGTATTTCCGAGCTTCAGGCCCTGATGTGTAAAGAGCATTATTTGATTTTTCACAGAGACTGGGTGGCTCTGTGTACTAATCCGAAGTTTCTCCCAAAAGCTGTCTCAGAGACCACTCTGAATCAGTCTCTTCAGCTGCCAGTCTATTACTCTGAGCATGCTAATCAGGGGAGGCACTTCTGCAGACGTTAGATGTTCACAGAATTTTACATTACTGCACTAACAAGATAAAAGCTGTCTGGAAAATGGACCAACTTTTTGTTTCTTTCGCACCCAAGCGAGAAGGTGCGGCAGTTTCTAAGCAATGCCTTTCCAGATGGTTGTCCCACTGCCTTGGTTTTTGTTGCCAGAAGTATGGCAAAGTCCTTCCGGGGCAGGTTAAAGGACATTCTACCAGGGGCATGGCTGCCTCTACAGCCTGTTTCAGAAATGTGTCAGCCACAGAAATTTGTGCGACCACCACTTGGAGTTCTGTCCACACTTTCACTAAACACTACAGTTTGGACATCGCCTCCAGGCGCAGGGCTGGTTTTGGAATGACTGTCCTCCAGGGACGCCTGTCCTGAAGCTCTTACTACTTTTCGGCAGATTCCTTCAAGCCTCCCATGTTTCTTCCTGTCTCATGGACTCTTATTGCTTGGGACTCAGTTCTGCAAGTAATTACCTACTGCAAGAGCCCTCTCGAAGTAAGATAGTACAGTTATGTAACAACTTACCGTAACAGTAGATCTTCGAGAGAGGCACTTGCAGTAGGTAACCTTTTTCCCTCCCTCCTTCTCCCTTTTTAGTGTGTAGCTCCTTTTCCTTGAGCCTTTGCTTGGCTCCAGGAACTTTTTTCCTATTCTCCTGTCATGCCTCTTGGAGGTCTCTGGAGGGAGAACTGGAGGGTGGATGTGGGGACCGCCTACTATATAGTGTCACATTGATGTCCATCACGTGGTGTCGGGTGGGCGGACTCTGCTAAAGTTTCCGTGTGGTCCTGATGCCAGGGGGTGCAGTCTTACAATTGATTACCAATTAAAAAAAAAAATACATCCAGTACTCCTGGTAAAATTCAGGGAGAATAATTTTATTAATACAAAGAAAAATAAAATTATTATAAGTAGTTACCTACTGCAAGAGCCTCTCTCAAAGATCTGCTGTTATGGTAAGTTATTACGTAACTGTACTCCTGGTACTACACTTTAGAACATGGTCCAAAACTGTTGGCAGTCCATGTCCCAGGTGCCCAAAGCACCTTGGCAGACAGGCAAAGCCCGTCGCAGTCCAGAATGCATGAGTGGGAGCTGCTGACCTTGGTAGTATAAGACCTGTTCAACAGGTGGGGTTGTCAAATTGGACCTTTTTGTGTCCCCACTCTGTAAAACTGCCGCTTTTCTGCTCACTTGCTCCAGGGCCTGGGGCTTTCTAGTGAGATGTGTTGTCCCTCCCTTGGAAAGTTAGGTTCCTTTACACCTTTCTTCCCTTCCCTCTACTTCAGAGGGTGCCGATCAAGCTGCAGATGGAAGAAAAAAGCAGAGATAGTAAGACTACAAGGGGAGGGGGGTGTGTGTGGAGGAGACTAGAAGAAGACGGACATGTTGAGCAAGTACTTTTGTTCAGTATTTACGAAAGGGGGGGTGGGTGACAGACCACAGTTAAAGGAAAAGGGCATTAATGGAAGGAAAATAGATACTAGCCCATTTATGGAGGAGAGAGTCCTCAAGGAGCTAGAGAAACTAAAGGTGGATAAGGCAATGGGACCGGATGGGGTGCACTCCAGGATACTGAGGGAACTTAGGAAGGAGCTCACTGTACCCTTGACAGCTCTGTTCAACCAGTCACTGGTTATGTGGGTGGTGCCAAGGGACTGCAGGAGGGCAGATGTGGTTCCACTTCACAAGAGTGGGAATGAGGAGGAGGCAGGAAACTGCGGACCAGTAAGCCTACTGTCGGTGGTGGGTAAACTTATGGAAACACTACTAAAAGATAGGATTGTGGAATACCTTGCAGCCAGTGGGTTGCAGAATCCAAACCAGCATGGGTTCACAGAGGGATCTTGCCAGACAAACCTGACTGATTACTTTGACTGGGTGACTAGGGAACTGGATCAGGGAGGAGCGGTGGATGTGGCCTACCTAGATTTCAGTAAGGCCTTCTACACTGTTCTGCACAGAGGGAGTGGTAAACAAGCTGGGCAGCCTGGGAGTAAGGCCAAAGGTAGTAAACAGGGTACAAAATTATCCTGAGTACCAGAAGCCAGAGGGTTGTGGTAAATGGGGTACACTCGGAGGAAGGAGAGGTAACTAGCGAGGTACCACAGTGGTCAGTTCAGGGACCAGTCCTCTTCAATGTTTTCATTAGTGACATTGCAGGAGGACTGAAAGGGAAAATATGCCTGTTCACAGATGACACAAATATCTGCAACAGAGTGGACATACCTGAAGGGGTAGACAGAATGAGGAATGACCTGATAAAACTGGTGGAATGGTCAAGGGTATGGTAGCTAGGCTTCAGTGCTAAAAAGTGCAAAATTATGCACATAGGGCACAGGAATCCAAGGGGCAATGTACCAATTGGGGAGGGGGGGTGAGAAGTGATGACCACAAAACAGGAAAGGGACCTGGTGGTTAAAATTCTAGTTCAATTTTAGTTGGTATCCATCTGTATCCCCCTACCCGAGGCTGAAAATAGGCAAAAAATTGTCTAGTCCTCCTTCCCGGTCAACAAAAACTAAATAAATAAATAAAATAAATTATATCTGATGACCCGACGGTGGCAAGATAGAGAAATAAGGCAGTAGGAAAGGCTAAGTAGAATGTTGGGGTACATACGGAGGGTTATCAATCAATCAATCAATCAATCAATCAATCACTTTATTTAACCAGGCATAAACACCATTGAGCAAGCTAATTTTCAAGGTGGTCCTGGGCATTAATACAATACAGTACACTTCATAAGATTACAATTACGGTGGACAACGGTGCAAAAAAACAAAAACAAAAAATTGTGAAGGTGCCGGGCAATATGGGCCTATACATACCAGTCAACATAATTAACATGCAAAGGTACATAATGGTAAGCTTTCTGGAATGAGAAGAGACAACAATCCCATATAGTCTCCGCTAAGTAAGAGCTCATACCTAAATGATAAAAAATAAGGCGGTATTAAGGAATAGGGTAGAAATTGGGGTGAAAGAGTAGGCAGCCAAGAGGGAGGCCAGAATAGGTAAAAGGTAGAGAATAGGCAGGGCCATTTCGGAATAATGGAACTAGGCTTGCAGGTCCTAGGTTTCTGTTGTTAAGAATGTGGGGTGGATGAGATACTTGGGCGTAGGATTTGAGAGTGGCACCCAGGGCTTAGGGGTCATAGGCATCTGAAACAGTTGCATGATTCCTTCAGATAATCCATTAATAGAGCTTTGAATGTGAAAATGCTTGGAAGTGAGGATAATTTTAATGAGTCTTGCATAGTGTTCCAAAGTGATGGAAGTGAGAAGGTGATTGTTGCCGAGTCAAGGGTAGTTTTCACTCTAGGAATCTGGAAGTAGATTATGGAGAAGCGTCTCAGGCCATAGGAACCTTTAGCCCGTTTGAAGAAGTTCAAGATGTATGCAGGGAGGTTATCAGATAATACTCTAAAAAAACAGAGGAGAGCATTCTTTTTTCTCCTAGTTGAGAGTGAGGTCCATCCCGAAACCTGGTATAGATGACAGTGATGTGTACCACGGGGTAGATTTAGGATAAATCTTGAAGCCCGGTGGTAAAGGGCATCCAGTTTGTTTAGCATTGTTGATGGGCAATGACTGTAAAGGAAGTCAGCGTAGTCCAGTATAGGTAGGAATGTAGTTTGTACTAGTCTCATTCTGGCTTCTAACGTAAGTAAGTGTTTAATGCGATAGAATAAACCTAATTGCTGTCTTAGTTTCTTCGAGGTTTCATTTAAGTGGCACAGAAAGTTGAGCTTGTTATCCAGCCAGAACCCTAGGTATTTAAAGGTATCAACTACTTCAAGGGGTTCATCTAAGAGTGTTTGGATCTGTATGATATGTGGACATCCGGAGTAGACTTTGGTGAGAGAATCATTGCTTCGTTTTTAGGCGTTGAGGAAGAGCATAGGTGATAAGGTTTGTATTGGAGGAATTGCGAAGTCTTTGTGTAATATACTCATGGGCCAATCCAAGGATGAATTTGTGGTATAGAGTACAGTATCATCTGCGAATAAGTGCACATTGGCTGTGCCCAGCTGCAAGTCCAGATTATTGATGTATATTGCAAAGAGGATAGGGCCCAGGATGGAGCCTTGTGGGACTCCTCGTAACAAGGATTTTTGTGGGGACAGATCTCCTGTGGCTTTGATTTGTTGTAACCTATTGGTTAGGTAGCTGGTGAACCATTTAATGGCAGAACTGTCAAGTCTGATGTTACTCAGTGCAGTAAGCATGATGGTATGATCCACAGTTTCGAAGGCCTTACTTAGATCAAGGAAGAGGGCAAATACATGCTTCTTAGAGTCCAAGGCCATTTGCCAGTCTGTAGTTACTTTGGCAAGAGCCGATATTGTACTGTGTTTGGCTCTGAAGCCGGACTGAGCCGGGTTTAGCAACTTTTGTGAATCCAAATGTTCTCTAAGTTGGATGTTGACAATTTTTTCAAGTAATTTAGAGAGGATGGATAGTATAGAAATAGGCCAGTCATTGTTCAGATCACTCAGATCCCCAGTCTTGAATAATGGTAGGATGTGGGCAGTTTTCCACGAGACAGGTAGTTCACCTTGAATCAGAGAGGTGTTGAATAAGTGTGTAATGGGGGCGGTCAGATGGGTATGGCCAAGTTTTAGGAAGTAAGATTCAATATTATCTGCACCCGCACTCTTTTTTGTATCCAATGAAAGGAGGAGGTCCTCCACTTGCTTGAGCGTAAATGTGAGGAAGCTGAAGGAGGTGGGATGCGGTTGGTTATGGTTGAGGTTATCAGTGAAGCCAACAGTGTAGTCTCTTGCTGGGCTAAGTTTGCTGATAGGTGAGGTGTCAAAGGCAAGCCCTGCAGTGGCAAAGTGATCATTTAACTTCTCTAGTATATCAGCTTTGTCTGTATAGGTGGTACCATCAGACACAATTTTGTTTGGAAGGGGTGTTGCAGTGGACTGACCTTCGACTTCTTTGAGGATGTTCCAAAATTTGGCAGAGCTGTTTTTATTGACTTCTAGTTCTTTTTGGAAGTACCTAGCTTCTTCTGACCTAATTAGCTTGGTACAAGCATTCCTAGTGGTACGGAATACTAACCAATCGGCCTCCAGGTGGGATTTCCTCGCTTTTTTCCACCAGTAGTCCCTATCCCTAAGTGCTTTCTTCAGGATGGGAAAGAACCAGCCAGGAGTTTAATTTTTTGATTTGATCAGTCTTAGGTTATCACAAGCTGAAAGAGGGAGGTGGTATTTACCCCTCTATAGATCGATGGTGAGACCCCACCTGGAGTAGTTTGTCCAGATCTGGAGGCCCCATCTCAGGAAAGACATAGATTGGGTAGAGGCGGTGCAGAGGAGGGCAATCAAAATGGTGCATGTCCTGCAGTAGATGCACGAAGAGGAAAGACTAAAAGAATTAAATATGTACTCACTGGAGGGATAGAAGGGAAAGAGGGGACATGATTGAAACATTCAAATACTTCAAGAGTATCAATAAGGTACAGGAGGGTGGCATTTTTTTTATTATTTTTTTATTTAAATATTTGGTAACCAGGAAAGGTATCCTGAGCTGAAGCTCATTTCCAGGTGTGACCCAGGGAGAAACTGGGAAGTGGGGTACCAAAAAACATAACAATTTTCTTAAGCAATACAGTCAATAACAAATCATAAGCAGTACAAAATTTCAGAGGCAACAGAGAACCGTGTGCAGGATCACAAGTATGGTAAAGCAGTGTACATTGATAAATTGCAAGACTGTGTACAATAGTAATCATGTGAGATACAAGGCAGTGTCAACAGCTAGGTAGTTACGATATAAAGTAGGGAAAAACATATTAGAATAAATGATTTCAGCGTAATTTAGCAGTGTGTGAGTGCTGTCAGTTGACATGGGAGCAGGAAAGGGGAGGCACAAGACGTAGCTGAGACCTGACAAAGGGGTGTGAGGGAGTTGCAAAGGACAGCAGGTTGAGAGTTCCAGAGTGAAGGGAGATGATGGGCGTAAGCAGATTTGCCCAATGCTTGAGGATGATTTGGGCAGAGAAAAGGAGCGGGCATCTCTTGAGCGGAGCTAGTAGGATGTTGGGGGGGAGTGGAGGTTAGGTGGTTAGAAAGCTAGGAGGGGAGAAGGTTGAACCAGAATTTGGAGATAAAGGAGATGGAGTGAATGAAATGCTGATGGGATAGGGAAGTGAGTTCCAGGGTAGAGAAAAGTGAGCAGTGGTGGGTCCTGATGAGAGAGTTTGAGGCAAATTGACAAAAGGCATGAAAGAGATAGTCAAGTCTAAACTGTCTGCATAGTCAAGAATAGGCAAAATCATTTTGTTTAGAAGTTCCCAACGTACACGAAGGGAGAGAGAGAGTCCCTGTTTCAATAAAGAATGATGAGCATTTGGCGAAGTTTTGATGAGAGGTAGTTGATATGGTGAGAAAAGTTTAGTTGTGCGTCTAAGCAAACACCTAAATACTTATAGGATGAGACTTCATTTAGAGGAGTGCCTTCCAGGGTAGTAATGGGAGGTGAGGGGGTGGATTTTGCCAGTCTTTGAGAGGTTCAGAAGACCATGAAGACAGTTTTAGAGGTGTTTAATCTAAGCTTGTTGTCTTGGAACCAAGACTGAACACTGTGGAAGTCCTTTTGTAAAGCAGATTTGATAGACTTTGGGTCAGAACCAGAGGTGAAGAGGACAGTATTGTCCATGTACATGTGGATGAGGGAGTTTGAGCAGGTGGAAGTGAGGTTGTTTATGAAGAAAGTGAAAAGAATGGGTCCAAGAATAGAGCCTTGAGGGAGAAAGTAAGAAAGTAGAAAGAGATGCTCAAGAACAAGGGGGCATGATATGAAGCTGGAATGGGGCAGGCTCAAAGGAGATATGAGGAAGTACTTCACAGAAAGGGTAGTGAACATCTGGAACTGACTGCCAGTGGAGGTGGTAGATACCAAAACAGTAGCAGGATTCCATCATGCATGAGATAGACAGGGGGCCTTAGTAACAGGGCGGAGGAGGGCTGCAGATCAAGTAGGATCCACAGTGACACACACAGGCAGGATTTCTTTTAGGGCAGACTAGATGGTCCAAGGGATCCTTTTCTGCTGACAACTTCTATGTTTCTAGGGAGCAGATGAGGCACTCTGGGTCACCCTGGAGACAGGAAATGGCACCACAATCCGCATGGGGGGTATATACAGACCCCCATCTCAGGGGGAGGGAATGGACAAGGAAATGATAGAAGGCTTCCTTAGAATGGCAGAAAAATGGGAGATATTGTTGATGACATGAATATGCCAGATGTTAACTGGAGCACCTTTGCTGCAGGCACATCCAAGAGCAGGGTCATTCTTGATGGCCTACAGGGGGCATGCCTCAGACAGCTAGTATTGGAACCCACTTGGGAGGGAGCAATCTTAGACCTGGTACTCTCAAATGGGGACGAAGAAAGAATCTCAGATTTAGAAGTGGGTAGCCATCTGGGAACAAGCGACCCCCAAACAGTGCGGTTCACGAAAAACACAGCCATACAATCAAGCCATACAAAAGCAAGAGTACTGGACTTTAGGAAGGCTGACTTTGGGAAAATGAGAGAGTGCCTCAGAAAAGCACTAGCAAACAGGCAAGAAGGAGGGGTGGAGGAACAATGGGGAGTAATCAAAACAGCCATCACAGAGGCAACAAGCCTTTGTGTAAAGCAAATCAACAAAACACAACGAAGGAAAAAAACGCTATGGTTCTCAAAAGAGGTGGCAGGGAAGGTTAAGGAGAAAAGGATAGCATTCAGGAAATATAAGGAAACACAGAAGGAGCAGGACAGAGAACTTTATCAGTTAAAGCAGAAAGAGGTTTGTAAAGGAAGTCAGAATAGCAAAGGCACAAACTGAGGAAAGGATAACCAACTCTGTTAAGAAGGGGGATAAGACCTTTCATAGGTACATTAGGGAGCGAAGAAAGACCCAAGGAGGGATACTGAGGCTTAATAAAGGGGAAGGAATGTGGGTAGAGGGTGACAGTGAAAAAGCAAGGATACTGAACGAATATTCCTGCTCAGTATTCACAAAGGAAGAGGAGGGGGAGGTACCTAAACCAAACAAGAGAAACACTCTGTAGACAGGGGTCGATACCAGTCCATTTACAGAAGAAAGAGTTCTGAAAGAATTAATAAAATTGAAGGTGGACAAAGCAATGGGGTCTGATGGGATTCACTCAAGAATTCTAAAAGAACTAAGGGTAGAACTAGTGACACCACTGACTACTCTCTTTAACAAATCATGGGAGGATGGGGTGGTACCTGAGGACTGGAGGAGGGTGGATGTGATTCCTCTTCACAAAAGTGGGAGCAGGAGAGAGGCAGGAAACTACAGACCAGTTAGTTTGACCTCAGTGGTAGGGAAAATGATGGAATCACTTCTGAAGGAAAGAATTGTTGAGTACCTAGAGGTCAGTGGGGCACGGGACCCAAGGCAGCATGGATTCACGATGGGAAGGTTGTGTTAGACGAATCTAATGGATTTCTTTGACTGGGTGACCAAAGTAGTAGACCAGGGAGGGACTGTGGACATGACCTACCTAGATTTTAGCAAGGCATTTGATACAGTCCCACACAAAAGATTAATACACAAGTTAGCCAGCCTTGGCGTGGGTCCCAAGGTGGTAGCCTGGATAAAAAATTTGCTAAACAACAGGATGCAAAGGGTAGTAGTAAATGGAGTCCACAGTGAAGAAAGGAGGGTTACTAGTGGGTACCGCAGGGTTCAGTACTGGAACCGGTCCTTTTTAATGTCTTTATAAGTGACATTGCAGAGGAACTGGAAGGAAAAGTATGTCTCTTTGCAGATGACACAAAGATCTGCAACAGGGTTGATACACAAGATGGAGTGGAAAGGATGAGAAGGGACTTGGCAAGGTTGGAGGAATGGTCAAGTGTATGGCAGCTCAGATTCAATGCAAAGAAGTGCAAGGTAATGCACCTGGGAAACAAAAACCCAGGGAAGAGTACACAATGGGGGGTGAGATACTGACAACAGTAAAAATGGAAAGGGACCTGGGGGTAATTATATCAGATGACCTAAAGGTGGGCAAGCAATGTGAGAAGGCAGTAAGGAAGAATGGGGAGGATACTGGGACGCATAGGGAGAGGCATAAATAGTAGAAAACTGGAAGTTGTTATCCCTCTGTACAGACAGTTGGTGAGACCCCATCTGGAGTACTGTGTGCAGTTCTGGAGACCCCATCTCCACAAAGACATAGACAGAGTGGAAGCTGTCCAGAGGAGGGCAACCAAAATGGTGCAGGGTCTGCACCAGAAGACATATGAAGAAAGACTAAAGGAGCTTAATATGTATACCCTTGAGGAAAGAAGGGAGAGAGGGGACATGATAGAAACTTTCAAGTACCTCAAGGGAATCAACAAAGTCCAAGAGGGTACTATCTTTCAGAAAAAGAAATGTGCAAGAACAAGGGGGCACAATTTGAAGATAGAGGGGGGATGGCTCAGAGGTAATGTGAGGAAGTATTTTTTCACAGAGGGTTGTGCCTGCATGGAACAGCCTCCCTGAGGAGGTCGTGGAGTCAAGAACAGTGGGGGAATTCAATAATGCATGGGACAGACATAAGGCAGTCCTAGTGGGGGGGGGCAGTAGGAGGAGGAAGTAAGCTGTTGGTTAACTAGGATCTGCAGCTTATCTGTTGGGTAGGAAAATGAGCAGACTAGGTGGGCCAAGCAGTCCTTATCTGCTGTCAAATTCTGTGTTTCTATGTTTCTATGTACAGTCGTGGCCAAAAATATTGGCGCCCTTGCAGTTTTTTCTAATAATGCACCATTCCTTCCAGAAAATTGTTGAAATTAAAAAATATTTTGGTATCCACATATGTATTTATTTGGCTTGCAGTGGAATAAAACACAAAAAGCAGAAAAATTTACTAAGTCTTAGCTTATTCCACACAGAAATCCTTAAATGGTCTCGGACAAAATTATTGGCACCTTTTAGAAGTAGTTAGAAATAATTAGATTTCAAGCAGGTGATTCTCCTTCACTTTGGAATTGAACTCACCTGTGGTGAGTTGCAGGTACCTGCAATATAAAAATCACTCATTCAAGCAGTTTCAATAGAGAAAAGGACTCATTCTCCTGTTTTGTGTCACTGTGTGTACTGCAGTGAGCATGGAGAAAAGAAAGACAGCCAGAGAATTGTCTGAGGAGGTCAGACAGAAGATTGTAGCCAAGCATGGACAATCTCAAGGCTACAAATCAATCTCCAGAGACCTTGATGTTCCTGTTTCCACCGTACGTAATGTTATCAGGATGTTTAAGGCCCATGGCACTGTAGCCAACCTCCCTGGACGTGGACGCAAGAGAAAACTTGATCGAAGATTGCAGCGCAGGATTGTTCGAATGGTGGAGAAAGCACCTCGATCAACTGCCAAACAGATTCAAGCTGACCTTCAGACATAAGGTACGACAGTTCCAACTCACACCATTCATTACCAACTCAATGAAAGGGGGTTATATGGTAGGAGGCCCAGGAGGACCCCACTGCTGAGAGAGAGGCATAAGAACGCCCGACTGGGGTTTGCCAAAACACACCTGAACAAGCCAAAATCCTTCTGGGAGAATGTCCTGTGGACAGATGAGACCAAATTAGAGCTTTTTGGTAAAGCACATCATCTCTATGCTTACAGAAAACAAAATTAAGCCTTCAAAGAAAAGAACACCTTCCCTACAGTCAAACAAGGAGGAGGTTCAGTGATGTTTTGGGGTTGCTGTGCTGCCTCTGGCACTGGGTGCCTTGAACGTGTGCATGGCATCATGAAATCTGGAGATTACCAGGCCATTTTGGAACGCAATGTTGAACCCAGTGTCAGAAAGCTGGGTCTCCGTCGAAGGTCATGGGTCTTCCAGCAGGACAATGACCCCAAACACACTTCAAAAAGCACCCAGGAATGGTTCAAGACAAGACGCAGGACTGTTCTGAAGTGGCCAGCAATGAGTCCAGATCTAAATCCCATTGAAAACCTGTGGAGAGATCTGAAACAACAGTTGGGAGAAGGCACCCTTCAAATCTGGGAGAACTGGAGCAGTTTGCACAAGAAGAGTGGGCCAAGCTGCCAGTAGAGAGGTGCAGGAAGCTCATCCACGGCTATAGAAAGCAGTTGATTGCAGTTATTTTGACCAAAGGCTGTGCTACCAAATATTAAGTCTAGGGTATCAATAATTTTGTCAATGCCATTTCTTTTCATTTTCTGATTTAAAAGGATATATTTAATTCTGAATCAAAAACAAAGGTTTTGTAATATTAACAGAGAAATAAAGAATTGTGGAAACCAAATACTGTACTGTTAATTTCAACTTATGTTTAGAGGAAATTGTGAGTTATTTGAAAAAGTGCAAGGGCACCAATATTTTTGGCCACGACTGTAAGGGGCAACTCTGACACTCATTGCTCCCTTCTGGCCTCATCAGATCTGGTTCCCCTTACTGTAGCAGTTGGCAATGGAAACCCCAGTACCCCTGCCCCTGTGCTATCACAGAAGCAGGGCACACTGGTCCATCCGGACCTCAAGTCGCTCCACCTTCATGCCTGGCTTCTGAAGACATGGCCATGGCTAGACTTAAAGTGTTTAAAAAGGTGGCTGACGTCCTGGTGGCTACTAGGAAACCCTCCACCAGGGCCACTTATTCCATGAAGTGGAAGCGCTTTATTCTGTGGGCTGCTTCCCATCACTTGGATCCTTTCACTTGTCCAGAGAATCAGATTCTGGAGTATTTGCTGTCCCTTTTGGACAATGGTCTGCAATACTCTTCCATTAAAGTACACCTGGCTGCCATTTCGGAATTCCATGTGCCCATCAATGGCCATATAGTGGCACAACTAGAGGTGTCACGTACGTTTTTGAGAGGCATCTTACATTTGAAGCCTCCTATCCACAACCAGTTGCATCTTGGGACTTAAACTCTGTGTTAGAAAAACTTACATTGGCTCCTTTTGAGCCATCTGTGAGTTGCCAGCTACGCTTTCTGTTGTGGAAAGCAATATTTTTAGTTGCCATTACTTCTGCTCTAAGGATTTCCGAGCTTCATGCTCTGATGTGTAAACCTCATTATTTGGTTTTACACAAAGACAGGGGGCCTGATTTCTCAAAGCTTCCCAGACTGGCGCAAGGGGCTTGTACCACAAGGAATGGCGCAAGGTGCCTCTTGAGCCAAAAGATGTACTGGGAGGTATTCTCAAACACAGTCTGCGTGCACCAATGGGAGCTTGTGCCATCCTTGTGGCACAAAATGGGCTGCACCATGGTGTTAGGGGGCTTGCGGCAGACACTAGCTGCCATAGCCCAGAATTTGGGATTCTCTAAACTCTCCCAGAGGGTGAAATTCTAAGTACCATTAGACCAGCCAGGGCTGGTCTAAGGGTACTTAGAAGTGTGTCCTCTGGGTGTGTTAGAGCACTTGTGCCACCCCCAGAGCCCTCCCTGGGTGGGAGGGAACATGTGTCCTGCTCCCCCCTCCCTATCCCTGATCACCTTTTATTAAAAGTATTCAGGTCCCTGGTAGTCTAGCACCTCCCCCAGCCCTGATTCCCTGTTTATGAAAGGTAATCACATCTCTGGTAGTCTAGCAGACCCCCTCCCTATCCACCTATATAATATAAATATATCATTTCTGAAGCACTTCACTTTTTCAATGGGTATTCACAACAACTGGGTATAGTGCACCCCTACCAGGGGAATGGCACACTCCAAGCTTTGAAATGTTGGACATATGAGGATTCCAAGCAGCAGCAACTCTCCAGTTCAGCTGTGCCATTGAAAAGGGACATGGCTACCTTTATCATCTCTCATGATTTTCTCTTGGGCAATTCTGCATAGCAAGTTACCTGGTTCCAGGGAGCACCCCTAAATTAACACTGTGCTTGTTAAGCTGTGGCTTTCAAATTGACTAGCCTGCTTTTCCCATTTCTATTTGTGGACTGGTAGCCCAAAAAAAAGTTGTGCCACCCAGAGGTAGGTAAATTTTTGCTTATTTCTGGGAGGCTTCCCTCAGCTTTGGCATTGGTTGTCTTCCCCCTCCCCCATTTTTTTCCATGGGTTGCGATCAGAGGGTTTTGGGAGTTTTTTCTACCTCCACCATCTGAATACTTTTTCACGGCTGCCATTCAGCCATGGTGATGTCTGGGCGTGCGCGTCTTCCTCCGTTCATTAGCATGCACAATCGCCTATCATTTGCATTGCACTAACATGCCTGCGTGCCTGCAAGTGTATGCATATAGAAACATAGAATTTGATGGCAGATAAGGACCGCTTGGCCCACCCAGTCTGCCCATTTCCCTACCTGATGGATAAGCTGCAGATCCTAGTTAACCAGCAGCCTACTTCTTCCTACCCCCAACCCCTAGAATTGCCTTATGACTGTCCCATGCATGCTTGAATTCCACCACTGTTTTTGACTCCACAACCTCCTCTGGAAGGCTGTTCCATGCATCCACAACCTCTCTGTGAAAAAATACCTTAAATTACCTCTGAGCCGCCTTCTATCTTCAAATTGTGCCCTTGTTCTTCGCACCTCTTTTTGAAAGATGCTACCCTCTTGACTTTGTTGATTCACTTGAGGTACTTGAAAGTTTCTATCATGTCCCCCTCTCCCTCCTTTCCTCGAGGCTATACATATTAAGCTCCTTCAGTCTCACTTCATATGTCTTCCGTGCAGACCCTGCACCATTTGGATGCCCTCCTCTGGACAGCTTCCATCCTGTCTATGTCTTCATGAGATTGGGTCTCCAGAACTGCACGCAGTACTCCAGATGTGGTCTCACCAGCTGTCTGTACAGAGGGATAATAACTTCTTGTTTTCTGCTGGTGATGCCTCTCCTATGCATCCCAGTATCCCCCAGCCCTCCTTGCTGCCCTCTCATTGCTTGCCCACCTTTAGGTCATCTGATATGACTACCCCCAGGTCCCTTTCCATTTTTGTTGTTGTTAGTATCTCACTCCCCATTGTGTACTCTTTTCCCTGGTTTTTGTTTCCCAGGTGCATTACCTGCACTTCTTAGCATTGAATCTAAGCTGCCATACATTTGACCATTCCTCCAACCTTGCCAAGTCCCTTCTCATCCTTTTCCACCCCACCTTGTGCATCAACTCTGTGCAGATCTTTGTGTCATCTGCAAGAGACATACTTTCCTTCCAGTCCTCTGCAATGTCGCTTATAAAGACATTGAAGAGGACCGTCCTAATACTGAACCCTGTGGTACCCCACTGCTAACCCCCTTTTTCAGAGTGGACTCCATATACTATTACTCTGTGTCCTATTCTCCAGCCAATTCTTTACCCAGGCTGTCATCTTGGGACCCACTCCCAGGCTGGCTAACTTGTATATTAATCTTTGTGTGGGACTGTGTCAAATGCCTTGCTAAAGTCTAGGTAGGCCATGTCCACAGCCCCTCCCTGATCTACTACTTTGGTTACCCAGTCAAAGAAATCTATCAGATTTGTCTGGCATGACCCTTCCGCTGTGAATCCATGCTGCCTTGGGTCCTGTGCCCTCTGGCCTCTAGATACGCAACAATTCTTTCCTTCAGAAGTGATTCCATCATTTTCCCTACCACTGAGGTTAAACTAACAGGTCTGTAGTTTCCTGCTTCTGCCTTGCTCCCACTTTTGTGAAGGGGATCACATCTGCCCTCCTCCAGTCCTCAGGTACCACCCCATCCTCCCATGATTTGTTAAAGAGGGTAGTTAGTGGTGTCACTAGTTCTATCCTTAGTTCTTTTAGAATTCTGGGATGAATTCCATCAGGCCCCATTGCTTTGTCTACTCTTCAGTTTTTAAGAGCTCTTTCAGAACTCTTTCTTCTGTAAATGGGCTGGTATCAACTTCTGTATCCAGAGTGTTTCTACTGTTTGTTTTAGGTATCTCCCTCTTCCTTTGTAAATACTGAGCAAAATATTTGTTTAGTATCTCTGCCTTTTCACAGTCACCCTCTGCCCACCCTCCCTCCCTTTATTAAGCCTCACTATCCCTCCCTTGGTCTTCCTTTGCTCCCTGATGTACCTATAAAAGGTTTTATCCCCCTTCTTAACTGAGTTGGCTATCTTTTCCTCGGTTTGGGCCTCTGCTGTTCTGACTGCCTTTCCAGCTTCCTTTTGCTTTAACTGATACAGTTCTCTGTCCTGTTCCTTCTGTGATTCCTTGTACTTACTGAATGCTTTCTTTTCTCTTGAACCTTCACTGCCCACTTCCTTTGAAAACCATAGTGGTTTCTTACCTCGTTTCATTTTGTTTATTTACTTTACACAAGGCTTGTTACCTCTGTGATGGCAGTTTTATTATTCCCATTGTTCTTCCACCCTCCTTCCTGCCCGTTTGCTAGTGCATTCCTTAGGCACTCACCCATTTTGGCAAAGTCAGCCTCCTAAAATTCAGTACCTTTGTCTTTGTATGGCTTGACTCTATTGCTGTGTTAATTGTGAACCATACTGTTCGATGGTCGCTAGTTCCCAGATGGCTACCCACTTCTACATCTGTGATCCTCTCTTCATCTCCATTTGAGAGAACCAGGTCTAAGATTGCTCCCTCTCGAGTGGGCTCCAATACTAGTTGTCTAAGGCATGCCTCCTGTAGGGCATCCAGAATAACCCCACTCTTAGAAGTGGCTGCTGCAACTGCACTCCAGTTAACATCTGGCATATTCAGATCACCCATCAGCAATATCTCCCCTTTATCTGCCATTCTAAGTATACTTTCTATCATTTCCTTGTCCATTTCCTCCCCCTGAGAGGGGGGTCTGTATACAACCCCTGTGCGGATTGTGGTGCCATTGCCTGCCTCCAAATTGACCCACAGTGCTTCTTCTCCTCCCTGTCTACCCTTTTGTTGTGTTGCTTTGATTTCTTCTCTTATGTAGAGAGCTACTCCTCCTCCTTTTACCTCCCTGTCCCTCCTGTAGATAGTGTATCCTGGTATGTTTACGTCCCAGTCATGGTTCTGTGTGTACCATGTTTCTGTGACTGCCACAATATCCAGATCTTCCTCCTCCATCAAGGCCACTAATTCAGGAAGCTTGTTACCCAGACTACGGTCATTGGTACTCATTGCTCTCCATTTTTTGATGGCTTTACCTTCTGTAGCGGCAACCCCCACTGACCTTTCTACCTTGGTCTTTTTCTCATTTAGTACCCTGTTTTGTAGGGGGAGGCTGGGATTTTCCTTCTGCTTATCAGTGCCTCCCCCCTTGACTAGTTTAAAGGCTTGCCAATGAAGCATTTAAACCGATTGCCCAAAAGACTTGTTCCCTTCCTGGACAGATGCAGACCATCCTGCCAGTATAGGCTGGTGTCCTCCAGGTGGAACCCCAGTCCTCAATGAAGCCAAACCCCTGTGCTCCACACCATTTTTTTAACCATTTGTTAAACTGCATGGTGTAAAGTACCCTCGCCTCACTCATGCCACTGACAGGCAGCACCTCTGAGAAGGATACTGCATGTGCTACTTGTCTTAAGCCCCTCCCCAACTCTACAAAGTCCTTTTGCACTGCTCTAATCTCATGATGAGCCAAGTCATTTGTCCCTAGGTGGACAATGATGTCCAGCTCAGACTCCTGCAACTGTTCTCGTGATCCTAAGGATGCGCCTGTCCTCTCAAGCCATGGCACCAGGCAGGCACCTTACTCAGTTTTCCCTGCCCCCCAGTTCTATCCCCTAATAATTGAGTCCCCACCAGGAGCTGCTTTTTCCTGTGGTGCCCTCTGCCTCCTTCCTGAGGGCCTCCTGTGACAGTTGTCTGCACCTCCTTAGTCTCCTCATGGGTGCATCCATAGGGGAACTATGCTCCCCAGAATGGTGTATGGATTGTGGAGTGTAACAACTGACTGGTGTGCCTCTGTTCCACCACCCTTACCCTCCCTGGAGCCCACTGTGGTCCAACTGCTGTGCTTTTGCAACCTCTGAGGTAGTGGTGGTGGCTGTGGTGCCCCTGGATGAGGGAGGTTCCTTGCCACTGTCCAGTGCGGCCTGAAGATGGGCAACTTCCTCCCTCAGGGCAGATAGTTGTCTGCAAACAGGGCAGCATCTCAGCCTTCAGAAAGACTCCTGGAAGACTGCTGCCCCACAGCCATTACATTGTACTACTCCCCACATAACTGTCTACCTTGTTTAGTTTTTTTTGTTTTGTTTTTTGTGTGTGTGATTGGTGCGTTATATAGAAATATATGTATTTATATAATGTGTATGCTTATATTGTCAGTGCAGTGTGCTAGACAGGATATGACAGTGATGTGTACCTTGCCCTCTTGAGGAAATGATGTCAGAACCCCAGGTATAAATTAACTATTTCCAGGGGTGGGTGGGGTGAGGGTGGGAAGGGTTGGGCCTAAACTGTGCCCTCACGAAACAATCAGCTAAACGCCTGACCTACCGATGCGATGAGTGCCTTCCTGTCAGCAAGATGCCATACACGACAATTTGTAATACTGCTTCAAACCAATTTGACAGAGAAAATACCCTGCTAATCAAACAGAGAAAAATCCAAACATCCAAGTCAGACACAGGAAACCTCCCAGCCCCAAAAGAGCCTGGTGACTTGTGCTCTGAAAACAGTCAGCCCCAAAACACGCTCAGCTGTGCAGAAGGGCAGACACAGAAAACAGTATTTAGCCTATGTGGGTTTAAACTCTTCCTGCACTGAAAACCTTAACACTTGTAACACAAGTAAAGCAAACTCCACCTCCTCTGTTGATTGAAAGACTGCCTTTCTGATCATTCTGTTGTTTATTTCACCCTTCAGTTAGAAGTATCCTCCACCTGAAGAATATTAACTTTTCTAAGGAATCTGCTTCAAACCAAACACAATTGTAAATTGTAAGTTCACCTCCCTCTGTTGTGAGCACTACTCACTTCTTGCAAATCTTAAGTCCAGTGTTGCAGCTTGCAGCCAGAGGTAGCTTCACCTGAAGACTATGAGGTTATCTGATGAGCCTGCTAAAATTACTCTTTATCAAGGTCTGTAAGATTCTTCCAGAGCTATTGGCTGTTAAGTAGCTGTGATGTAAGCACTTCCTGACACAGTCTGGCTTGGCCTATAAGGCACTGAGGTAAACAAAGAAAACCAGTTTCCACCCCTAGGGACTGTCTGGGTCCAATACACAGCCTGTAACCTGCTCTCAATTCAGGGCTTATGACAAATTCTTAGCCCAGTGAATACTCACAGTATTACAAATATTGCAATGCAAACAGTCAATCACTAACTCCAATCAAGTCAGAAGGGCAGAAACACAGAAAACAGTAAAATCTTAACAATTGTAACAAGTAAAGCAAACTCACCTCCCTCTGTTGATTGAAAGACTGCTTTTCTGATAATTCTAAGTTGCTTATTTCACCCTTCAGTTAGAGTATCCTCCACCTGAAGAATATTAACTTTCCTAAGGAATCTGCTTCAAAATAAACACAATTGTAAATTGTAAAGTTCACCTCCCTCTGTTGTGAGCACTACTCACTTTCTTGCAAATCTTAAGTCCAGTGTTGCAGCTTGCAGCTAGAGGTAGCTTCACCTGAAGACTATGAGGTTATGCCCACGCTTAGTGTGCGAACGTCATGTAGGACATTGTGACATCATGCGCACTCCTGCTAGTGAGCATACACGCCTGGTCAGCTCCCTCTTGCCACACTGATCCCTGCCTGTAGTTTCAATGGAGCACCATCAGCCCAGGCAAGTTAATAGGGATAATTATTTTTTCTCTGGTAACTTTCTTTTTGGCATTCACAATTATAGACATATTCTTGGCACCATAGCTTATCAGAGACCATTCAGTATGAAATGATGTAAGACCTGCAAAAGGGTGTGATGAGGCCCTCCACCATGGATTCCTATTGCCCTCATTGTGTTGCTCAGCATAATATTTCTCTAACGGTTCCCCCCCAGCTGGTCCTCTGAGCTGGGGAGGGGAGCACCTGGTTCTTCAGTTGGCAGTGGCAAAGCAGAATTGTGAAAATCACTTTTCTAGGGATGTGGATATGTTCTTATCCACACTTGTTGACATGTCTCTTTCCCTTTAAATCTTGCTGGAAGGTGTAAAAGCTGGATTCTTCCACCCACTCGGGTGGAATATGCCTCGGCTCCACCCCATGATGACAGATCTTTCTTTCCAGTTGGAAGATTCAGGTTCTCTCCTTACTGCTCCGTGTTGAATAGGCCCTGGCACTTAATACTTCTGCTAGTTTACTGAAATTAAAACTCATTAGAGTTTCTCCACATAAATTCGTGATTGCCACCACAATGGAGGACAAGTCCTCGCCTGGGTTCTGCCAGTGTCCTTGCAGGCAGAAAATGTCCCGTACTGATCCGCATTCCATGTGCATCTACTGCCTGGTCCATGTGCATGATCCTCAGGCCTGCGATCTTTGCCTTGCCTTCCATCCGCAGGTTTTGGATGATGGCTTCACACGCTTACAGCTCAGATGACCACGAAAAACGGCACCCGCCTGTCAAATCTAAAGATGCCCGTCATGTGGTCTCCACAGCTGCGGGATCCGTGAACCAACTGGAGCAGATGAAAGCCTTTGAGGAGGAGGCAGCTCATGCTGCCAAATAATCCTCTTCCTTATCGGGATTTTGTTCAAGAGAAGAGTCTTCACAACGTCGATGCTCTTGGGACAGAGAGAGATCTCAGTCACAGGAGTCTCCTATCTCGACTTCGGTCAAAATTGCAACCCCTGTCAGGCCAGCCAGCTCAGATGTGGGACGATGACCAGGTCAAAATTATAATTGACCCTGTCGAC
Source organism: Neoceratodus forsteri (assembly GCA_016271365.2). NCBI lineage: Eukaryota > Metazoa > Chordata > Ceratodontiformes > Ceratodontidae > Neoceratodus > Neoceratodus forsteri. The sequence continues at coordinate 238,712,588 of CM057450.1, read as the reverse complement.
CCTTTGTTGACTGAGGCTGACAATGCTTTATTTAGAACTCTGGTCCTATCAACCGACGAGGAGACCCAGCTTGCTGATGCTCCACCCGTGGTCACAGTCCCTGATCTGGAGGAGTTGCGGTTCTCTCTAGCTCCTTCTGAGAAGCCTTGTCAGTTCCCCTGATGGTCGTCTTCTAGATCTCAGACCCCTTCAACCGATAGGCTGAGGAAGCCTCACAAGCGGTGCTCCAAGAAGTGGTGCTGCCACCATTCGTCCTCATCCTCCTCAGGTGAGGAGAGGCTTCAACACAAGTTGCATCGCCACTACAAGGACCTCGTGGCAACAGCTCATGCTGACCAGTCCGAAGTTGACCCCAGCTTCTACTCCGGCCATCACTTGGCTGTCACCTTCCAGGTCGACGCCAACTCCCTTGGAGATGGTCAACACGTCCCTCCACCCGCGGAACCGGTGAAGGCCCTCCCAGCTGAAGCTAGCCTCTTCACCTATTTTGGTGGAATTGCACCTAAGAAGCCTCCCTCAGGGGCTCCTGCCAAGGAGTCTCAACTGATCAGGGTCTCCCATGCAGCCAATCAGTCACCCCTTACTCCCGACCATTCTCGACAGGTCGAGAGTGACTCTGGTGGTCGCCCGCTTTACCTGGACTCAGGGTCCGAGGATTTGGACTTGCATTCCCATCCATGTGACAACAATTCCATGAGTCTATCAACAGAGGAGGGTCCCACGTCCTTCATGGGCATCCTCCATCTCATCTCCAAATCAATGGAGATGCCTTTGGAGCCCATCGAAAAATGGGCAGAATATTGTTGACTGGTATCCTCAGAAAAGGGAATTCTCTGTCTGAGGCCTTCCCAGGGGCCGAGGCCATCGTTGGTCCACCTTGGAGCTTTGGTAGCATCCAGCCTCCTGCCCTGTGCCTTCCGCTCATATGGCCTGCAAGTATGTGGTTCCCATCGGCTCCCCCTTGGGGTTTACACAGCATCCTTCGGCTGAGGGACTGGTGACCGAGTCTGTGTTCCGGCACTCTGGCAACTCAGGAGATACAGATAGACCTCTGGACAAAGAGTCCAAAAAGTTGTACCATGCGGCCAGAAAGGTCTATGCTGCTTCCTTGCTTGGCCTCCGACAGGCGAGCTCGGCTATCATTATGGCATACTTCTCCCATGCCCTTTTGGGCTCTCTGAATGAGGTACTTTCTCATCTCCCCATAGATCTTCCAGCCACGGTCAAGCAGGTCCATGATCAGGGCTGGTCCATTGCTAATCAGCAACTTCAGATGGCCCTGGACATAGGGGGTTCTTGTGCCCATTCAGTGGCAGCTGCAGGTGGACATTCCCTTCCTGTGTACCGACTTGTTCGGTCCAGGAGTCGATGGTCACCTCCAGCTTACCGAGAAATCCAATACCACCTTGGACTTCGTTACCTCCACCCAGAAAGAACCCCAGGGTTCTAAGAAATCATGGAAGAAGCCCTTTCAGCCTTCTGCCCCTGTGGCCAAGCAGCCCCAGTACCAAACTGGGCAGCAGAAGCAGGCTCAATCTTCGCACCCATGGCCCAAGTCTGGGGCTTTGAAGAACCATAAGCCCAGGGGGAGGGGTTCCAGTGGCCTCGCTGCCGGCTCTTCATCCTCCAAGCATGTGCAGTGATGGGATAGAGCAGCCAGTCCCATGCCCTTCATGACCACTCTGGGTCCTCCTTTGGGGGGCCGGCTCTGCCACTTCCTTTCCACCTGGCCCACTGTCACAATTGACGGTGGGTCTTGGAGGTGATTGGCCAGGGTCTGCCTCTGGAACTCGAGCAGCACCCTCCAAGCTGAGCCTGTGCCCCATGGGAGGAAAAGGGTATCCGCCCATACTCGGTCAGCTCTTAGAGATGACATTGCCCAACTCCTCTTCAAGGAAGTAGTGGTCAGAGTCGCGGACCCCCCTGTCAACCCAGGGTTCATTTCCGGGTACTTCCTGGTCTCAAAACGGATGGGAGGGCTGGCGCCCCATCCTAGATCGTGCTGAATCAGTTTCTCAGATCACGCACCTTCTGGATGGTAACTCTGTCCCAGATCATACCATCCCTCGAGCAGAACATGTGGTTATGCTCACTGGATCTACAGGATGTATTCTTCCATATCCTGATCTGTCCATCCTATCGGAGGTTCCTCCACTTCAGGGTGGAGGGAAACCTCTACAAATTCCAAGCCATGCTGTTTGACCTGTCATCAGCCCCGGGGTCTTCACCAATTGCATAGCAATGGTGGCGGCCCATCTTCAGTGTCGAGGGGGTCTGAGTGTACCCCTAACTTGACGATTGGCTAATAGCGGGTCCCTCCAGACTGGAGGTGGAGAGATCCAAGGATCTGGCCCGCCACACCTGCTTCAGCCTTGGCCTCTTGGTCAGTGAGGTCAAGTCGGAACTCGTGCCCTCACAGGTGATTTGCTTCATCGGGGAAGAACTCGACTCTTGCCAAGCCAGCTCCCGGCGGGCAGGGCGGAGGTTCTCTCCTCCTTTGCTCAATCATTTCTGGTTGGGCACTTGCACCCTATCTGGGACTTCCTGTGACTTCTTGGTTACATGGTGGCCTGCACCACCGTGGTCCATTGGGCCCGGTGCATATGCGCCCCCTTCACTGGGAGCTGGCCAGCCAGTGGTCTCAATGACAGTCATTTTGACCAGCTGGTCATTGTGACCCAGAAGATGTTGGATGCCCTCCAGTGGTGGACCATCCTCGAACATCTGCAGGGAGGGATCCTATTTGTCCACCCCAAGCCAACAGTCATTCTCATGACCAACTCCTCTCATGGGCTGGGGACCCACAGAGTCCATGGGCTCTGGAACCCCGAGGAATCCCGATGCCACATCAACCTGCTGGAGCTCCGAGCAGTCAGGCTGATGCTGGCTGCATTCGCTCCATTCCTTTGGGGTCAAGTGGTCCAAGTCCAGATGGACAATACCACAACCATGTACTACCACAACAAACAGGGCGGCACACATTCTCAGACCCTCTGCAAGGAAGCACTCCACATCTGGACCCTTGTGAGCCGACTGGAGGCAGATTTCCTAGCCATTCACGTGGCAGAAGCCTCAAATCAGTTAGGGAATGTCCTCAGCCATGTGGGCGAGGCATCCTACAAGTGGTTGCTCCATCCAGAGGTAGCTCACAGCCTGTTCTTCCAGTGGGGCAACCCTCAGGTGGACCTGTTCGCCTCCAAGGGGGAACACAAAGCTGAGGATGTTTCATGCCCACCCCCCTTCAGCAGGGCTCGCTGTAGAGGGATGCCTTCTTGAGGCCATGGACCCCAGACCTCTTCTATGCCTTCCCTTCACTTCCCACAAGGTGCTCCTCAAGGTCAGGAGGGACAAGGTGAGGGTGATCCTGGTAACCCCAGGTTGGCCCGGCCAGTTCTGGTATCCAGTCTTCTCAGCCTCAGCACCAGGCTCCTGAGGCATCTTCCAGTACGCCCGGACCTGCTGTCTGTCAAATAGGGAAACATAGAAACATAGAATTTGACGGCAGATAAGGACCGCTTGGCCCACCTAGTCTGCCCATTTTCCTACCTAACAGATAAGCTGCAGATCCTAGTTAATCAACAGCTTACTTCCTCTTACCCACCCCTAGGACTGCCTTATGCCTGTCCCATGCATTCTTGAAGTCCCCCACTGTTCTTGACTCCATGACCTCCTCAGAAAGGTATTCCATCCGGACCATCAATCACTGCACCTGACAGCCTGGTTCCTGAGCGGCTAGAGTTCCAGGCTTTGGGTCTCTCTGATGATGTCCTCACTGTAGTTGAGGCATCTAGGAAGGAGTCAACCAGGAGGTGCTGTGCCTTCTAATGGAAGAGATTCTCCACTCGGTGTCAGGGCAAGGGCCTGGACTCTTTGTCCTGTCCAGTGGCTAGTATCCTCGACTACCTTTGGTCTCTCTGCAAAGGAGGTCTTTGGCCTACAACCCTTAAGGTGCACCTGGCAGCCATCTCTGCTTACCAGGTGTGGGCCAGTCAGCAGACGGTGGCACAGGAAAAGGTGGTCTGGCGTTTCTTTAAAGGCCTTGACCACATTTCCTCTCCGGTGCGTGAACCACCACCTCCATGGTATTTACTGCTGGTTTTGGCAAAGCTCATGAGCAAGTCATTCGAATCGATGCACGGGTGTGAGATGTCACACCTGTCGTGGAAGACTGCCTTCTTGGTGGCTATCACATCAGCAAGAGGGACTGGGGAACTACAGATGCTCTCTTTTGAGTCATCCTGTCTGATCTTCCACAGGGACAAGGTTGTCCTGCGCCCCGACCCGAAATTCCTTCCGAAGGTGGTGTCGGAGTTTCACCTCAACCAGGTGTTGATTCTGCTGGTGTACTACCCCAATTACACCTCGGAGGCAGAGTACAGGCTCCATACTGTGGACCTGAGATGAGCGCTGAACAGCTGAAGTTTGGGGAGAGGTTCACCAGCTGTTTGTCACATACGCTTAAGCTGCACCTGGCAAATCTGCAGCAAAGTGGACAATTGGCATATGGATAACATCCTGCATTGATCTTTGCTACCAGTTGGTGGACAAAGAGCCTCCCAGAGGGATAAGAGCTCATTCTACCCGCCATACTGCTGCATCGGTGGCTGCTTCTAGGGATGTCCCTATCCAGGATATCTGCAGGGCTACTACCTGGAAGTCAGTAAACACCTTCATTACCCATTACCACATCGACCTAGAGTCACATCGGGATGCTGGTTTTTGGGCCTCAGTTCTCCAATTTCTGTTCCCTAAGTAGGGGGTGTGCGCCTTGCCTCCCTCCTCCTGGAGACCTGCTAGGAGTCTGCCAACAAGTATGGATAAGAACAACATATCCACATCCCTAGAAACACAGGTTACTCACCTGCAACAGTAGATCTTCCACGGGATGGTCTCTTGCAGCAGGTAATACTCTTGGGTAGTCACCAGAGGTCACTGTGGGGCATGGTAGCTCTTCCAGCAGTCTTTCACCAGGGGCCACCCACCAATGTCATCATCATCCTGCTTCCTATATAAGAGTGGGCGGTCCCTGGTATCCTCGGTTCATTTTCCTGTCTTCAGCTCGCATGAGCAGCTAGTGCAAAGTGTAAGCAGTCATCAACAAGAAACTGAGCAAACAGAAATTTTTTTTTTCTGTTCCCTTTCCTTCATCGATGGATGTCAGAAGGATCTTCAAACAAATCATCTTTATTTCATTCTTGTCACTGCAGTAAAAAAATGTACTGTTTCAACTATCATTCAGTAAGTGCCCGTTGTTTCAGACCCACACACGACTCATCCTCCTGTGAACTTTGTCAGGAGTTTAATCAATTAACTCATCAACGACGATTGCTTGACATCCAGGCTTAACTTATGGAATAAAAAGTCGCTCTCTTAGAGAAGCAGGGGACCCGTCACAAGGATGCCCCAGCCAGTGTTTCACATAAGGAGCAACGGCGTGATAAGGATGCTTCCACTTCAGCATCCTGTTCTAAGCATTCATCGACGATGACCACTTCAGGTATTTCCTCATCGATGATGCCTTCAAAAATTATCTCCTCGTCAACGGGAGTTAACTCTCTCTCGTCAACTACACTTTCTAGCACTTTATCAGCAATTTCAGTGGAACCTTATACTGCTGCCATCGGTGCCCCATCGACGATGACTTGTCTCTCGTCGACGATGATGGCCCTTAAACATCTTCCCTCTTTTCTTGCCCCATCGACGACAGGCCTGGGTGCTTTAAGGAACACCATGGATTTCACTTTTTCATCTGCCCCTTCACCTTCAAGGTCTTTTGTACATCAGAGCCAGCCTGAGTGGGACCAGGACCCCGGACTGTTTCATCCCGGTTCCAGACCAGCTTTTACTCCATGTCCACTCTACTCCATTATTTCCTTGGTTTCACAGAAACCTCCCTCCCTCCTCCCCCCACTACTACCTCTATGGACATGGCTAGGTTCTGGACAGCAGGTTCTGGATGTAATGAGGCATTCACAGCCTCTGGCTCCTGGCGATGGGGGTCATCCATCTCAGTCGCCCACGCCACCACCAAAGCAATTTCTTGGTGAGAGGCCAAGTTCTCCACCTGGTTTCCCATCTGATTATGAGGAAGAATACTATTCCAAGGATTTAGAATTCCCAGAAGACATTCCTGAGGACCTGGAGAATATTGACCTCCAAGAATGAGACTCTCATCCTCCGTCCTCCCTCTCCACTATATCATCTCTGCACAAGGAACCTACCCGCTATGCAGCGGCCTCTCCCCCTGATGACCTGTCATTTAATGACACGATGGTTCAGATTCAAAAATATTATGGGTTTCTGTACTACTGAACATGACAAACAGAGAAAAGACATGGCAGACTACCTTGAACTGCCAGAGAACCCAGTAGTTGTGGTACCCCCACTCATTCAAGCCTACAAAAATGCAGTATTGGTGGCCTGGGATCAGCCTTCGGCTGTCCTGGCTCTTCCTCGGAAAGCAGATTGCCTTTACCAAGCTCCCCCTGATCATCCCTTCTTTTCGTCTAACCCCAAGGCTGATTCAGTGGTTATTGCCACTGCTTATGATCGTACTAAACACCCCCGATACATGAGCTCCCCTGATATGAGCTCCTTACCTCCAGGTACGGAATCCTGTCACCTAGACTACTTAGGGAAGAAAGTCTTCCAGGCGGGCACACTGAATCTGAGAATCTTGAACTATATGGGACATATAGTGAAATACCACTGTACCCTCTGGTCCTCGGCCATTGACGTAGCCAATAAACTCACTCCCTCCCAGGAGAAAGACCAATTACTGGCTACGGTATCTACTGGAAATTCCATTTCCCAACATCTCCTCTGCTCAGGATATGGTGTGGTGGATACCTCAGCCCGGGCTACGAGTATCACCCTCCACCGTCATGCCTGGCTGCGTGTCTTTGGTCTACAATCAGATATACAACGTAAACTGGTCAGTGCCCCATTTAATGGTGCCAAACATTTTGGCCCAGGCACTCAAATGCTCTTGGATGATCTCCAGGCATCTGGCTGCACTCTCCGTACGGTGCATGGTATGTACCATACACCACAGTCCTCATACCAGTTCTGTTCCAAAAATTTTCAAGCCAAACAGAGAAGCAAGAATAGAGGAACCTATCACGTGACTCCCGAGGACGTTCCAACATTTCCTCCAGGACTGCCACCCCATCCTTGAAGGGACCCCATTTCAACCCTCAGGGTGGGATGAGCCAGCCCCCTGCCCAGTGACCCATTAGGGCTTGCCCCCTACTTCCTTGTTAAGGCCTCGGAAGCTATGGGGGCTGTTTTGCCCTTCATCTGGAGGCCTGGAAGCCATTACATCAGACATGAGGGTACTCCAAATCATATGTACAGGGCACACGCTGGAACTTACATCTCCACCTCCCCCACACCCATCCACCTCGCTCAGTCCATTATTCACCCGACCATGTTCCTATTCTCCAAGAGGAACTTCAGGCACTTCTACACAAAAAGGCTGTATACCCTGTTCCTCCTTCGGAGTTACATCAGGGATTCTACTTCCATTTCTTTCTGGTCCCCAAACGTACAGGAGACTTCAGACCGATATTAGACCTAAGACAACTGAATTTACACATTCAGTACAAAAGGTTCCAGATGGTCACATTAACATTCATTCTACTGATGTTAAAAGGGGGGGATTGGTTATGCACCCTGGATATGAAAGATGCATACCTGCACATCCCCATCTACCCCGCCCACCACCGGTTCCAAGCTTTCAATTGCTAGGACACCACCACCAATTTAGAGCACTTCCTTTTGAACTCTTGTCTGCCCTGAGAGTCTTCACCAAGTGCCTTGCCATAGTCGTGGTGGCTCTGAGAAGAGACAGACATTTTGTCTTCCCATACGTAGACAATTGGCTGATATAAGCAAATTCTGAACAGGCTTTGCTTCTCTCCCTCCAGGCCACCTTTACTCTATTTCTCTGCTCCACCCTAGCTTGGTGGACACACTAGCACCACCTGTCTCAGGGCATGCCCTTTCAGGCTCCCCCTGCCCGGAAAATGTTGACCACGGATGCTTCCCTGGGAAGCTGGGGGGCCCTTATGGGGCACAAGACAAATGGCTCCAATTCGCCGTTTTGCCACACATAAATCAGATGGAGATGTGGGTGGTTCACCTTGCCCTTCAAGTGTTTTGCCCCCATCTTTGTCCCGGACCCTTACTAATCCAATCAGACAACACCTCAGTGGTGTTGTGTCTGAACAAACAAGGGGGCACCAGATCTCGCGCTCTCTGCAGGGAGGTGCTGAGGGTCTGGCAAGAAGCCACATTCCAACAACTCACAATAATTGCTGTCCATCTACCAGGATGCCACAATACCCTGGCAGACATTCTCAGTCACCAGTCCTCCATGCATGAGTGGACTCTTCATCATGAGATGATTTTCCACTTATGGGGGACCCCACAACTTGATCTGTTTGCTTCCCCCGGCAATCACCGACTCCCCAAATACTTTTCCATTATCCCAAACAGAAGGGGACTGTCTACCGATGTCCTGTCCCAACTGTGGGCAGGACTGTTCTTTCATGCTTCCCCCCCGGCCCTCTCCTGCAACGGACTCTACTGAGACTACAACTTGAACCTGCCACAATGATCCTCATAGCCCCTTTGTGGCCCTGGCAGGTGTGGTTTCCCTTACTCCAACAACTGTCCATGGGAGATCTCATTCCATTGCCAGTCAGGCCAGATCTCCTGACTTAAGAGTGGGGCACCCTCCTTCACCCCAACCTGAAGTCTTTACACCTTCACACTTGGCTCCTGAGAATGCTTTCATAGCACATCTTCAAGTCTCCTCACCTGTGGCCAACATCCTCTTGGCCTCACGAAATCCATCAACCAGGGGAAATGTATAACGCTAAATGGAAACGCTTTTCCATATGGGCTACCTCCCTTTCTCTAAATCCATTTTCATGTCCTTTACCCAAAGTTCTCGACTACTTGGCTTCACTTGCCAAGAGGGGCCTTAGCTATTCCTCTATCAAAGTTCATCTGGCCTCCATTTCAGCCTTTCATGAACCTTGTGAAGGTAAATTACTGTACCAACATCATCTTGCCAAGATGTTCTTAAGAAGCATACTTTATATCAAACCTCCCATAAGGCACCCCGCAAACCTTGGGATCTGAATTTCATATTAGAGAAACTCACCCTTGCACCCTTTGAGCCAGAAGCTACCGCTGATCTCCACTTCCTCTCTTGGAAGACAGTGTTTCTAGTAGCCATCACTTCGGCTCATCGTATCTCCAAGCTTCAGGCTCTGATGTGTAGAAAGCCTTACCTAATCTTCCACAAAGATAGAGTTGTTTTCGGGAGCGCACTGTGAAGCCTGAGCTGACAGGCAGCAATTTTCAGCAGCTCTGAAAACAAGCAAATAGAATTGTACAAAATATATAATTTACTGTAGTCTATTCAAAAAACAAATACTACAGTTCGACAGAGGAACCCAGAAAACCTAAAATGGGTAACCCCAGAAAAGACAGAGTTGGGAGTGCGAGCACTAAATCATCTGGAGTTTCACAAGCGGTGAGAGCTGGAACCAAGGAACAGGCCATATCCCAGAGGGAGCCTGAAGAAACTATGTCCTCGATTGGCATCAAGCTCCACAGGCTGATAACCTCAGTCGCCGACCTAAATTCCAAACTAGACTCATTTGCCACCAGAGTCACGATCGTGGAGAAATCAGTGGAAGGGACCCAGCAGGAGGCTGGAGATGCAAAAAGGCAAGCTGAATCGGCTGCGGCCTCCTCGACTCTCCTTGTGAAAGAGAACCACCACATGCAGGTTAGGCTTGAAACCCTAGAAAATCAGGCCAGATCAGCACACATCAAAATCCTAGGGTTGCCCGAGGGGATCAACGGGGATCACCCTCTTATGTTCATGTGGCTGGACTCAAAATTGTTGCCTGAGGGCCAGAGTTTAAATATAAACTTTCAAAAAACCTACCGAATTACTCCACGTGGCTATCAGGAGGATTTGGAGAAACCACGAACATTTCTTCTGGTCACGGATGGTATTGGGTCGAGAGATAGTTCTTCAACTGGCTAGAAAACAAGGCAAATAATGGAAGATGACCGGAGCATATATCTGTTTCCAGACTTGAGCTATGTGACTTGAATGAGGAGAAAAAAGTTTGACGGTATAAGAAAACTGCTATGGGACACCTCCATTATCCACACAATGGTATTTCCCGCAAGGCTGCGTGTCGTACATGGAGGAAAAGTTTGGGCCTTCTTTGACCCCAGTGAAGCAGGGAAATGGGCCTCTCATTTTGCTGCTGATCAGAGGAAGAGACGAGAAGGAGAGGAATCGAAATCTGATATAGAAGACTGACTTTTTCCTAAAAACTGTAATGTATAACCAGATAGGAGAGTAAACTGACCTTTTTCTTTTGTTAATCTGGCATTGCAGTTTTAAATGTAGAAAATACTACAAGTTCTGGGTTGGATAATTATGCTGTCTCCTGTCCCCCCTTTGTTTTTATGTAGCTGGGGTTACATAACGATTAAATATATGCATGGGGGCTTCTAAGTTTTAATCTGAAATTTAAAGTGAATATTTGGATGGACCGAAAAAAGTTATTCTTGCTTCTTTAAACTCATGTTTACTTAACATATGCCTGTAGTAAGAAGTTGCTGACCTGGGAACTAACCCAATGTTTATTTTCAGACTACTAGCCTTAAAATATGACACCATGAGCCCTCTAGTAGGGAATGGACTATATGGGACCCTTTTTTTGGACGTAAGTATTACAGGAAATGTCATATTACTCTTGGGCTTAAATTTGCAGCTTAAGATATTGATATTACTTAAGAAGTTTTAAATATTTAGTATCCCCTCACTGTGGTATCACTATATTGAGGATGCATGTAATTCTGAGGTACTGTATAAACCGTACCACATCCTTGAGAAAAAACTCTCAATTGCTTGTCACCTTCGTCTCTACCAGACAAGGTTCCCCAGTTGCCAAAAAAAACTTGGTTGGCAAATTGCTTCACGTTTTGTTACAAAAAGTACAACAAGCCCATTCCACTAGAGCCCAGGCCTCCACGGCAGCCTGCTTCAAGGGGGCTTTGATCACTGATATCTGCAATGCAGCCACGTGGTCCACCGTTCACACTTTCACAAAACATTACAACCTGGATGTTACATCTCGCTTTAGGATGGCCTTTGGCCATGCAGTCCTACAGGGTCTTCTATCCTAATTCCACCCCCTCTGGGTACACTGCTTGGGAATCATCTCAAGTGTATTACCTGCTGCAAGAGGCCATCCTGTGAAAGATAGTACAGTTGTGTAAAAACTTACCGTAACAGTAGATCTTTGTGGGATGTCTCTTACAGTAGGTATGTTCCCTCCCTCTGTCCCCCTCCTTCTCTAAGAGAATGACTTTGTTCCACTTGGCACATGGGAAGGGACACCTATGGTACCTCGGATCCCCTCAGTCCTCACTTAGTGAACTGAATCCAGCAGGGAACTGAGGATACCAGGGACCACCCATTCTTATATAGGCAGGATGATGATGATGTCATCGGTGGGCAGTCCCTGGTGAAAGACTGCTAGAAGAGCTGCCATGCTCCACAGTGACCTCTGGTGACTACCCAAGTGTATTACCTGCTGCAAGAGAGATCCCTCAAAGATCTACTGTTACGGTAAGTTTTTACATAACTGTACTTTCTAGGAGTGGTATATGTTGTTCATCCACACTCACCCACCCGACCTCCCCGGCTTCGATACACAACCTCTGTTTCCAGTGGGCAAGATCTGGTGTCATGAGGCAGAGCCAAGGCATATACCACCTGAGTGAGTGGGAGGAGTCAACTTTTAGACCTTCCAGCAAGATTTAAAGGGAAAGGGACATGCCAACAAATATGGATGTACAACATATACCACTCTTAAAACTACTGTTACAGGTGAGTAACCTATGTTTGTTGCTCCTGAGTGAGTTTTTGGGACTCAGTGTTCCACAGGACATCCCAGCAGACACACCTGACCCCAAATCAGGCCCCTCAGGTTGGGGGGGCACACAGGCACGTTCAGGCGCATTGCAGCAAGAAAAGGCTGTGGAGACAGATGTGCAGGCAGACCCCGACACTGCTTAGAAGGTCAGAATGTGGATTTCGGGGATCTTGGGGAAGCTGCTGACTGTAAAAACATGCTCTCTGATGAAGAGGACGTCCCCTCTGAGGGAGGAGGAAGAGGAGTGGATGGAGCTCAGGTCAAGGATTTCGATTCCTTCCATTTGACAAGAAGTCCTTGTCTTTTTTGATAGCTGAGGCGTGTAGATCCTTACAGCTCAAAGAGGAACAGTCAGTGGAGAAGGTGAATATCAATCCAATTCTGTCTGTATCCTCCTCTGCTCCAAAATGTTTCCCAGGTTTTATTCACTGTGACCGTTATTGAGTAAGAATGGGCAGGTGTGGATCACAGAAAGTATCTTCCAAAACTGAAGACTACCTTTTCCATTTTTAGAGGAAAAATCTCGCCAATAGGAAGCCCCTTCGCAAGTGCACAATGCCATCTATAATTCAAGCACACCGCTCTGCCTATCGAAGACTCTCTGGCCTTAATAGATTCCTATGACAAACGAGTGGATGCCGCATGTAGGAGAGCCTTTGCCTCTAATGGCGCAAGCCTATGTATTTCTTATGCCTCCTTTATTGTTACCAGAGCCTTAAACTTGTGGGTCACTACTCTGGGCAGTTTTTGTTCCTCCTGATTCGGAAGGAGTAAGCAGTTTGCAGTTGGTTGCCATGGCCTCCACTTTTCTAGGTGATTCTACAGTGAAAGATTGGCACATGTTGGCCAGTTCGGCCTACCACATTGTATCGGCCATGCGGGGCGTATGGCTTAGGTGTTGGGCCACTGATCAAGCTTCAAAATCTAAGATCTTAACCTGTATCAATCTTCACCATTCATCACTGGTGGGCACTAGCTGGAAGCGCTAGGACCCCGAAGGAAGCTTTTTAGCTAAAGCTTTCTTTCTTTGTGGAGGATGGGCAGACGTCAGAGAGGATGCCACTCTCAGACCAACATACTATGTGGTGCTCACGGGTTGGCCAGTAACAGATATCTGCCCCTTCACCACCTCAGTTCTTTTCCTGCTGTCGAGTGTGCATCACGTCATAGGAGCCGCAGCCATCTTGTGCTACGCCATCAGATCAGAGTTCTGCTGCCGCTATACTCCATGCCGTAGACTTCAGGATCTGTTAAAAATGTTCCTCTTATATTTTTATTTCTTATTTTACTGTTCTACAGTGCCAAGTCTGTTTCTTTGTTTGATTTTATTTCTGTCCGTGTGACTATATGCTGTTCAGGGCCTAGTTCTAAATCCAAGGCAGGGCATGCCCCAATGTGTTGGTGTCCTGGCAGCAAGCCCATGATGGACCGTCAGAGTAGCTGTTTGTCTTGCCTGGATCCAAACCACGATATGGACAATTGTGATGCTTGTTTCTCCATGGACTGCCAGGTCCTCAAGTCCCACGTGCTGAAAGTGGGTCAGGCTCCTCCCACCTTCGGAGGATGGTGTTGGTCTCGGGACTCCAAGGCTAGGACTTTGGGCCCTTCCCCCAGGTCTCCCTTCGGTACTGTACCTACTGAGGGGGAGTAGGCCTCTGTTTCTGATCTTGCTGAGACCAGGGGCCTGCGTGAGGGGTCAGGTGGACAGTCATCCTCCTCGGGGGGGGATCAGCTGAGCACCCCTCACAGTCCAATGCCTCCTTGGAGGCCTAGATGCCCCCAGTGTCACGGCTGCTGCTATACGCGCAGCCCGAGCTGGTGGTGCCCTCGGTGCCACCTTCCGACACTGCCTCGGCTCCCAATGCTGCCTCCAGGGTTGGTGAGCGGGGCAATGCCGGACAGGATCAGTGCTGGGTCTCCCTCCGGTGCCATTCATGGTGCCATAGGAGGGAGGGTCTCGGGGTTGTCTCTCTGGCAGTCTCACTGGTCTCTTCCTCCTCTGAGGACAATGACTGGGAAAACCCTAACTGGCAACCAGGCTCGTCGGACATCTGAGGCTCTTCTCTGCCCAGCTCTGGGATTTCTGAGACCCAGGAACTTTCCTCAGGAGCCAGTGCTTCATCTCCTCTTGCCAGTGCCATGGTGAGCACCAAGGTTGGCGCTGAGGTCAGCCCTAAGGTCAGTGCTGCGGCGGATGCCATGGTGGATTCTGGTGCCATTGGCTGCACCATGGTTAGCAACGTGGATGGCAGTGGTGCTGTTTCTGGTGCCAGTGGAGAGGTCAACACCGGTTCTCTGGTGTTGACGCCGGTGCCAGGTCCAATGCCTGTGCCGCTAGTGGTGCCGATTTGGACCCCGGTGCCGCGTTGAGGTCCGAGGCAGTTTCCAGCACCACTTTGGGTGTGGGAGATTCCTTGGCCCTCCAGTTCTTGGGCTTAGAGGTTCCCACAAGGAGCAGACCCCTCTGGGGGGGGCACGGAGGTCGAGGGAGTCATGGAGGCTCCTTACCAGGGCAGCTGGTGCCCCTGGGAGGAGCAGAAGTGCTGAACCTTCCCTCCTGGCCACTTCCTCCTTAAGGGGTCTGCAGTTGGTGGAGTCAAGAGCCTCCCACAAGGGTCTGTACTGCTCCATTCACTCCACTTGGGGGATTCTCCCTGAGGGCACCACCATGGTCACCTCAGCCAGGTTGGGAATCCTTCAGCAAGCGTGGTCAGCAGCCCCCTCCTTCGGTAGGGGTCCCCTGTGCATTTCCGCAGCCCTAGCAGGGGGTCAGTTCTGTCTAGCCAGAGATCTCCTTCCTCTACCCCTTCTGCTTCCTCCCCCCCTTCCAGGCCTCTTTGGCCCCTTGGGGCCCATGACCTGGGAACAATTCAGAGCTTCAGCAGCTGCATTCCCCCATTATGTTAAAGCCATGGATGAGGTAGTTTTCTGACCATAGCCCCCAGCTGTCCCAAGCTCCTTGGCCTCCTCGTCTTCCTCTCCTAAGGAAGGGGATTCCTCCATCTATCTCTCATCCGACGCTGATATTGCCAGCTATCAGTGGTTCCTTTCAGGGGTGCTGGAGCAGCTCCACATATCCCATTTTGGGTCACGCAATACTGACCATGCGACATGCGCCTTTCTTGGTGAATTCAGTGCCAACCATTTAGTCTGTTCCATGGCCTGTTCCTTTTGCGGAAGCATTGCACAGGGTCTGGCAGTGTGCCTCTGTCCTGTCTCCAGCCTCTAGGGACTGCTACTGCAGGTACTGTGCACCCCTTGGGTCTCCAGGTGTCTTGCCCCACCCCTCTTCAGGAGTGGAACTGCTGGACACACTCTCCGGGCTTTGTCACCCGAGGCACTACAGCCCCCTGGAGTCAGACTCAGCTGAGTTTGACCATTGGGGTTGTAGGGTCTTCTCAGTGGTGTGCCTCCTTTTGTGAGTAGCAGCACACCAGGCCCATTAGGCTGCCTATTCAAGACACCTATGGACGATGCTGGCCAACTCTTGGCATCTGATTTGGAGGTAACTAGGAAGGCCATTAGCCTTTCTGCACATAATCTGTAGCTGGTGAGACACTAGACAAGAGTGTCTTATGACTCCAATGAGGTGGCCTCCAGATTAGCAGGAACTGCGGTCTGCATTCGGCGGGCAGCGTAGCTTCGCCTTTCAAGGTTGTCACCTTGACCCGACATAGGGTGATTGCCTCCCCTTTCCAGGGGGCCTGTTTTTTCTCCCCCAAGGTATGACAGGAGTTAGCGGGACTCTTTCCCTCTCCTAGGCAATGGGAGACCCAATCTCACCCTGATCACTCACAGGCCTCGCCAGGCCTGTAAGGGGCTCCTGCCTTTCTGTGTCCTCCCCCACAGGAGGCTGAGGGAGATTTCTCTCTCAGGGAAGTGCCAGTGCCTTTTAGTGCTTGGTACTCACCCACCAGTGATGAATGGTGAAGACTGATACAGGTAAGATACGAAAATTACGTACCTACCGTAATTCTTGATCCTCCTGCATATCTTCACTTTTCATCACTGCGTCCCACCCACCATCCCCTCTTGGGCCTCTGCTTCCTGGAGAGTGCCTCTTCCCTGCTTGCTTTCCCCCAGTTGAGGCCACCTGCAGGCAAAGTCCTGCTGGCATCTTTCTGGGTCCACTGATCCTTCTGTGAAGCAGCAGGTGCCTACTTGTGGGGGGAGGGCAAGCAGGAACTCTTTCCCTCTTTGGCCAGGGGCTCCTTGAAGTGCCATATGATCTGGTGGGGTCCCATCTGGGACAGCATTCTATCCCAGAGTTCCTGTTCCTGGGACCCCTTCCTTTTTGTGTGGGACCCTTGTCTCCCTTGGGTTTTGGACCTGGTCGGTGGGGCTCAGAGGATCCCCACTTTCTTCTTCTCTCTCTGGGACCACACTTGGCTCCTTTACACTCATGTGAGTGTCCAGTGGATATCCATGGGGCAAGGTCTTTCTAATCTCTTACCTCTTGCAGAGCTAAAGCCTATCTTCCTCCTCCAGGGGGTAAATCTAGGTGCAGACAGCTCTCCACTAGATCTCAGGAAGGGCTCATTTAGCCGGTGATGCCTACTCTTGTGCTGGAGAGGCCTTGCTCTGGGGTGGATCATTTTTACCCTCACCCCTATGTACCAGGTCAGGAAGGGGAGGAGAGAGTGAGAGAGAAGGAATTAATCGGATCCATCCTTTCTGGAATCTGAGAGATGACTTTCCTGCAATGGTGGCCATCTTCTTTGTGCCGTCTTTATAGATTCTGGTGTCAATCCTCAGACTCGGCTCAGGGTCCGTATAAGAAGAGCATTTGAGTCAACCTCCTCCCCTTAGGCATCAGGCAGTGGAAGAATCTCTGCAGTGTTGGCTGGTTGGGGTCCATTCTCACTCTCTGTTCTGTTATTTCTCTCTCTTTATTTTTCTTCATTCTTCCTCCCACCTCCTTATTAGCTTACTGTCTTTCTCTCTCTCGCTCTCTCTCTCTTTTCTTTCCTTTTTGCTCCCTACCCATCCTCTCAACCCCTTCTGGCCTGCCCAGTGGCAGGAGCCTCCCTCCCACAAAACTTGGGGCCTAGCCCCTTCCTCTGGTCGGCTTATAACTCCTTTAAGTTTACATCCTTTCCTTTTTCTGCCCCTTGGGCTCCCTTGCCCAACCCTCCACACCTTTTTTTGTCTGTTTTCCTCTCTGGCAAGCAGAACTGAGGTGGTGAAGGGGCTGACGTCCATTACTGGCCAACCCACGAGTGCCACATAGTACATCGGCCTTGAGGGTGGTGCTGTCTCTGACGTCCGCCCCTCCTCCAGAAAAAAAGAAAGCTTTCGCTAAAAAGCTTCCAGCAGGGTCCTGGCACCTCTGGCTAGTATCCACCAGTGATGAATGGTGAAGATATACAGGAAGATCAAGAATTAAGGTAGGTCCATAATTTTCATTTGTTTAACCTCCTCTTTGAAGGAGGCTTGTTGTTCGGTTCTGGCTTGGATGCTGTTTTAAAGGATATTCAGGACAAAAAGGACCATGTTCCAGTGTCAAAACAGCATAAGACTACCTCAACCCAAAGGTGCCAAGGTGATGGCCATTACAGGCAGACTCGAGGGAGGTTCGCCCCTTTTGGATCTTCAGTAACCAGAGAACTAGAGGAGCCTACTTTGGTAACAAGGGATCTTCATCAAGGGACTCTCTTGCAGCAGGTCAGACACTTGGGACTTCCAACGGAAGATGCTCTTGCACGGCAGCTTTCTCAAGCAGTGCGACTGGGAGCTGCCCCCGGTGACATCAGGCCAGGTGCATTTATAAATACATGGGCAGCCCCAAGGACTCCTCAGTTCTTTTCCCACTGTCGACCAGCTCACTTCAACCACCTGCCGCTTCTCGCTGCAGTGTCTCGACAACCGCTTTTGATGATGACAGAACACTGCTTCTCAGTACGCGTGTGCTGGTGCCTCATCTATGTTGAATCCCAAATCTTTTCACAGTTGCCGTTCTGGTCACAAGATATACCATTACAACCGAAATACGCTTTGTGTCCAGTGACTGGGGGCCGCTCATGACTTGACCTCATGCGCTCATTGCTGGGACTTTAACAAGGCAACCCATCGACAGAGACTGAAGGAATTAGAAGCCCACATTATGGAACAGCAGATGGCACTCCTGGATACACTCCCACTCCTCGCCATCACTGAACTCCTAGACATCCAAACCCAAACTTCATTCTAGCAAGCATAAACATCGAGAAAGGGACAAGCCTTCCAGGGATAAAGGAAGTCCCCTTGTCCATCGATGGCCTCAGCTTCTCCAACACCAATAGAAAAGACTCAGTGTTGAGTGCACTGTCCCAGAGTTTTCAGGTGGCTCAACAAGAATTCCTGCTGTAGCCATCGATGAGCACTTTGCCCATCCTTTCATCAATGGAGCTAACTACGACTTTATATGCCCTGGCTCCACCTCATCATCTCTCGTTGATGGTCCTTAGCTCCCCGTCAATGACTTCTGCACCTCTGCTGGTCCATATCCTTAAAACAGACACGATATTTGTGCTTCCCACACCCTCCAGCATGGGTATGGGCTTCTTGTTGACTGATATTCCATCGCTACCGCCCCTGAGGCTTTCCACATACCATGGCCCATCAAAACAGGCACAATCCTCCTTGGGCTCAGCCACCGCCTCATGGCCTTATCCACACCTGAAACCCATCTCCTCCATGCTGTCTCCTTTGCATAGGACTGCCTCCGGTATTGATGATTTCTGTAGTCCACCTCCATCGACGGCGCTGTCTGTTGACATGCCAGCTATTGTAAAGACGGTTTGGGAGGTCATGCACTCAGTGCATCCTCACCACATATGCCTCAGGTTCCTCCACTGACAGGATCTTATAAAAGACCTTGTCACATACCTTCGGCTGCTCCTCCTCCTCCTCCTATCCCAGATCCAGAGGATGAGGATGTCAATTACACAGGAGATGAGGAAAAGGACCAGGAAGAGGATGATGGAGTTTGCACACCCTTCAGCATCTCCACAGTGTCATCTGTGGGTGAAGACCCTGGCATTTTTATGCCTCGATCTCCTCCAAATGATGCCTCCTCCTTGGAGGTAATGACTCAATGGCAGCAGGTGATGGGTTTTGCCACTACTAAGCAAGACCAGCAAAGGCTAAACTATTTAGGCCTTCCTGAGGACCCAGCCACTGTCATGCCCCCACTTACACAAGCATACAATGATGCTATCACAGTGGGCTGGCATAGACCCTATACGGTTCCCCCAGTCCCCAAGAAGTCAGACTGCCTTTACCAAGCCCCTTCGGATCAACCCTGTTTTTTAGCTGCTCCTTGTCGCAAACCCACTCAGCAGGTCAGGCCCTCTGCTCCCACAGTGCCAACCTCCGAGCGCAGTCTTGTGAACAGGAAACAGAAACAGGGTGACCCTCCTGTCTGTTTTGTGGATTCGAATCAACCTTTGGTCTCAAGTCTTGGAGGGATTCAAACTGTGAACCTCTTGCTAGCGTACCCAATGTACAGGCTCAGATAATTCTGCTCTTTAGGGGGGCCAGATATCTTTCGCTCACGGGCACCTAACCAGGCGTACAAAATGAACCCTTAAAACTCTATTAAAGACCTCAGAATAAATTCTTACCTGTTCCCAGTTTGGTATTACCATATAAGCTCATGCACAGTGTTGTCACACTCTTAACCATCCATACATCACGGGCAAAAACAGAAGGACTTGGAAGACACAAATAGTCTATTTAAAAATGAGATGTTTACTTAAAAATAGATAAGAATGTAAAATGTAAAACATGGAACCATATATCACAAGAACATACAATCACTTAAAAAAAAACAAGATTTTAAAAGTGCAATATCCTACCACCAGACAATTAGACTTGATTTATCTAATGTATCTCTTAAAGTGCCGCTAGCATGTCGTAGCTTTCAGAGTCCAAACATTTGTGTGTAAAATGGAAAACAGAACACTGTTTAAAAACTTGCTTTGCCAACCTCTTTGCGTGAGGTCACCTAGCTCCTCCCTGTCAGAATATAAAAAAATATATCTATGCAAAACAGGAAGTCTTATCAAAGTATTAAATTCTGTGACCTTAGCACAACTCATTTTCTCATATGACTTTCTTTGATCTTATGAGCAGCTTCCCATTTCCAGGACATCAAAGGACTTGTTATCAATCAAAATGTTTATTTAACCAGGAGATCACTGTTGAGCATAACTCATTTTCGAGGTGGACCTGGGGTATACAGGATACAAACAGGTCAGAAGGTACAATGAACAATATACAATGTAGAAAATAAATGCGACACTAGAAAAATATGAACAGGTAATAACAACCAAAGGCATGTACAGAAAAGACAGTTGGAATTTGGATCAGGGAAATAAACTGGTGACACATCAAGCAAAGTATATACAAATATCAACGTAAAAATAATATAACAGTCAATGTGTGCAGTAGATTAATAAGTGCTCAGTAAACACGAAAGTAAAGGTCCGGGGTAAGGATGCGGGTTAATAGGCTACTCCGGAGGTAATTCAGAGGAGGTAATAACAACAGAATAAAGGGTAGGGTCTGGGATAGGGACATAGTAGAATTGACTGGCGAGAAGAAAAGGAACAAAAAACACAAAGGTAATAATGGACCACAGCAATAGCAGGGAAACTAAGTCCGGCTGACAAGAGGGTTTTGGAGGAGGGGAGAGAGACAGGGGGTAAGGAGAAACAAGCCAGAGATGACGGAAGAGGCAAAGGCAAGAGCATGGGAAGGGGAAGGCAGAGTGGGGGCCCAAAATTATAAGTATCAAACACAGTGTAACTGGAGGCAAGGCTCAAGCTAGGCTAGAGTTATGGGATTAACGGCATCAAATGAAACAGGTGCATGGCTCCTTATTATGACTTAGATAAAGGGATTTGAAGGTAGAAAGGGAGATAGAATGGGTTAGTTTCAGGTTTTTTTGCAGCTTATATCATATCTGAGGTAGTGCATAGCATAGAGCTGCTCTGTCAAAGCATGATTTTGCCTTATATACATACAGAGCAATGAAGGAAGCACTTCTCAGGGCATACTTGCCGAGAAAACATATCGTGAGGCAGACGGAGAGGTACTGAGGCAGCATTCCTATGATCGCTTTATATGTCCAAAAAGCAGCATTCCTCTTGCGTCTGTAGCTGAGGGATGTCCATCCTACCACCGAGTACAGAGAGCAGTGATGGGTAGAATATGGTAAACCTGTAACAAATCTTAAGGCACGGTGATAGAGTGTGTCTAGCTTTGCTAGAGTACCAGCAGTACCCTGGCCATATAGGAAGTCAACATAGTCCAATAGAGAGAGAAAGGTGGTTTGAACCAACTTCAGCTTGGTATCTCTAGTAAGTAAGTTATTTGTCCTAAAGAAAAGACCAAGTCTCTGCCTACGTTTCTTTAGCAGCTCTTCAATGTGATCGGAGAAAGTGAGTTTATTGTCTATCCAGAATCCCAAGTACTTGAATTTAGATACATAGTCCAACTGCTCCCCAAGGATGGTGGTGATAGGTAGAAGTGTTTTGTCAACAGAAGGGTTAGATGCATGAGAAAGGGGTGATAGGATCAATGCCTTAGATTTTTTAGCATTAAGCAGTAACTTTTGGTTTAGAAGTTGAAGCTGCAACAAGTTAAATTCGCTTTGAAGGGTTTTTTGTGCAGTTACAGGGAAGGGCTGCTGACGTAAATTACTGTGTCATCTGCAAATAGATGTATTTTTGCTTCATTTATGGTTGCATCGATATTGTTGATGTAGATAGCAAACAGCAAGGGTCCCAGAATGGAACCTTGTGGTACACCCCTAAGCAAAGGTTTTAAAGGAGAGACTTCTCCCTCAGCCTTTACTTGCTGAAATCGATCAGAGAGATAGTTTGAGAACATCTTAAGGAGAGGACGTCTAGGCCCATATTCCAAAGGGATGAAAGAAGCAGGCTATGGTCTGAAGTATCATATGCCTTGCTTAAATCCAAGAACACTGCACAGATAAAATTCTTATTATCCAACTCTGTTAGCCAGTCATTGGTCACTTTAGCAAGTGCAGATATTGTACTATGCTGAACCCTGAAGCCAGACTATAAGGGACTAAGCAGGTTTTCAGATTCCAGATAGTTTCGTAGCTGGACACTCACTATTTTCTCCAGCATCTTGGACAGAATTGGAAGTAACGAGATTTGCCTGTAATTGTTAAGACCCTAGGGTCACCTGATTTGAACAACGGGACCACAAGCGCAGTCTTCCAAATGGGCGGAAGTTCACCCTGGGACAGCGATAGGTTAAAGAGGTGTGTAATTGGAACTGCAAGGACCCGGTAACCGACCTTTAAGAAGTAGGGGTCAATAAGGTCAGCCCCAGTGCTTTTTTTGGAGTCTAGCTGGAGGAGGAGGTCTTCGACTTCTTTAAGGGATGTTGGCTGGAGTGAGAAAGATGGGCTGCAGATAAGTGTTTCCAGAGTATTCTCTGCTAGTTGGTGACATAGAGAGCAGGCATGAGAAGAGTCAAAGGCCAGACCAGCAGTAGCAAAATGATTATTGAATACGTCAAGGATGGAAAGCCTATCGGAGACTACAGAGTCGCCAACTAAAATATTAGCAGGAAGATGGTTTCCGGAAGAACATCCTTCAATTACTTTGATTGTGTTCCAGAATTTAGAGGAACAACTGGAAGCTAGCTCTAGCTGTGTATGGTAAAAATATGCTTTTACATCTCTAATTAACTTGGTGCAACGATTCCTTGCCCTGCTGAATAGAACCCAATCATTAGGGAGATTGGATTTCCTGGCAATTTTCCAAAGCATATCCCTACTCCTCAGGGCACTCTTCAAATCCTCCATGAACCACTGGCAATTTTTTTGCCTGGTACGGACTTTCACCAATGGAGCAAATTTGTTTATGGCCCCCTAACCAGTGACTTAGCTAAATAAAAATCCTGCCATTGCAGCGAGTCCCTTAGCTCTGAAATATACCCCCAAGAACCGAAGTTACGAGTACGTCTTTTAATAGTAAAATTGGGAATCACTGTAGTTTTGCAGGTGGACCTTACACATGCAATGAAGCAGTGGTCACTGATATCCACGAAGAAGACGGCGGTATGAGAAAATAGGTGAGGTTTGCTAGCTAAGATAACATCTAACAATGTGCTTTTGATAGGGTTATTTTTATTAGGACGAGTAGCCTCGTTAATCAGCTGGGACAGTCTGAAGGAGTCACAGAATGTTTTTAGGGGAGAAGAGGTGCTGGTAAACCATTCTAAGTTGAAGTCATCTAGAATAATGTGCTCCGAGGCTACTATACCCAAGACGTTCCCAAGATGTTTCATCAGAAGCAGACCAGCAGATGGAGGCCTATAGCAACCTGTTACACAGATTGAGGCACCGTTTCCAGTATCAATTTTTAAGGACAGACTTTCAAATTCATTTTTGACTGAGGTGGAGTCTACAGTGGAAACAGTAAGTTTATCCTTAATGTAAATGGCTACACCACCACCTCTAGTCTGTCTATCAGCTCTGAATAAAGAGTAGTAGGGAATGTATACTTCCGAGTTTTTGGTTACTGGTCTAAGCCAAGATTCTGTGACAACCAGCACCCAGGCCTGCACTGAAGATATTTTTTTTAATAAACTACACACATTGACATGCAAGAAGCTTAACCCCTTTGTGCTGTGAAGGTCAGCAGGAGCTGCTAAAACTGCAGGGGGGCCTGGATTAAGCTCAACATTGCCCGAGCACAGCAGAAGTAATAACAAGCTTTCTGCATAAATGTGCTAGAAGTTTAGACTGTTTAGTATGTCTGCTTGAATGAGATTCATAGGAATAGACTTGTGGAGCCCTAAGGCTCACTCCATGCTGGCCTAGGGCAGCATATAAAAGTATCTTGGCAGGGAGCACCCAGGGCAATTTGTGAGTAAAGGCAGAGAGGAATATGCCCCTAAGAGGCAGTTCTGTAATAGTACCTTCATGCCATAATGGATGATATGCTGGCTGCAAAGATGGAGGTTGTACATCACGTACAAACTGATCAACAAGGTGGCATATATTCAGGCAGGACAATGAATTATAGGAGCCACAGTCTGTCCTAGAGGATTTCTGCCAACAAGGCTAAAACCCAGGATGCGTAAGATGAACAGGGACAAGCACAGGCGAGTATAAAGTGCCTTCATTATGGGAAGATCACCCAACATGTATTGGTGCATATAATGAGGTATTATGAGCCTGAAGCAAGATGTAGCCTCTCGAACAGTAGATACAATTTAGCAGAAGCAGTCTAAGCACTAGCAACAATAGGAGGAAATGAACTGAAATTTAACAAATGTTAGCCAATAATAGAGATCTAGGGGTAATAGATGGAGACAGAGAGCATTTAAAGGTGGTCTAGGGAGAGAGTGTGGGGGAGGCGGGAGAAAAAGAACTGAGAGCTGCAGGCTACGAGCTCATCCCAACTGGTGCAGCAAACGAGTTCTTGAAAGCGCAACTGTGGTCTTGGAAATAGCTGAGGAGTACGACTGGTTGTGTCCTCTGCCAGATCTCACAGAGGTGTAACATGCTTTGTATCACCATGTGAATATTAACTGTGTTTCCTCTGAACATCATAAATGTTTATGACCTACCTTGGCAGTTGGCAAGCTGCAATTAGTCACATAAACAGGAGATCCTGAATTTTAAGTCTCTTCTAACCTGTAATTATCTTTTGGCCTTCCAGGTAACACGTTGTAGCTAAAACCTGGGAGTGGGGTGTCATTCCACAAACTGATTCAGCAAGTATCATGAGAGACACTCAATAACACATTTTTATATTACAAAAATCATAGATTAATCAGAACCAGCTGTCTGAGTGTCACAATTCCTCCCCACCTAGACTGAATTTGGGGTCTCTATCCCCTGCATGGGATGATCTTCCCAAATCAGTTCACTCCTCGTACACATGAGACAGCCCATCGGAGTTCTGATTTTTGGCACCAGTCCTATATAGAATTGTCATATCATACCCTTGCAAAGCAAGACTCCATCTTAACAATCTACCATTGTTTTTCCCCATCTGTGACAGCCAAACCAGGGTGTTGTGGTCAGTCTGCACCACAAAATGCTGCCCATACAAGTATGGCTCTAATTTCTTTAGGGCCGACACTATGGCAAGACACTCTTTTTCCACAGTGGAGTACGCCTGCTCCCTGAGAAGTAACTTTTTACTCAGGTATGCTATTGGGTGATCCCTCCCTTGGCTGGATGTCTGACTCAGTACTGCCCCAATACCAGCGCCTGAGGCATCAGTCTGAACTATAAAGGGTCTGCTATAGTTAGGACTTGTCAAAACAGGAGCACTGCACAGTGCGTCCTTTAGTTTGGAAAAGGCTTCCTCACAGGCTGGGCCCCAGGCAATTTTCTTGGGCATCCTTTTCTTTGTCAGGTCAGATAGGGGAGCAGCCAGGTCACTGTAATTGGGTACACATTTTCTATAGTACCCTGCTGTCCCTAGAAAACTCCTGACCTGCTTCTGCGTCTCTGGTCTGGGCCACGCCTGGATTACCTCTATCTTTATTTGGTTAGGACGGAGCTGTCCCTGGCCTACCACATGCCCAAGGTATGCCACTTCTCCCATGGCCACCTGGCACTTCTCGGCTTTGACAGTGAGCCCGGCCCTCTGTATCCTGCCCAGCACTTCCCTATGGTGGGATAGGTGTTCCTCCCAGTTGGCACTAAAGATGGTAATGTCATCCACGTATGCCACAGTGTACTCCTCAGCACCATTTAACACCTGGTTCACCAACCTTTGGAAAGTGGCTGGTGTGTTCTTCATTCCGGAAGGCATTACTTTAAATTCAAATAAGCCTATCAGAGTGATGATGAAGGTCGACCTCTCCCTAGCTCTGTCTGTCAACTCTACCTGCCAATATCCCTTTGTCAGGTCAATGGTCGTAAAGTAGGTCGCCCCTTCTGACTTGTCCAGGAGTTCGTCCGTCCGGGGCATCGGGTGGGCGTCTGACTTTGTGACTTCATTCAGTCCACGGTAGTCCACATAGAAATGAGTACAGCCATCTGGCTTCAGCACAAGAACTACGGGTGAGGCCCAGGGGCTGTGGGATCTCTGGATTACCCCTAAATCCAACATCTCCTTCACTTCCCTCCTAATGTCCTTTTGGACAGCCTCTGACACCCGATATGCCGTTAGTCATATGGGCGTCTGTGTCCCTGTCTCCACACCATGTGTCGCTAAGGGGTTTAGGCCAGGCTTGGTGCTAAACAATGGGGCAAAGTCTGCTAAAACCTCCCTTACTTTCTAGATCTGGTCCGGGGTCAGCTGGGGAAACAAGTTAACTGCCTCCACAGAGGACTCCCGCTTACTTTTTTCCAGCAAGTCCAGAAGGGGGTCTTCCTCATCCGTCCCCTCCCCAGGACTATACACTGCAAACACCATGTCCGCCCTATTTGCATATGGCTTCATCATGTTGACATGGTACATCCTTTCTGTCTGTCTTCTGTCAGGTAACTCTATAATATAGTTCACATCATTTACCTTCCTAACCACTTTGTACGATCCTGCCCAGTCAGCCTGGAGCTTGTCTTTCCAGACCAGAATAAGGACCATGACTTCCTGACCCACCATGTACAAGCGAGCTCTGGCTGATATGGTGTTGTGCATCTCTGCACCACCCCACACTTCTCCCATAAACATTTCATCAGGTCCGACATGAAGGAACCCCCTCGATTGGTGATAACCTCCTGCAGAAACCCAACATGGAAGAAAATCCCTAGTAAGACATTTGTCACTTTGTCTGTCCTCAGTGAGGATAGGGCGACTACCTCTGGGTACCGGGTGGCATAATCCACCACAGTCAGGATGAATCTCTTCCCAGAGGAGCTGGGGGTATTTAAAGGCCCCATAATATCCATTCCCACCCTCTGTAATGGCTCCTCCACTATGGGCAATGGAATCAGGGCAGCTTGGGTTTTCTTGCCTGCCTTCCCTATTTCTTGGCACCAGTGACAAGACCTGCAACACTGCTTCACCTGCTGGGTGAAGTTAGGCCAATAGAAATTCAGGGCCAACCGCTGCATAGTGCGCAAGATTCCCAGGTGACCAGACAAGGGAATATTATGTGCAATCTTGAGCAACTGCTCATGATACCCCAGGGGAACGACAAGCTGCCTGCCTAGCACCCCTCCCTCTGTCTGTACTGCCTGAGTATACATAAGTCCATTTTCCCAATAAATCTTATGTCTGCCATCACCTCCCTGTGCCCTGTCAGAGTGCCCAAGTCCTCAGCTTCTCTAGAGTAGGGTCACTTCTCTGAGCACCTGCAAACCCCTCACACATTCCCAAGTCATGGGACAGGTCCTCTTCAGTCACTAAACTAGGGTCCTAGCACTGGTGTCAGGGCACTCAGGATCACTGTCATTCCCAACCCTCTGACAATGGGTCACCCTTCCCTCTTTGGAGTAACCCTTTATAGCTGTGTGGTTACTTGCTACTGGGGAAATCTCTACCCTCTTTTCATTAGTCTCCCCATCTGGAGACACAGGCTGGGGAACCAGCCTCTCAGTGGGTTCCACAATGGCTTCTGTGGGGTTCAGGGAACCACAATTGTCCCTTGCCACTTGGCTATGGGTAATTGCACATGCCATCCCCTGTTTGAGATTGTTGCCCAGGATCACATCCACTGCTAACGTTTTGGCTACTGCCACCTGTTGCACAGTTCCCCCTGTTTCACCCCAGTCTAGGAGAACACTAGTCAGTGGCAATGTTTTCTCTTCACCAGTAAAATCCTGTGCAGTGATGTATTTATTGGGTATAAACTGACTAAGCTCTACTAGATCCCCTTTTACCAATGTCAGGGATATCCCTGTGTCCCTTAAGCCTTGCGTCTGTACACAATTCACCATGACTGGGTGCATGTGTTCCCTCATGTTCACAGGCATGCTTCCAGGGACACACAAACAACCCACTTCTTTTCTAGTACCATTCTGTGTATTATTGCTCATTCTTTTGGGACACTGTCTGGCAATATGCCCAGTTTCTTTACATAACCAACATTCACTTCTCTTTTCAGAGAAATCTTTTCTCTGAAACCTGGGGCTAACTGGTTTCAGTGGAGGCAGTGAGGGTTTTAGCATCCCTGAAGGCATGCTTTTCCCTTTCTGCACTGCCACACCCAACCCATTCGCTCTCAGAGCAGGTCTGCTCTTAGTATAGTGGTCTGAGAGTTCAGCAGCCTCTTGCACTATTTTGGGATCTCGGTCCTCCAGCCAGGTTTTCAGTTCTGCTGGGCATACCCAGAAAAACTGTTCTAACAAAATCACATTTGCAATTTTATCAACAGAGTTTGCTTCAATTCCTTCCCACCAACGTTTTAAAAACTGATGTTGTTTCATGGCTAGCTCCTCGTAGCTCTTGTCAGGGCTTTTCATGAGCTTACGGAATTTAGCTCTGTATGATTCAGCAGTTAATTTATATTGTTTTAACAGTGCAGCTTTAAGTTTGTTGTAATCATCACTGTCCTCATTGTCCATTTGACCCAATGCATCCCGAGCTTTCCCGGTAAGTAGTGGGGATAGCTGGAAGCTCCAGGACTCTCTAGGAATTTTAGCCTGAATACAAACTTTTTCAAAAGAATTTAAAAAGGCATCCATGTCTTCCCCCTCTTTAAATTTGGCTATCAATTTGTAATTCAATTTGTAACCCAGTCCTGTAGTCCCAGTTAAACCCAAGCCACTTACCTGCTCTGGTGCAGCTGGTTGGAGTCATAGCTTCTCCAGTTTATATTGCTTCTGGTGCTCACGCTCCTCACGGTCTGTGTCTCAGCGTTCTCACTTGCTCTTCTCCTCTGCAACTCGCTGGTGCTCACACTCTTCATGGTCTGCCTCTCAGCATTCTTGCTCTGCCTCACAGTCCACCTCCCGCTGTTCACAGTCCCTCTCCCTCTGGAACTCCAGCTCCATTCTGCACAATTCAATTTGCAGCCTGAGTACTTCTGGATCCAGGATACTGGTGACCATCCCCTGCTGCTGTGGCCCTTCGCTGACAGTGGCCCTGTTGCCCTCCTTATCAGATATGGACACTGCACTGGCCACTAGCCCTACCGCACTCATGGTCTGGTCCTTTTCAGTCACTGTCTGTGACTCAATGCTCTGGGTATCTGCTACCATCAGGGCATCCACGAGGTTCTGTTTGCTGGCTTTCACCTCGAACAGGACTCCTCTGTCCCCGCACAGTTGCTTTAAGTAGTTTACATTGTGCCTGCTGTAGTTAGAAGCCATTCTCTTCCCTAACTATGGCTACTCTGACTTGCACTTTAGAAAAAAATTAAACGGGTAGGAATTTGACTGTACGCCAAGTGATATAGTTCTGTCTCCTTTTTAAAAAATGTACTGCCTTTTTTTTTTTTGCAAGTGAGCTGACAGGCTTAAGCTGACACACTGAACAATCAGAGCTTGTAATACCAAAATTTATCACACCGCTGCCAACCAATCTGTCACAAAACCACTTAGCAGGTCAGGCCCTCTGCTCCCACAGTGCCAACCTCTGAGCACAGTTTTGTGAACAGGAAACAGAAACAGGGTAACCATCCTGTCTGTTTTGTGGGTTCGAATCAACCTTTGGTCTCAAGTCTTGGAGGGATTCAAACTGTGAACCTCTTGCTAGCATACCCAACGTACAGGCTCAGATAATTCTGCTCTTCAGGGAGGCCAGATATCTTTTGCCTACGGGCACCTAACCAGGAATATAAAATGAACCCTTAAAACTCTATTAAAGACCTCCGAATAAATTCTTACCTGTTCCCAGTTTGGTATTATCATATAAGCTCACGTTGTCACACTCTTAACCATCCACGCATCACAGTCAAAAACAGAAGGACTTGGAAGACACAGATAGTCTATTTAAAAATGAGATGTTTACTTAAAAATAGATAAGAATGTAAAATGTAAAACACAGAACCATATATCACAAGAACATACAATCACTTAAAAAAAAACAAGATTTTAAAAGTGCAATTTCCTACCACGAGACAATTAGACTTGATCTATCTAATGTATCTCTTAAAGTGCTGCTAGCATGTTGTAGCTTTCAGATTCCAAACATTTGTGTGCAAAATAGAAAACAGAATACTGTTTTAAAAACTGGTTTTGTCAACCTCTTTGCGTGAGGTCACCTAGCTCCTCCCTGTCAGAATACAAAAAAAAATATCTATGCAAAACAGGATGTCTTATCAAAGTATTAAATTCTGTGACCTCTGCACAACTCATTTACAAAACAAGAGTACAGGACAAAGGCAAGTGAGTATAAAATACAGTAGTGGTCATGAGTACAAAATACAGTGGTGATCATAATACAGGAAAGACCATAATGGTAACAAAGTTGCACAAATAAAAGAAATACGAATACAGCAGTCCAGCAGGTGGTACAAAGTAAAGGTAAGTGCCATATCTTAAGGGAGCCTTCAATTACATAATAGAAAAGACAAATAGGTCAGCAATGAGGGAATACACAAGGTAAATGATTGCATTTTCATTAACCCAAGTATGGTAATAGATAAGGCAACAG
This sequence comes from Neoceratodus forsteri, assembly GCA_016271365.2. Lineage (NCBI taxonomy): Eukaryota > Metazoa > Chordata > Ceratodontiformes > Ceratodontidae > Neoceratodus > Neoceratodus forsteri. The sequence goes on along the minus strand of CM057450.1, from coordinate 238,682,083 downwards.
AACAGGGGGAAACAAAATCAGGAGATATAGGCAGTTTAAATGCAGAAACATGAGCAGATGGTGCCAGTGGGCAAACTCTTTAGCGACCAGAGTTGTAAAGGCATAATGGCTGAGGGGGGGTAGGAATTTAGGAACATGGAAGGACAGGGGAGGTCAGGCATGAGACAGGTAAGAGCAGGGAAGAGAAAGGTATAGGTGAGGAATAAAAAGTACAAACTGGGTAGAACAAATTAGGACTAGGTGGTGTAAGATGTGGAGAGTGGGCTAAGGTGGATTAAAGCACAGACAAGGGGCAGATTTGGTTAGGAGAGTCCTTAGTTCCTTCTTAAAGAGACAGCATCACTCGATGCATGCCTAATAGTTAAGGGAAGTGAGTGCCAGAATTTTGGTGTGGTAAGAGAGAAGGCACAGGCACCTTTAGATGTTTTACAACATGGTATTTGGAGAGCGGAGGGGTCAGCAGATCTATAGCCATAGGAGGAGGACTGGGAAGCAGGAGGGAGGCAAGGGAATTAGGAGTGTTTGACCTGATAATGCTATCAGTCAGAAAGCCAAGAGCGAAGAGTCGGCATGAAGGGAGAGAGGGCTATCTTAGATCATCATAAAGTTGACAGCGATGTTTACAACGTGAAGATGCTGAGGTATAGTGACAGATATTATTGTAAGATGTGTACCATCTAACGTCTCATCTAATGAACTGCAGTCTTTAGGCAGAACATTGTACTCGGTACATACTATGTACCATTCCCAACCCCAGAGTACTCCGAGCCACCAGTTTCAATTTTGCCGTACCACCAGACAAAAAGGCACAGTTAGACAGCCGGTTAAATGAAAGCCACTTGCTAGGATCACTGTCCCCACAGCCAGGATCGGCAGGGTTGCACCACCACAGCCCCCTCAGCCACTCCTTCAGTCTAACTCCTCCATCAGCCTCCCATGTTCTCCTTCTCATGCTTCGGAGGCCATGGAAGGCCACTTCTCTCTTCACTTGGAGGCTTGGAAGCATGTAACGACAGACAAGTGGGTACTCCAGCTAATACACACTGGCGATACCCCTGAGTGGGCTGGTGCACACCCCATCCAGCCCACTCAGATCCACCACTTATCTACCCGAGCACATACCTGTCCTCTTGGCAGAGTTGGACTCCCTCATTCAGACGAGAGCAGTGCAGCCAGTGCCAGTGCCAAAGGAGGCCGTGAGCACCGGGTTTTATTCCTACTTCTTCTTTGTCCCCAAGCACACTTGTAACCTCTGCCCCATTCTGGATCTCAGGGGTCTCAACTTGAACATACAGTAAAAAACATTTTGAGTGGTCACCTTAATGACAGTGCATCCCCTATTGCGTTGGGGGATTGACTCTGCTCTCTGGACATGAAGGACGCCTACCTACATATAAAAATTCACAAGACCCATCTTCAGTATCTCTGTTTTGAGCTACTCGGTCATCACTACCAGTTCAGAGCCTTGCCCTTTGGCCTGTCATTGGCCCCATGAGTCTTCACCAAATGCCTAGCAGCGGTGGCGGTGACAGTCTCTCTCCATGGCCTCTACATCTTCCTTTACCTAGACGACTGGCTCAAGGCCTCCTCTCGAGATGAGCTACTGCACTCCTTAGAGCACACTCTCCACCTTTTCTCGGCACTGGGCATCACCATAAACACTGCCAAGTCCCACATGATGCCTTCTCAGCATCTCCAGTATGTAGGAGCAGTCCTGAACTCCTCCCAGGGCAAGACATTCCTTCCAGAAGACAGGGCAAAGAAAGTTTATCTCCCTTTTCCAATACTACCTCAAGGCCATGCACATAACGGCTGTCAGTACTTACAACTCCTGGGTCACATGGTGGCCACGATCTGCACAGTACCGTATTCCTGGTTACACGAGACCTGTCCAGTGGGCCCTAAGGACCCAATGGCAGCAACCCACTTACGACTTGCAAGACTTAGTCCAGATCACTCCTGCTCTGCGAAAGGCTCTAACCTAGTGGCTGGATCCTCACCACCTCCTAACAGGTGTTCCCTTTCATTCACCACTGCCAGGTCAAACTCTCACTACCGATACCTCCAAATTGGGATGGGGCACCCATCTGGGCCATCACCAGACCCAGGGATGATGGACACCCGCAGAGTCTGCCTTACATATCAATGTACTAGAGATGAGAGCCATTTATTTAGCTCTTCAGGCCTTTCAGCCCTTCCTGTTACCGGGGCCGTTACTACTACAATCGAACAACACCTGCGTGGTTTATTACATCAATAAGCCGGGAGGGGGGCACGAAGTCCCATCTCTGTACCAGGAAACTCTGAGAGTTTGGCGCCAGGCACTACTGCTCAAAATTCATTTCATAGCAGTTCACTTTCCAGGAGCCACAACACAGTAGCAGATCACTTGACTCGACATGCTCATGCTTGCAAATGGGAATTAGCTTAAGATGTACTCTACAACATTTTCACCCTATGGGGTACACCACTATGCTACTTCCGAAAATGCCAAACTCCCTCGATACTGCTCCATACAACCAGACCAACAGGGTCACTGCTACAACGCCTTAGCCCTCTCCTGGAATGGGCACTTCCTTTATGCCTTTCCTCCCATTCCACTCATTCAGAGGGTACTCATAAATGCTTCAACTGGAGAGGGGGATCATGATAATGATAGCCCCATACTGGCCTTGTCAGAGCTGGTTTCCCCTCCTCCAACAACTATCTGTTGTGGACCCCCTTCCCATAGAAACATAGAAACACAGAATTTGACAGCAGATAAGGACCGCTTGGCCCACCCAGTCTGCCCATTTCCCTACCTAATGGATAAGCGCAGATCCTAGTTAACCAGCAGCCTACTTCATTCTACCCCCACCCCCTAGAATTGCCTTATGACTGTCTCATGCATGCTTGAATTCAACCACTGTTTTTGACTCCACAACCTCCTCTCAAAATTCTATGTTTCTATGTTTCTTCTGATTCTAGCCTTGCCATAGAGGAGGTTTATTCCATGGTGCTGGAGGAATGGCTCAGTTCCCTGCAGAGCTGGGTTGGGAGCTCCACTACGGCAGTCACCTCCTTGGAGGTGCAGGTGCCCCCGGTGTTGTGGCACATGGCTGCTGGGCCCAGTACCGGTGAATCCTCGGTGGCACCCACCGGCACAGTTCACGGCACCAGTGATTGGGGTGACGCTGCAGGTGGTATGTCCCTTAGCGGTGCCATTCACAGCACCATTGGCAGGGGGCTTCCAGGGTCGCTAGTCTGGTGGTGTGTGTGGTCTTCTCCTTTTCTGAGGGGGACCACTCGCTGGCCAATCTGGACTGGTGTCCTGACTCCTCAGAGTCAGGAAACCCCCCTGGATGGGACACCAGGCGCCCCACTGCTAGTCTCCCGGGGACCTCGGATTCTGCGGTCTCTGCATGCCCCCATGTCAATGCCGATGTCGGAGGCCCAGCAGCAGATAGCAGTTCTGGGGTGCCTGTTGCGACAGTCCAAACCTCGGAGGCCAGGGCAGCTGCCATCTCTGGTGCTGTCCTGGCTACTGCAGTTGGGTCAGGGATCTCCCCTTCTGTGGCCTCTCTTGGGGGCCTATGGGATTGGGGGACCCATGAGCACTGGACTTGAGGAAGAAGGTGGCCTCTGAGTCTGAGGGGTTGAGAGGCTGGGGTGAAACATGGGGACCCTCTTCCACTACCCTGCGGAGGGGTGAGGAGGAGTCACAGTGCTGAACCCCCACTGCTTCTCCTCCTCTGAGACTCCAGAGGTGCCCTTAGTGGGCGGCGCTGGGGTTTGCCCTTCTGGAAACATGCAACCCTTGTTGCACCACAGAGGAGAATTCCCCCCTTAGGGCTCAGCCAGGATTTGTTTTCATAACTGCAGCATCCTCTGACTGGATTGACCACTGGATCCCCCCCCATGCTGGAGGATCTACTGCAAGGTCTCAGAGCCCTGGCAGTGGTCAGGTGTCCTTCCCCAATCCCTCTGCAGACACCATTCCCTCTCCCAGGCCATGTGGGCCCTACAGGACCCTTAACCTGGGAGATGTTCAGGGCTACTGCAGCGGCCTTCCCTAGGTATGTTAGAGCCATGGACGAGAAGGTCTTTTGCCTGTCTCCACCGCCGTGGGAGGACTCTGAACATTGAGCTCCTCTACTTCCTCATCCGAGGAAGAGGAACGTTCTATCCACCTCTCCTCTGATGCCGATGTCACTGAATATCAGTGATTCCTTTCAAGGTTGTTTCAGGAGCACCATATTTCTCATGTGGTAAGATGCAATATCAAGTGGGAGATGCGCTCCTTTTTGTGTTAATTCAGTGCAAACTACCTTGTGATACCTTCCTGGCCTATTCCCTTCCAGGAAGTGTCAGTCCACACCTGGCAGTCACCAGCCACCTCATCCCCAGCCCCAGTGGATTGCAGGAGGAGGTGTTGTGCTCCCCAGGAGCCTCTTGGTGCTCTGCCTTACCCACCCGGCACATGACTGACCACCAGATCCAGATTCCACTGAGTTTGACCGGTGGGGAAGAAGAATTTTCTCTTCAGCTCGTGTGCTGCTCTGCGTCATATCACATCAGGCTCACCACACTGCTTACAACAGGCATTTGGACACCAAGATCTGGATGAACTGCACAGCTGCACACTATCCTGGGACGCAGAGCTGAGTGCTGTGATTGCTGGAAGGAACAGGAGCTCCAAGAGGATCTAAGAGTGTATAATTGTGTATCTAACGTTAGCTGCTTGGTTTGGTTTTAATACTTAACAGCTATATCTAACAGCTATAAATAATTAGAAGAGCTGAAATAGTGGAAATAGCTGATACATCTGTAATAGTATTCCATCCTGTTCTAGAAATATTAGGTAACTCGGTTTGGGAGGGAAGGGGGCACTTTTGCCATTTCAGTATTACCTCTTTTGCTTTTATTTTATAATTTTTTAGTTACTATGGATATGCTGTAACCTAAAGTCTGTTATGTATTTGTCCTCAATGTGACGAGGTACCTTTGGAAATGAGCCTCTGGCTCAAAGGTTGTAAACCGATGTACAAATAAATAATTCCTGGGAAAACCTACAGGAAGGAAGACTACAACAGAAAATCTCCTCCTCACAGACATTTGAAAATGGCTAGATGGCCAGGTCGACTAGAGTTTCAAAGAACTGCTATATTTGCTTCTGGAGTCATTTGCCCTGCTTTGCCTGCTTAAAAACTTTTTGGATTTGGGACCAAGCTGCTGATCTGGGGACTACTGCGAAATTGGTATTTTCTTTTTTTTCCCTTTTTTATGAACCTGGTTTATATTCCACATATCTGACTCTTGCTTTCTGACAAAGTTCTGACTCAACAATACAATAACTGTATAAGACTCTCACTTCCCTGAAAAGAAAATAAGAATTACTGAAGAAGAAAGGATGTACTTCGTCCGTAAGAAGAACTAAGAAGGACACAGGGCAATGGGGTTAAGACTTGATTTACTTCATTCTTGCAATATCTTAATTCCTCCTAGTTATTATCATTACACTGAGTTTATTTCTTTGATTTTTTGGCTTGTGCTGTCTGAGTTTTAAGGATTTAAAATGAATATCAGAAGTGGTAAAATAGTAAATGTTTCACAGAAGATGCCACAGAAAGGGGTAAACTCTAAGAAAGGCTGTGTGTTAAAGGGAGAATTAGAGATTATTACATCTACTCCAATAGAAAAAAAAACTAATGTTTAAGGATTTAATCAAAGACTCAAACACAAAAATTAAAACCCATAGTAGAAATGTGACAAAAATAATAAAAAAAAATTAAAGGAAGTCCCAATACTCAGACTACACAAACAGGGAAGGATGGAGTAAAGGAAGTTTCTGGAAAAGATGATAATAAGGGCAGTAAGGTGGGGGAAATGGGCCAGATTCAATGCATTTTACAACCTTTAGCAACAGAAGAGATGGGAACCCCAGACACTCGGGTAAAGGAACATGGATAATATAGTGATAAGAGGGAGAGGAGAAAAGGCAAAGAAGCTGACAGATGGCTTTAACCATAGAACTTCCCAAAAAGTAATATCTGATTTCTTCCCTAAGAAAGAACAAGTTAAAATTACAAAAATAAAATTGAAACAAATAAATCAGCAAGATAAGGATAGGGGATGGTTGGACACAGGAGGCGAGAGAACAGGCAGAAGCCCTAAATGATTACTTTGCCTGAGTTTTTACCAGGGAGAATGGAGGGGCTAGGTCTTACAAGGGGAGCAGGGGCAAACCAAAGCAAGGGGTGGGACCGATAGAGACCAGGGGGCCCTGATGGGTCCGGGGAAAGGGAATGGCCACCACAGACAAGGGGGAGCCCAGCAGTGCAGGGTGAAAAGGGGGAGGACGTGGAGACTGAAATCCCAGTAGAGACAGTAAGGGAAGCCCTCAGGTCCCTTCAGACAGAGAAAGCACCTGGGCCAGATGAGATGCATCCATGGGTGCTGAGGGAACCGGTGGATGTCCTGGCAGTCCCTCTAGCGGAGCTTTTCAACATCTCTCTGAGGACTGGGTGGGTGCCCCAAGGTTGGAGGGTGGCCCATGTCATGCCGATCCACAAGGGGGGATCAAGAGAGGAGGTGGAAAATTACAGGCCCGTTAGCCTGACATTGGTGGTCAGCAAGGTGATGGAGGGTATTGTCAAGGAAAGGCTAACGAGGTTACTAGAGCAAGCTGGGTACTTGGACAATAGGCAGCATATCTTTGTCACGAGAAGATCATGCCAGACAAATCTTGTTGAGTTCTATGACTGGGTGACAAGTGCCCTGGACCAGGGTAGGCCAGTGGACGTCCTCTTTCTGGACTTTAGCAAGGCATTTGATTCGGTACCCCACAGTGGCCTCCTGGCTAAGCTGAAGGAAATGGGAGTAGGGAGACAGTTGTTAAGATGGATAGGAAACTGGCTCTCTGAGCATACTCAGAAGGTGGTGGTTGGAGGGTTAGCCTCGTCCCCAAGGTGGGTCACTAGTGGAGTTCCCCAGGGGTCAGTGCTGGGACCACTCCTGTTCAACACCTATATCTCAGACATCAGAAGGGGGATCAGGAGTGAGATGAGTCTCTTTGCAGGTAACTCAAAGCTGGGTGCAGTGGTGGATGGGGAGGAGGGGAGGGTGGCCTTGCAGAAGGACTTGGAGGTTCTGGAAAGGTGGTCGGGAAAATGGAAACTAAAATTCAATGTGGGGAAGTGCAAGGTTCTGCACCTGGGAATCAGAAATCCAGACCAAGGGTATACCCTGGGAGGAGACATGATTCAAGTCACGGAGGGTGAGAGAGAGGACCCGGGGGTAGTGGTAGATGTCAAAATGAACAACTCAGAGACCTGTAGGAGGGCAGCAGCAAGGGCAAATAGGATGCTGGGATGCATCGCCAGGGGGATTACCTCTAGAAAGGTGGAAGTGATCCTTCCACTGTACAGCTGCATGGTTAGGCCACACCTCGAGTATTGTGTACAGTTTTGGAGACCACATTTAAAGTGGGACATAACACTTCTAGAGAGGGTCCAAAGGAGGGAAACCAAAATGATCTGGGGCCTGGGGGAGAGAACCTATTAGGAGAGGCTCAAAGAGCTTGACATGTACACCCTGGAGGAGAGGAGGGACAGTGGGGACATGATAGAGGTCTTTAAGTACATGAAAGGCATCAATAAAGGAGGCCCAGTCAGGGTACTTCCAAAGGAAGGAGGGTGGGGCAACAAGGGGTCACGGGTGTAAGCTGTAAGGGGGCAGGCTCAGAGTGAAGAGGAGAGGATGTTATTTCACTGAAAGGGTAGAGGTGGAGACTGTTGACGGATTTAAGAGGGGATGGGACAGGTACGGGGGAGGGTTAATTTGACCAGGTCCAATACAGGCGGAACAGCTGGGACTGGGGATGGTATAACCCAAGGGGGAGGGGGGACACCAGAATTGGCCCTCAGTGCGGGTGCTGAAAATCGAGCAGACTCGAGAGGCTGGTAGGCCTATTCTACAGGCATTTTAGTATGCTAGTATGTAAATACAGTTACTATGGAAACAACAATGGACAAAAGAGAAAGCAGTCAAAACATACAGGTAGAAGCTGACCAAGATGGGGTAGAAACATCAAATAGGGAAGCTACCAGATTTGGACCCATTTAGCCCATTAGATTTATCAGGGAATTTGGTTATATTAGATGTAACAGGAAAATCAATTAAAAATAGTTCCATACTAGCTGGGTCACCAAACACTGTATTCCAAAATCTGGATAATGAAGTTGAGCAAATAAATCTGGAACCTGAATTTTTAGCACAATGCCCAGATACAGTTTAAAATATACAATAAAAGCATTATCTCATCCAGTGATGCAAACAGTCTTTTTAGAGGCATTGACTGATATTAAAGGAACATTTTCTGTATTCACTAACTTGAATCTTTATCATCTGGATAAACTTGAGAACAAAGTAAATGACCTAGAATCCAAGTTAAACAGACAGAGGCCATCTTTCTCGTCGGTGCTTATACCAAACACCCCCAAAACAAGTTTAAATATACCAAAAAATCAAAAGATAAAGGAAAGGAAAAAAAAATCATTATATCAAGGAAAAGATCAAAACTAAATAACCCAATAGAAAAGGAGGAAAAGAAACAAGAATCAAGTTTTAATGCAAGACCCCCCGCTGAACCCCTAATTGTGCAAGGAGAGGGAAAAATACCTCTGAAAATAATATTGCTGAGGAGAAAAGTAAGACAGAACAAAATCTCATGAAAGGGAGTGCTGACAAACACAAAGTAAGACATCTGACAGTGCACAATTTCTAAGGAAGCTAAGTGGAAATGAAGTGACAATAAGAATAAAAGGAATATATCAAAAAAGTTATGAAACCCAAGAAATCTTAAGAGTTGATTGAATACCTCTTCAATGCAGAACTGGGGGTTAAAACCAGTACTGATGATATACTCCTAGTACATAGAGATATACAAGATGAGGAAGCCCCAGTCTATGTTCTGTTGCGTGAAATGGAACTAGCTAAAAAAGTACGGTTTAAACAACAAAGTTTACATACATAAGGCCTAGAGGTGCAACCACCTATAACTTGGCAAACAATTCAAGGTCAAAACAGAACAGAGGGAAACCTGATGAGGGAGACACCTCAAGAAATTTTTTGCACAATACTAGCGCAACTGAAATGGGATTTTACCCAAAATAAAACGGAGAGGATGATGAACGGCGGCTATACCATATCACTTTTTGGTGTTAATAAAATCTATGGAAAAACCAATGATATGCTGAAGTCATTTGTTACAGCCTTAGTAGCCAGTGTTGATATACAGGAGTATTATATACAGAAGGTTGTGAGGGTGTTCCCTAAAGGGATGGGTACTCAAATTAATTTAAAATGCAGCTCTGAGCAGGTAGCAAGTAGATTACTACAGGGGCAGAAAAATTGGATAAGGCAGGTTTTTGGGTAACTGACATGAATGTCCTGAAAATAGAAGTGGCTACATTAAAGCAGATGTCTCCAAATATATGACTAGAAAGAAGCAGTATACAGCACTCAAGTTTGATTGATAGCTGTATACCTCGCAAGGATCAAGCTAATTTGCTTTCATGGAATATTGCTGGGATATCCGGAAAGATGGCTGATAATGAATGGCTACAGTTTATAAATAAATTTGATAATATCCTATTTCAGGAAACCTGGGTTAAAGAGCCGGTTAACAAGAATGGCTTCCTTGCATTTCATGCCCCTGCAGCTAAGATTAGAAATATGGGAGATTTTCTGGAGACTTAACATCTTATATGAAGATTGGTAAAAATATTACAGCCATTGAAGTTTTCAAAATTGACCCACATTATATAATATTATTTTTGAAATGAGGTAATGACTTGTATAACATAATGAATATTTATATCTCTCCATCTAATGAGAAATGTGATATTAAAAGGATTTGGTCTAATTTATCTGAAGATATAGATGCTTCCATTAAAAAAATATCCACAAGGAATTATTATTGCTACAGGGGATTTTAATTCTCGGATTGCCAATTATGATAACCTAAACATCTTGGAGACTTAAATGAACTTAACGGAATGTAAAATAAGAAAAATCATGGATAGATCTAAAAATGCTAATGGACTGGAACTACAGAACTTGGTTGAAGATAATGCTTTGTTAATACTAAATGGGAGACTCCCTGGAGATCTAGATGGAAAAGCAACTTTTTTTCTCCCATAATGGTCAGAGTTTAGTAGATTACATTCTCTGTAGCCCTGAAAACGATATATTTTTTCAGAACCTAATTATCACAACTAGAACTGAGAGTGATCATGCCTCATTGGAACTTACAGTTGAGCTAAATGAGGGAGAAGATATTTCTAATAAGACTGACAACTTACAGCCACAGCTGGCCATATCTGGAGAAAAAAGTACTTAGTTCAAAAATGATATAATGGATGGAGTTTTTACAGATTGGGAAGATAAATATAACATGCTAAATAACAATCAGATTGCAAACCATTTAGATATATTTGAGCAATGGCTGTCAATTGAATGCTAATTTAATTAATTTAATATATAAAGAACAAAGTATAGATAGTCATAAAGAATACATGGTTTGATAAATCATGCCACAAAGCTAAAAAAGAACTTAATAAATAGATAAGATGGAGAAAAAAAAATCCGGCAAGGGTAAATTTCTCTAATCTTAATAAAGCTAGAAAATTAGATACAAAATTTCTTCAATCAAAGAGATTAGAAGCTTTAAATAATCAATGGAATGAAATGCTCAAGATAATTCAGGCAAAGGATAATATCTGATTTGGGAATTTGGTGTCAAAATGCACTAATTCATACCACCCCTCTCCCACAGTGCATATCTTGAAGGTTACACATTTCAAAAAAATATTTAATTGGGAGGAAGCGCTGGTGGTTCCTGACTCTATTAAAGGAATTATGAATAGTGTTTATGAACCACTGGTTGTATCTGAGCTGGGGAAATGAAAGTACAGGGAAAAGGTGGAAGGTAGTCCTGCTAAATGCCAGGAGCTTGGGCAACAAAATGCCTGAGCTCCAGGCGATGCTAACTGAAGGAGCAGTGGATGTGGCAGCGGTCACTGAGACCTGGGCCACCGCAGAACACGACTGGGACTGGAACCTGGAGGGTTACACTATGTTCAGAAAAGACAGGGGGAGGGAAGGGGAGGAGGGGTAGCAATAATAGTCAAAAACTGCATTGGCATGGGGGAGTAGAGGAGGTGGAGGGAACCGAGGAGGCAATTTGGGTCACCTTGATAAATAATAAGGGGGGGCAAGAGAGTAAAAATAGGAGTGGTGTATAGACCCCCTGCGCTGGCGGAGGAGCTGGAGGAGAGTCTGGTGGCAGATGTTGAGAGACACTGCAGATTGGGCAGGGGAAGGGTGGTAGTGTTGAAGGACTTAAACATGCCAGAAACAGACTGGGAGACTATGACATCCTCGGTGGCCAGGGAACAGAGGTTGTTGGATGTCTTTCAAGACGCGTTCCTAACTCAGCAGGTGGGGGAACTGACCAGGGAGGCGCGGGTACTGGATGTGGTCCTGGCAGACAGTGACCAGATTGGGGGCCTGGAGGTAAGGGACCCATTGGCGGGGAGTGACCATGCCACGGTCTGGTTCTGCCTGGACCTAGGAGGGGTAGAAGGCTGCACAAAGACGGAGGTAACTGACGTCAGGGGGTGGATTTTAAGGAAATGGGAAGGATCTTAAGGAGCATTTGGATGTGATTGGGTCAGACATGGATGCTGACAGTAGGTGGGAAATAATCAGGAGAGGGGTGCAGGATGCTACCAGCACCTGTGCCAGAGTAAGATGAAAATGCGGTAGGGCCCGAAAACCCTGCTGGTGGACCAGGGAGGTCCAGGAGGTGGTGCAGGGAAGAAGGCAGCCTATAGGCAACCAAGTGCTCAAGGAGTGAAAGGGATCGAGGGAGTATGAACTGATGGCCAGAAGGCCACTAGGGTGGTGAGGGCAGCTAAGGCAAGGAAGGAGCAGAACCTGGCCAGGGAAATTAGGAGAGGGAACAAGGGGTTCTTTAGATACATTGGGGAAAAACGAACAGTGAAGGGGCAGATTAGCAGGATTAAAACAGGGGAGAGATGGGCACAAGACCTGGGGGTGCAGGCTGAGGTACTAAATGAGTATTTCACCTCAGTTTTTACCAAGGAAAATGGGGGTGCTGCATCATACATGGGAGGAGACAGTGATACTGAGGAGGAGGGTACCCTTACCGATCGGCGGGTCTGGGGAGAGGGGGAGGCATCACTGGCAGGAGGGTGGAAGGCTAAGCAGGGAGACGAGGTAGCAGAGGTGGAAATCACAGCAGAGACAGTGAGGGAAGCCCTCAGGTCCCTTAAGATGGAGAAAGTACCGGAGCCGGATAAATTACATCCCAGAGTGCTGAAGAAACTTGCGGATGTCCTGGCGAAACCCCTGGTGGAGCTTTTCACCATCTCTCTGAGGACAGGGTGGGTGCCCCAGGACTGGAAGGTGGCGCATATAGTGCTTATCCACAAGGGGGGATCAAGGGAGGTGGCAGGGAAATACAGGCCTGTCAGCCTGACATCGGTGGTGGACAAGGTGATGGAGGGCATTGTCAAGGAGAGGCTGGGGGGGGGACCTGGAAAAGTCAGGGTGCCTGGACGATAGACAGCATGGATTCATCCCAGGAAAATTGTGTCAGACAAACCTTGTGGAGTTCTATGACTGGGTGACGAGTGCCTTGGACCTGGGTAGACCAGTGGACATCCTCTTTCTAGACTTCAGCAAGGCATTTGACTCTGTTCCTCACGAGAGCCTGTTGGATAAGCTGGGAGAAATGGGGGTGGGGAACCAGATGATCAGATGGATAGACAACTGGCTCCAGGACCGGACTCAGAGGGTCGTAGTTGGTGGGATAGTCTCATCCCCAAGGAGGGTCATTAGTGGGGTCTCACAGGGATCAGTCCTTGGGCCCCTCCTGTTCAACGCCTACGTCTCTGACATAAGGACAGGTATCAGGAGTGAGATGAGTCTCTTTGCGGATGACTCAAAACTGAGGGCGGTGGTGGATGGGGAGGAGGGGAAGGTGGCCCTACAGGGGGACCTGGAGGCTCTGGAAAGACGGTCTAGAAAGTGGAAGCTGAGGTTCAATGCAGGGAAATGCAAGGTACTGCACCTGGGGGCCAGAAATCTGGGCCAAGTTTGCACCCTGGTGGGGGAATGCTACAAGTCTCAATGGCTGAGAGGGACCTGGGGGTGATGGTGGATGTCAAGATGAACAACTCGGAGACTTGTAGGAGGGCAGCAGCCAAGGCCAACAGGATGCTGAGATGCATTGCTAGGGGGATCACCTCCAGAAGGAGGGAAGTGATACTCCCTCTGTATAACTGCTTGGTGAGGCCACACCTCAAGTACTGCATGCAGTTTTGGAGACCACACTTAAAGAGGGACATTAAACTCCTGGAGAGGGTCCAGAGGAGGATGACCAAAATGATTTGGGGCTTGGGGACAAGACCTATGGGGAGAGGTTCGAAGAGCTAAATATATACACATTGGAAGACAGAAGGGACAGGGGGGACATGATAGAGGTCTTCAGGTACATGAAGGGGTAAATAGGGAGGAGCAGTCAGGGTGCTTGAAGGGAAGAAGGGAAACTAGAGGGCATGGGTGGAAACTGGAGGGAAGATTCAGGGAGAAACGAGGAGGTGCTACTTCACTGAGAGAGTGGTGGAGCCATGGAATGCGCTGCCCGGGGGGCTGGTGGAGGGGTTCAAGAGGGGGTGGGACAGGTACAGGGGAAGGGTTCTGGAAGCAAAATCCAGTGCAGCGAGAATATCCGGAACTGGGAAGGGAGAAGCCAGAGAAGGCTAGGGGGGGTCGCAAGGTCAGCTTCCAGGGTGGGGGCTGACCAAACAAGCAGACACGAAAGACTGTTAGGCCTATTCTGCTGGCATTTTAGTATGTTAGTAAGCCCTAGAAATAGCAATTACTAAATTAAAAAATAACAAAGCCCCAGATCATGCTCTCATGCCCCCTGAAATTTATAAATAAATAGTGACTTCTGGATACCGATACTTACATCCTTTTTTAACTCATGTTTCTGCCATAAATATATACCAAAGGATTGGACTACTAACATTATTGTACCAGTACACAAGAAGGGATCGGTACATGATCCCAGTAATTTTAGGCCCTTCAGCTTTATGAACATATCTTCAAAAATCTTTGCACGGATCATACTGGATAAACTTACATGTTGGGTAAAAATTAACTCAATACTATCTCCTCTTCAAGCTGGATTTAGAGAAAACTTCTCTACAATTGATTATGTATTCTGTTTAGCCCATTTAATTGAAAAATATACATATTCGTAAAATGAAACTATATATTATATGTAGATTTTTCACATGCTTTTGACTCCTTAATAGAAACAACCTTTGGGAGATATCATTAAATAAGCAGTTACCCCCTCACTTTCTGCTCCATGTCTATTTATTACATACTAATACGCATACTGCAGTTAGATATAGCAACAAATGGGGATCTGACAGAATTTTTCCGCTCTAGTAGGAGGGTTAAACAGGGATGCCTTCTGGCACCATCCCCATTTAATATGTACATTAATACGCTGTTAGAATATGAGGTAGAAGACAACTTGGATGCTCCAAATATAAATCACCAAATTGTACATTCATTGGCTTATGCCGATGACATTATTCTACTATCATTATCTAGGATAGGTTTACAAAAAAACAAAACTGATATTTTCATCCAAAAATGTAAACATTTGGAATTAAAAATACATTTAAACAAAACTAAAGTAATGGTGATGGGATCTAATCCCCTTAATTATCATAAAACTAAGATTTATATAGCTAGCCAGCTAGTAGAAGTAGTCAATGAATATGTATATTTAGGAATAAAAATGACATCAGATGCTAAATGGGCAAAACATATGAAAGTTGCCAGCAGCAAAAGGACATCCTAGTCTAGTTAGACTGCTCAAGATTGCAGCTAACTCCTTATTCAGCAGCTGCCCCACCCCCCTCCCTTTACCCTCCCCTGCCCTGTCCCACCCCTTCTTGAAGTATTCCACTGTGTTACATACCACCACCTCAACCGGTAGTACGTTCCACTTTGCTACCACCCTCTCCATAAAGAAATGACTCCTCATCTCCCTCCTGAATCTACCCCCCCAATCTCATGTCATGGCCCCTAGTGTCTCTCCCTACCGTCCTCCTGAATAGACCCACTGTGTCTGTTTTGATTACCCCCTTCATGTATTTTAAGGTCTCAATCATATCCCCTGTCCGGCCTCTCTTCCAGTGTATACATGTTTAACTCTCTGACCTCATATGGCAATTCCCCTAGGCCCTGAATCATTTTTGTTGCCCTACGCTGCACCCCCTCCAGCAGCCTAATGTCCTGTTGTAGGTATGGGCACTAGTACTACACACAGTATTCCAGGTGGGGGGGCTAACCAACGATCTGGATAATGGTAGAATAGCCTCCATTTTTCTCGAGGTAATGACTCTTGTAATGCACCCCAGCATTTTGTTGGCCATTGCTGCTGCCTTTCTGCATTGTGCAGAATTGTTCATTGCTCCTGTGATGAGCACCCCCAGATCCTTCTCCTCTTTTGTTGCCTCCAGCTACAGCCCCCCCGATGGTAGCTTCTACTCAGATCTTTTGTTCTGAAGTGCAGTACCTTGAATTTATTTGCATTGAACTTCTGCTGCCATCTGTCAGACCATGCCTCTTGCCTTGCCAGATCCTCCTGTAGCCTCCGCCACCCATACTGGTCATCCACCACCACTCCCATCTTGGTGTCATCCGCAAATAGGCGGATTTTGCTGCTGATGCCCTCCAAGATGTCTGCAATAAATATGCCAAACAGCACTGGGCCCAACGCTAACCCCTGTGGAACACCACTTGTCACAGGCTTAGGGGATGAGCATTCCCCACCTACCACCGACCTCTGCTGCCTATCTTTTAGTCAGTTCTCCACCCACCCCACCAGTTTTGCGCCTGCCCCTGTGCCCTATAGCTTACTTGCAAGTCTCCCATGAGGTATTGAATTGAAGGCCTTACTGAAGTCTAGGTACAGGACATCCACCACATGGCCCCTGTCAATTTGCCTAGTCATGCAGTTATAGTATTCCACCAGGCTGGTCTGGCATGACCTGCCCTTGATGAAGCCATGCTACCTCCTGTCCTGCACCCTGTTCACCTCTAGTAGTGCCACTAGCCTCTCCTTTAGGATGGTCTCTATTAGCTTCCCACTATGGATGTTAGACTTACTGGCCTATAGTTCCTCGGTTCGTCCTTGGGTCCACTCTTGTGGAGGGGAACCATGTAAGCCAGTCTCCAGTCATGGGGTATGCATCCTGTGTCTAGAGATGAATTAAATAATTCTGCCAAGGTTCCTGCCTAGACTTCTGCCAGCTCCTTCAGCACTCTTGGATGTACTCCATCTGGTCCTGGTGCCTTGTCCACCCTCAATGCCATTAACCCCTCCAGCAACCTCCCCACTTTGACTTCTCCATCCATCATCCACCTCCCCCATCTGTTTCTATCCTCCATCCTACTAAGGGTAGTGCCCCCTGCCTTTCTTTTGTAAAGACTGAGCAGAAGTAGCCATTGAGCACTTCTGCCTTTTCACTCCCCTCTTCCACCCATCCCCCCCATCTTAATTCTTACAATTTGGTCCTTACAGCTTTTCTCCTTGATGTACCTAAAGAAGTCATTTTCCCCTTTTTTTATGCCCTGCACGAGCCTGAGTTCTCTTGCCACCTTGGCTGCCCTTACCCCCCCTGATCACTTCCTATGCTTCTTGCAGATATTCCTCCCTATACTCCTCCCTTCCCAATTTTCTGTATCTCCTGTAAGCTGCCCTTTTCCTCCTCACCTTGTCTAACACCCCTTTGCTTATCCAGCTGGGTCTCTTTCCCCTAGCCTTCTTAGTCTGGGCCCTACAGCAAGTTTCTGTTGCCTCATGTATCCTCTGTCTTATCAGTTCCCACCTTTGTTGTGTGTCCATACCCACTTGAATTTTGCACAGGAACCCCTGTACCACTTCCCTTATCATCTTAAAGTTGGCATTCCTGAAATCCAGCACCCTGGTGCCAGATACCCACCTCTCTTTAGCCATCTGTAACTGGAACTATACTGTCCTGTGGTCACCTCCCCCCCAGTGGTTCCTTCATCCTCCCATCCCTCAACCATTCCCCATTTGTAAGTACGAGGTCAAGGGTGTTCCTTTCCCTAGTTGGTTCCTTGATCAACTGTAATACAAAGCTTTCGTGGAAGGCATCCAGCATCACCTGCTCCCTTCTGTTCTTTGTGGTAGGTGTGTCCCACTCCACCCCCGGAAGGATGAAGTCCCCTACTATCACCATCCCTCCTTCCCACAGTTCATCCTGATCTGTTCTGCCAGTATCCTATCCATCACTTCAGATTGAGAGGGTGGCCTGTACACCACCCCAGTCTTAGTGATCTATTTTTGGGATCCTGTAATTGCACCCACAGTGCTTCTGAATCTCCCTCCTCCCTTACACATTTTAATTTCTCCTTTACGTACAGTGCCACCCCCTTCCCCTTTTCCCTATCCTTCCGGTGTAATTTGTACCCTGGAACCGTCATGTCCAAGTCATGGATTTGGGTGGCCCATGTCTCAGTTATAGCTGCCAAGTCCACTCCCCCTTCTCCAGGAGAGCCTGTAGTTCCGCCTCCTTATTCCATAGACTCCTAGCATTTAGTGTTACCACCCTCCAACCCTTGTCTCTACCCTCCCCACCTCTCTCCTCTTATGTCCACTCCCTTAGTAGTTGCCTTCCTCCTTACCTTGCTATCATGGGTGGAGTAAGCACATTTAGTTTCACATCACTAGGCCTCTGAACTCCTCTATCCATCCTGCTACCCCCTCCCAGTTTAAATGCTCCTCAGTGTGCTCCCCTATCCTTGCCTTCAGTACATTTTTTCCTTCCTCATTTAGGTGCAGTCTATCTTTTGCATGCAGACTGCTGTTCCTCCAGGTCCCACCCCACCCTCCTACCAACCCGTACTCCTTCCCCCCGACACCAGGCCCCCAGCAATTTGTTAAACTCTTGAATTCTCTCTTTTCTTGCCATACGTGCCCTGGGAATGGGAAGTACCTCAGAGAAGGTGACAGATCTTCCTGCTTCCCTCACACAGAGGTCCCAATTCCTCAAACCTCCTCTTTACCCCTACTGTCCCATCAGCCAGGTCATTCGTCCCCAGGTGTATTATTAGGTGAGGTCTTTCCATTCCCCTGCTTGCATACCTTAGCACGGATTGCCCCACCCTTTCCACCTTCGTTCCTGCTACGGCTTCCATCCTGATTCTACTGTGCCTCTCCCTTTGCTGCCCCACATCTAAAAGAACAAAGCTCTAACGCCAAAATAATAGCAAAAGCTTTACTAAAGTTTAACAACCAATACGGAGGGAATACCGTGATACCAGCTCTTAAAGCAGGAGATGCAAAAGTAAATCCAGTTTTATTATATGGAGCTGAAGTGTGGGGGCTTGAGGATAGAAAAGGTACCATACTGGAAACCCCTTTAATGTACTACTATGAAACACTCTTAAATGTCCCGAACTCAATGTCTAATGCAATGTTCAGGGCAGAATTGGAAAATGTAAAAATAAATAATATAAAAGAAATATGCTTATTAAGCTACTGGATAAAAAGAATTAATTCTGATAATACACTCCCAAAAATATGTTTAGAAGAAAAAAGAAGTTGGGATACTAAAGGGATCAAATCAAATTTGGATAGTATACCTTCAAAAGGTATTAAATAAGCTCAACCTACAACATTTATGGGAGACTACAGAAAGGGAAATAATAATAGCCCCGCAATATAAAGAATTACAAAAAAAAAAAATCGATATTCTTTGTGCAGGAACAGGATATGATGATCATAAAAAATCAAAAATGTGCACTATGGTACAAACATAAGATTGGTCACTTCCTACAGGAGTATTTGACTCTTCCTGTTTCTGTGGAACAAAGAAGAAACATAACATGGGCAAGATTTGAGCTAATCACAGCTAAGTACATCTATTTTAATAGAATCATTTTTTTCTGATATACAAATACAGGATAAATATGCTTGTTCCTGTAAAAAGGGGTTTCAAGAGGATCTAAGGCATATAATCATTAATTGCTCATTATATACTAAACCAAGAAACCAATATATTGCTCAGATACCTATGGTCTACGCAGATATAATGTATGATGTGGTTTTTATAATATTACCCCCTAGAACCTATGAAGAAGCAGTGGTAATGGCTAATTTATTTACATCAGTAATGAAGTATAAAAAAGATTCATAGAAAATCTTAAGACAATTGAATCAACCTGCTTAAAAAGTGCAGAATCTAATTTGAATGCTCTATTTATTGCTATTGTGTCTTAATGTATATTTGAAATTACATAGATACATAGATACATAGACAGTGTCGGCAGATAAGGGCCTATGGCCCACCCAGTCTGCCCATTTAAGTTTGTAAGTTCAGTTTATGTTTTCCAGGAAGTCTGTTGCCCCTTACCCCTGACCTCCAGAATTCCTTTATGTCTATCCCATGCATTCTTAAATCCCATGATTGTTTCAGCCCCACTACTTCCTCTGGCAGGGTGTTCCACTTGTCCACCACCCGTTCTGTGAAGAAATTCTTCCTCATGTTTCCTCTGAATCGTCCTCCCTCCAACTTCATCCCATGCCCTCTAGTCCTGGAACATCTTTTCGCTTAAAAATAGTGCATTCCTGCACCCTGTTCCTCCCTGTAAGATACTTGTATGTCTCTATCATAGCCCCTCTCTCCCTCCTCTCCTCCAGGGAGTACATGTTCAGTTCCTTCAACCTGTCCTCATAGGACTTGTGATGCAATCCATGCACCATCTTTGTTGCCCTCCTCTGAACCTTCTCTACCCTGTCTATGTCCTTACGTAGGTAAGGTCTCCTGAACTGCACAGTGTACTCCAGGTGCGGCCTCACTAGTGTCATTATTATTATTATTAATTATTAATTATTGTTTCACTTTTTATAAAGTACTGTACTATGTTTTTAACCTGATTTTGTCTATGATTTGTGTATGTTTTACTTGTAAAAATCATGATACTCAACTGTCACGACTGACCAATAAACTGATTAAACAGGCATTTGTGGTCGATGCTGGCACAAGTGTTAGCATCATAGCCTGATTCGGAGGAATCTAGGCAAGCCATTGCCCTCTCTGTACAGGGTCTGGAGCTTGCAAGGCACCAGGCAAGGGCATTGTATGACACCAGTGAGGTGGCTTCTGGACTGGTAGGGATAGTGATCTGCATTACGCAGATGGCATGGCTTTGCCTGTCTAGACTGTCACCCGTTGTCCAGCGCAGGGTCATTTCCTCCACCTTCCGGGGGGGGGGACCTGTCTTTTCTCCCACAGGGCAAGGAGGAATTTACAGGGGCATCTTCTGTCCCCCCCGACCACGGGGGACACCTCCTCGGCCTGACCAGCCTTAGGCCATGTATGACCTAGTATGGCAATAGGGTCTCCCCCTCCTGCATCTCCCCCGCAGGAGTCTGAAGGAAACTGTTCCCTCAGGGCAGTGCCAGGTCTCCTCCGGGGTTCTTGGTACTCACCCAGCAGTAATGAATGGTGAAGACTGACAAGGGAGCGATATGAAAATTACATACCTACCGTAATTCTTGATCGTCTCTTGTATCTTCACCATTCATTACTGATTACCGCCCACCTTCCCCCTTGGGCCTCAGCTCCTGGGTGCCACCTCCACCCTGCTTGCCCGCCCCTTCTTCAAGGCCAGTTGGTGGCAGAGTCCCCTGGTAGCTCAGGGCCCTCTGTTTCCTTCTCCAAAGTCACAGAATGCCCAACCTAGGAGGGTGGAGAGTAGGATCTTCACCCTGGCCTTGCCGGGAACTCCCTGGGGTTCTCAATGGAGTACACTGTGGGGTCCATTCCATGACTTGGCTCAGATCTGTTGGTCCATTGTCAACTCATTAAGGGTGGGGACTTCGTCAGTTCATTCCGTGAAAGGACCTGTAGGGACTTCCCCTCCCCATTTTTCCTTTCTCTCTGTCCCTCTACTTTATAAAGGTTGTTTCTGGACAGAGACCTCTCTTGTTTAAGGGTTCCCCCCCCGACTAAGCTCTCAAGTGATAAGCTTGAGAGGGCCATGTCCAGGACTTTCATCCAAAATGTGGGCTTAGGGGAAGGGAGGGTCAGACTCCTCCATGCTTTATATTCTCCAAGACCATCTCAAATTCTCTTTTCTGGATCTATGTCCAATGGTTCCTGAAGTTGACGGGATCCTTGCACCTGTGTCTTCATACCTCTCAGGTTTTTGAGGCTAAAAATAAGCCAATGGTCTTCCACTGAGCATGGTGGAGGTCTCTCCTTCTTCTCCTATCTCTTATATCTTTCTCTTCTCATTCCTTTTCTTCTCTGTCTTTCCTGTGCTGCCACCCAGGGGTCAGGGCCCTAAGGCCAGTTAGAAAAAATTATATTCCCTCTGTCCTCTGGTCGGCTTATTCCTTTTTCAGTTTATATCCTTTCCTTTTCCTATCCCTCAGCTTTCTTGCCTCATCTTTAAATTTCTCTATCCCCTTTTTTTCAATTTTCTCCAGTAGAACAGAACTGGGGTGGAGGAGAAGTCTACAGTACCTAATGGCCAACCTTTGAGCAACACACAGTGCGTCGGCCTCGTGGACAGCGCCGTCGGTGCCGACTCCCCCCCCAAAAAAAAAAGCTCCCGGGCAGGTGTGCTCCTCTGGCTTACACCCATCAGTAATGAATGGTGAAGATACAAGAGAAGATCAAGAATTATGGTATGTATGTAATTTTCATTTTTGGTAGCTAGGAAATGAGATAGAAAAGTGGTCCATCAGTCACAGCTAAGGGTGTAGCCTAACTCCGACACACATCTCTCTTTCTCTCCTTAAGAAAATAACAGTTCTTTTTTTTTTTTTTTTTTAAATTATTCTTTTTATTATTCATATTTTAACTTATATACAAATAGGTCTACAATTATCGTTTTATACAGTACATCTATAGCTGGTCCATTATAACAGACAACTCTAAGGGTTCAAATATGTTCCCAGTCCAATATTCAGCATTTTCCAGATATTTAATTGCTCTCATACATATTACCCTCTCAGTTATCCCGCTAGAGTTCCACATGAATCATTGAATAACAAATAAGTGAGCACTAGTTGCTCTTCAGGTCACTGAACCTTCCCTCCTGCATCTGCCACACCACTCCAATTATATTTTGGGCTCCAGATACCTCAGGGTATCAGGGGAAGGGGGAGGGTGGGGGTGCACCGAGCAAGGGCCCCACAGGGAAGGAGGGCTAGCCTTCTACGCTTAGACTCAGGAATTCCTGCCAAAGTATAGAAATTAGGGCACAAAAGCAGGATCTATTAACATATAGTATAGTTGCCACCGTACCCATCTTACAGTAAAAAAACTCTCCACGCTCATTTATATTATATGTAATCTTTTCCATGTTGTGAATTTGTCGGGTGATTTCCCACCAGTCTCGAATAGTTGGAGGATGTATTGTTAGCCATTGTCTAGTTATCACTTTTTTGGCTGCTGTAATAAGCAGTGAAAGCAGGTATCTTGTGTTCGGGCCTCGATAAGGCTTGGGGAGTGCAAGGAACAAGTATACCTCTGGTGTCAACTGAAATTGTGGGTCAATAAGTCGCTGAAGCTGCACTTCCAACTGTTTTTAAAAAGCTAGAGAGCGCCGGGCATGCCCAAAAAATATGAGTCAGATTGGCCTAGTGCTCACCACACTCCCGCCAGCACTTTGCAGAGTTGCCTTGTGAGTAGTGCTTAGTGACTTTGGGTGATCTAAAATATCTTATCAAAACTTTCCAGGCGAATTCTCGCCATTGATATGAGCTTGTGACCTTAGAGGAGTAACTACATGCCAGCCGCCAGTCCGAGATAGTCAGTTGGCAACCAGACTCTTCCCGCCATTGCGTATGGATGTTTTTAGTGGCTATCTCTCCTCGAATCCAGGACCGATGGTATATAGAAATTAAGTGTTCCTGCTTCTCTGAGCTGTTCAGAGAAATTTGACATCGAATTAATGCTGAATAGTTTTCTGGGTTTCGCAGGCATAGAGGCAAGCCCGCTATGTAATGTCGGAGTTGTAGATAGCGAAAAA
Source organism: Neoceratodus forsteri (assembly GCA_016271365.2). NCBI lineage: Eukaryota > Metazoa > Chordata > Ceratodontiformes > Ceratodontidae > Neoceratodus > Neoceratodus forsteri. The sequence goes on along the minus strand of CM057450.1, from coordinate 238,658,917 downwards.
ATCTCTGTGTGGCAAGTGAAACTTTGCCTGAATTTCTGCAAATGACCAAATTTCTCCTTGCGTCATTATTTGAGGCAATGTCATGAGCCAAGGCTATCCCACACAAATCCAGAGTCCAGTGTGTTGGAAATTCTGGTAGAGCCTGAATCGGGCATAGGAGTGGCAAGCAGGATGACAGTTTAGGATTTTTAATTACGCTCCAGTTTTGAATTGCGCTGTCAACCAGGGATTAGTAGTTGGGCAGGCCATTTCTCTAGGTTTGGACTATATATTGTCCGGAGTAAGAATATCACTTATCAATATTTTCTCCATTTCTATCCAGTGCGGGTGTGAGCTTCTATTTTGTCTTGCCATTATGTGCATCATAGTTACTGCTTGTTGGTAGTGTTTTAAATCTGGAGTGCCAGGCCTCCATCAGCTCGCGAAAGCGACAACACTTTAAGGCTCACCCGAGGTTTCCGCCCTGCCCAAATAAAATTCCGTAGTAGGCGACTAATTTCTTTAAAGAACTTTTGGGGCACAAAAAGGGGAATATTTTGGAACAGATATAATGCTCTAGGGAGAGTTATCATCCTGATCAGTTCTATTCGTTTCAATAAGCTCAATGGGATCACCGACCAGGCCTGTAAATCCTGCTTCAGTTGTGCCATAAAGGGAGAATAGTTATGCTTGTAGTAATGTATTCCTTCACGGGGGATATACACGCCTAGGTATTTTAGCTTCGTCAGGTTCCACCTGCCCGGAAGGGCGCCCATTGTTACTTGTATAGGCATATAATTAAATGTGAGCAGTTCAGTTTTAGTTAGATTTAATTTATAGCCTGATAGTCTTCCATACGCATCTAAGATTTGGCGCACCGTTGGGATAGACTGCTCTGGGTTTTGTAGATATAAAAGAATGTCATCCGCGTATAGGGCGATTCGGTGCTCCGTTCCCCCTAGTAAAATTCCCCGTATGTTAGGGTGGTCTCTGATCCGCTGCGCTAAAGGTTCTATGGTTACTGCAAATAATAACGGGGATAACGGGCAACCCTGGTGGGTGCCTCGTTTAAGTGGAAAGTATTCGGAGTGATGTCCATTGACTCTTACACAGGCCCAGGGTGAGGAATATATATTTTGCAGGACTTGAATGAGACCAGAGGGAAAACCAAATCGATGCAGGATGGAGTATAAGAAGGGCCATGCAACTCTATCGAAGGCCTTCTCTGCGTCAAGACTAATGAGCACCGCTGGGGTGTCTGTACCGCTCATCTGGTCAACCAGATAAAGAGAGCGTCTGATATTATCAGTGGTGAGTACGAGCCCTCACAAAACCAGTTTGATCTCTGTGAATTAAGTGCGGAGTATTTGATTCATGCGATGGGCTAGGATGCTCATGAATATTTTATAGTCCTGATTTAGTACCGAAATCGGTCTATATGCTTTACATTCCTGTGGGTTCTTCCCGGTTTAGGGATCACCGATATGGTTGCATAGGACCAGGATTCTGGGGTGGGTCACCTTGTAGTATTGAGTTAAAGACACGCAAGAGTGTGGGGAGAACTGATGGCCTAGCAATCTTATAAATTCCGCTCCATACCCGTCGGGTCCTGGGGCTTTCTGGGATTTAGAATTGGCTATAATTTAGCTATTGGTAGCAGTTATAGGCTGCATAAGGCATCTCTACTTTGTTCCTCTAGGGTGGGCAGGAGGTGTCTCAATATATGTTGCAATGCTCTCTGGGGATGGGGCTGACTCTGGGGTATACAATCTCTTATAGTAGGCCTGAAAGGCTTGAGCCACGTCGTGTGTTTTAGAAGGGGCTGTCCCCTACTGGGTGCCTAATACTACCTATTGTTGCTGCTTTTCTTTGTCTGCAATTTGGTATGAGAAGCGTAGCCGTGGCCCAACCTCATATATACCTTTGCTTCAAAAATGCTAGGGCTATTTCAGTTTGTTGTATTCGTGAGCTTATCTCACTCTTGCTTGGTGTGCTGTATCTGGAGGAGGGATTATCCCCTGTTTATGTCTTGTTGTGAAAATGGAGAGTTTCTTGAGTTTGGCTCTGCGTTCTTGGCGTTGCCGTTTCTTCTGTGCTGAATATTTAATTATGTGCCCTATAGGACCGCTTTTATTGTGTCCCAATAAACCGAGGACTTGTGTCTGAAACAGGGTTATCGGCCATGATCTCAGAGACCTTGCGGAGATAATTCCTTAAATTCTTTGGAGCATTAAGTAGAATGGATTCAACCTCCATTGTGTACTTTTAGGTTGCTACCTAGATCCCATAAGCGTGATCACAGGGGCATGATCTGAGATAGCTATATCCCTATCTGAGCATCACATACCGTCTGCATCCTTTCCACTTGGGTAAGGCAAAATCTATCCGGAGATATATGCGGTGTGCGAAGAGTATCTGAGTAGTTTTAGTATGTGGATGCAGCTTCCTCCAGATATCACACCACCAATTTCTGAAACAAACTTTTAAAGAAACTCTGGGTCCTAGTCAACTTCTGTGGCCTCCTTTTGTGGAATCTAGGCTTGGATCTGCCAGCATATTAAAATCTCCAGACATTAGTAAAGTACCTTTGGTGAAATTCACCACCCTATCCAGCAGAGGTTTCAGCTGGGCAATCGTGGTACCCGGGGGAAGGTACACATTTGCTAACATGACTTCCTCACCATTAAGCCTCCCACGGGAGAGAACCAGGCGGCCTTCAGGGTCTGACCAAGTTCGTTCTGGTTGGTATGGGGTGTGGGATGGAATGATAATAGCCACACCTCTACTTCTGCCACCTCTATATGAAGCGCTTATCAACTGTCCCCTACTCAATTTAGCAAGCTTGGAATGCTCCAGCGGACTCATATGTGTCTCCTGGAGAAAAACTAAGTCTGATTTAGTTCTTTTGAGGTATGCCAATGTTCTGGATCTTTTAATGGGGAGGCCAACCCATTTATATTTAGAGAGCAGTTTTAACTTTGGTGTATGCATCATGTCAAAAGGTGGGCATGGGTCCCCTGCACCTCACCCCACAGGGCACACTTGAAACCCATACTTTTTGTAAGGCTGATGACCAGAGTGAGTTTGATGACCTATTAAAAGAACATATACACAAAACTATATAACAATTCATAAAGACATACAACACTAGGTACAAACAAAAACTATAAGCCAACATGGCCACAATAACAGTATAAAACTATTGGTACTTCCACCGATCTAGGCTATACCCAGATCGTTGGTAGGATCAAGGTCCTACCTATATGGTCCTCTATTGTCTGAGGACCGTGGGCACTTCACAAAGGGATAAGGGTAGTTGGGTTTGGTGACTGTAGCCACGAGGTCCGAGCTGTAGGCTCCCCAAAGACCACCTATGCAAAAGAAACATCCTCCAAGTGGGGAAGGTGGCAGTCACTGTGCCCCATGTGTGTTAGTGAACTTCCTCCCTACCGGAGCCCCAGTGGGCCAGTCAGGGGTCCCCTAAGGAGTCACAGCAGACATCGATACCCCCATATATCCAAATATTCTTGGACCCACGGTTACCCTGTGAAATCAGGGTTTAAAGTTTCCCTGGGGGCCATATTAGTGCTCAGTGGGACTGCCAATCCACCTCTTAGTGGGTGAATCAGACCTCCAGATATCACCTGTTAAATGAGCAGGGACAATGTGGAACCCATATAATGCCAACCTCCCAGACCGGGTAGAACAAACCAGCTGCGGGGCCAATTCATTTAGTTGTTGTATCTCCATCTTTTATCTGGATGGGGGCACCCTGAAACCTCCTGAGTACGCATCCGCAGCAATGCTGCAGAGAGGTCGAAACCTTCCAGGGGACAGTGCAGTCAGATCGGCGATAATCCTGGCCTAAATGCCGTGGCTCCATACGAGGGTAGAATCGTTTAGACTGCACCTCCCCTTCACCTCTTTATACATTCCCTGGGGACACCATCCTCAAACCCCCATTAACCCGGTCAATTGTAATTCAGACCCCCGGCCCTATGGATCCCCCCCACCATCCTGCAGGGCGTTTAGAGGTTTATCCATCTAGGGTCTATTTTGTTTACCTGCTGTCACCCCCCCCATCCACCCTATTCATAAAGCAGTTATTCTTATTTGGTAATTATATCTAGGTTTTGAGGGATGACCGGGGGCCTGGGCCTGATCATCCTGAAATCAACATGCTCAACAACCTGGCCACACCCAGGGGGTCCAAAGATACGAGCACAACAGCCGCAATGGCAGATACCAACACTCCACCCAGTACAGCAAAATCAATTTATTACTTACAGTCCAGCCCCTGTCTATCTATATTACATTTCCCCTAGCCCCCTCCGAAAGCCCCCATTGCTCCCTGTGCTTTATGGCATTGCCAGGATTCCACTCCATCATTCCTCCATGGCACAGGGAAATCCGCCCAGTGGATGCCGCCTTTCAGTCCCAGTCGAGTGAATTACCGTCCATCAGCGGAATTCCACAAGGCCATGGCTAACTCCCACCTCATACCTCATTAGGTCCGATCCCCACCCGACACTGCCTTCCGCTGACCACGGCGGTATCCAGCTTCAACTACGCATCGAAGGGGCATCAGGATCCACCCATGGGTCTTGTGAGTATCAAGTACCCACAGAGGAAGCGGAAGACAGAAAAAAAAAAAAAAAAAGAGGGGGACTCCCCAATTCTAAGCTGTATCAGGTGATCCGGACCCACCACCAAGTCTCACAGCCACCTCCATTACTCCCAGACTCTGACCGTTAAGTTCCTGATCGACTCTACTCACTCCACTATTCAGCCCACCTTCACCCGCTACTGAGGCTACAGTCATGCCCACGGTGCATAACCCGAGAGGCAACGAAAACTCAGCCACTGCTCAGCAGCGGGATCCAGCAGTTCTATATTATTACCCCCAACAACTGGGAATCCCAAATCTCCGACCAAAACTAAATTATAATATAATATACAGCTCCCCCGCCAGCCCGTGGCGAGAATCCTCCGACAGGAGAAGAAAGTGAAGGAAGAAGGAGGTCGTGGTCCCCAAGACATGAGACCCAATCTCGGCTGTAGTAAAATTGGTTTAGGGCTACCCCCTCGGGGGGTCCCCGCCCAAAACAATCCAAGGAGGGCCCAATCTCCACTCACAACACAGTCGCACAGTTGCGGGAACCAACTCCTCCCTCCCCCCCTTCAGCCCATAGATCTGCATTCTGAGACAAGGGCCGCACAGCCACATCTACAGACGGACCAGAAGTTAGGGATGCAACCCTCGCATCTGCGGCAGCAGCCGATCGACTGAAAGGTGCCGGTCCAAGGTGGACTTCCACCTACCTTCCCAACCCCCTCCTCGTCCCCCCAACACATCACAGTAGCACTGCAGACCCCCCAAAGCCGAAAGGAAAACAGGGAGAAGAGAGGCGAGAAAGAAAAGAAAAGAGGGAGGGAGAAGAGAAGAAAAGATAACAAAAAGGGGGAATATGTGCAGCATTAGCGAGCTCTCACGTCCGAGGGCCATCCAATCCTGACAGCAGAGGAAACAGTTCAGTTAGCGAAATGGCCAGGTCTTCAAGTTGGTGCTCCACTAGGGCCCAAACCAGGGTCCGAAAGTTCCTGTGATTTAGCTCGCAGTGCACTAACAACAGTCTGTATAACTTGGCTCCCTGTTTCCTCCAGCCTCTCGTTGTTCCACCGACCAGACTTTTCGCCAATCTTGCCGAGTGGGGTTCTGCCGCTTGCATTCTGCCTTAGGACATCTATTTTTCTAGACTGGAGCTCCTTCGTTGCCTCAGCCGCGGACTCATACACCACTGGGCCCTCCTTAAAATGAATCAGCAGCTTCGCCGGGTACAAAGATCGGAATCGCACTCCTGCCCCTTTGAGGGCCTTCATCACAGGAAAAAACGTCTTCTGGCGCGACATCACTTCTGGAGCGAAATCATTTTCGAAAAAGAGCCTGCTGTTCCTAAAAAGTACTTTGCCCTGCTTCCATGCAGTATGTAGCACAGTTTCCTTCTCCTGATGCCGGAGAAATTTTATGAGGATGGTCAGCGGTCGGGCTCCAACAGGTGGCTTTGGACCCAGTGGCGATGGACACGCTCCATTTCAAAGTTATGTCTTCAGGTAAGGTGAGGTCTCTTAACAATTTCTGTATGAATGGGATAAATTCAGCCGGCTCAGTACCCTCGAAGCCCGACAGGCGTATGTTATTCCGGCGGCTTCTACACTCGCATCCTCCGCTCGTTGCTGCAAGGCCGAGACCTGCGTGTACAGTTGTGTTATGGCCCTCTCAGTCTCATCCACCCTCCGGTCTGTCATCGATAGCTGTTCTTAGGCACCCTCCTGCCGTTTCTCCAGTTTGCTCAGGTCAGTTCTCAGCCCCACCACTGTTGACCGCATCTCCTTCCTGAAATCACGGATCTCTGCAAGCATCTGGGTCATCTGCCTTTGTAAGATTGAGTTGGGAACCTGATCGGCCTGTACTGTACTGCGGCGGGAGGTCGACGAGGCCCGCGAGTCCCCACTGTCCGAATCCTCCGGTTGCGATCTGTTGGGATCCATGCGGTTCGGAGACTCTGTTTTGTCCGTTCCTTTCTTCTTTGGCATTGTACCTCTCTTATCTATTCTGGAAATTCTGTTTTTTGTTGTTTAATGTGGTTTGAGAGGTTTTTGAACTAGATCCTAAGGGGAGCCTCGCGCTCCAAGCTGCTCACACTCTCATGACGTCACCGGAAGTCCTTTGCCTCAAAATAACAGTTCTTAATACTATACTGGTTTTTCAAGAACCCCCTCTCAGTCATAAATATTCTACCAAAACAGTAGAATGGGGGTTGGTTTAAACTTTCTCTCACCCACTGTGAGAGCTTCATACCCCTGGGTCCCTTAATTCAGCTATTTTTAGTATTGTCCACCATACCAAGTTACTGCAATATGACAATACTTTCACATTATCCTGGGGCTGTCACACAGTTCAACACAGTATCTATCTGTGCTCTCAGAGGACTTCAGTCTGTAATGACTGTCTACCCCCTAACTATTTCACTCTGGTTACTACAACTTGGACATTTCATATGTAATATTAGGTACCCATCAACAGGCATTGTTTCAGCACCCATCACTTGACATTGTTTCAGAACCCATCACTTGGCATCGTTTCAGCCCTGTGTACCCACTATCCCTTCATCAGTACATTAAAAATGAGGAAATAATACACAGCAGTTTTATGCTGACTTCTAGCTTCCTCCATCTAGCTATCAGGGTGGCTGTACAGGCCTATACCCCATTCTAACACATTGTTTCCACTCAGGGGCCAAATCATAGGTTCCACCCCATACCTAGATCTTCCACAACCCTAGATTACTCATTTTATATCATAATGTACAGACATTTATTTCATATTACACATTTCTTGTAATCATTTCATTTATCCATTTCCCTTTCATATCTTTTCTGGTAGACAAGGAACCTTCTCATGCTGAACATCAACCAGTCAGTTCCTAATTCCCCAAACCTTTGGGGTTTCCTTTCAACCCTTATACCATTCTAGTACCCTCAACTGACTGTACTCAGCACTAGCCTTAAAAGCTATAGTCATTTGAAACATTACATGTTTCATACATTTCATCCCATATCACAGCGGGTTCAAAACATGGGAAAGTCCATTCAGCCACCGTGGTATCTTCCCTGTTGCTTGTAGTCTTCACCTCAGTATGCATATGTCCTGAAACAGGCTTACCTGGGGCCTTCATCTCATCACCCTCCAAGTATCAGCAGCCCAGAAAAATGGGCAATGGGATCTCGAAAATGGCTGGCAACAAAGTTTCCATCAGGAGGTCCTCCTCTAGAACCCATGGATCCTGGTCCTTTGCCTCCACCAGGAAATCCTCTGGTTGGGAACCCTCCATCAGCACCTGGCACTGGTCTGCCTCTGTGTTCCATTGAACTCCAATCCAGTTAGTAATTCCCCTCTGGTCTTTCTCATCTGGACTCTGGTATGCACACCAGGAAGCTCCTCCTCCTCCTCCAGAACATTGCCCTCCACAGGATCCTATAGGTATACCATGCTGTTCTTTGCCCATATGTCTGGATACCAGGGCTGGTATCTGGATACTGGTCTCCCCCTTGTTTCTCTGGACAACCAGTACTATCCAACTGCTGACACCAAGTTTGTCACAGCATGTGGGAATAAACTTCAGACAAGGCAAATTTACAGGCATAAAACACCGTGGTGTGATATTTATTTTTCAAAAGTTAGAAAAATAATAAATGAAAAAAAATATTGCAAGAAAAATCACTTAACATCAGTAGTTTCTCATATAATACAGTTCTGGATCTTAGAGCTCCTAAGACCCTTCTTATCTGCATTCAACAACTTGTCTACAGTAGCACCTCTCTCCTTCACTCTCAAGACTGAACTCTACTGAACTGAACTCAGTGTACAGGTTTTATATCTTTTGGTAGGGTTACCTGACTGAGCCCTTTCTATTTACATGTCTGGACATGTTGTTTCAAAACCAAGGGGATTTTTGTTTCAGGGGACTTCCTGGTTCAGTTAAAGGTATAGTGTATATACCCACAGATATTGACTCTATATCTCTAATCCACAGAGACTAAACACTTTCATAAAGCAAACCACATTCTTTTGTTCAGCCTCATACATAGAACCTTATACAGTAACAGGTTTATAGTGTGAATTTATGAAAATACCTTAAGGATTTCTTAACGGTAGTAATCATGAAATTATTATTGTTTTATATGGATTCTGAATCCTTTTTATTTAAAAAGGCTTTATAAACTATATTTATTCCTATTTAAAATAGCCTTCATGCTTTTTGTAAACAAAATGCACTTTACACAACACCTTCCGGGTGTTTGACATCATTCCAGGGACCGGATGGATGGAAATGGAAAAAGAATGAAAAGAGAGGACTAGTAGGAAGTTTAGTAGGGATAGTAAAGAGCTACGTTAGGTGGCCTGCCTAGGGTAGGGGAAAAAGAAGAAAAGCGTTAACTGTTGCACAACAGAAGTTTTGGTAGCTAGGAAATGAGATAGAAAAGTGGTCCATCCGTCACAGCTGAGGTTGTAGCCTAACTCCACCACAGTGGCCAGGAAGACCGTGGTTCTCAGACTTAGTGAGTCTAGCTTAGCAAGCACCCCTTCGCCTTCCAATGCGAGGAGACCTTCTGTCTCAGGATCCCATTCCATGCTCAAATCCAGGAGTGATGCAGCTGGTGACCTGGCTCCTGAAAGGAGGAGACTCCTAAAATTAGGTTTCTCTAAGAAAGTAGTAGATACTTTGATGGCTGCCAGGAAAATTTCTACTTCTGCAGCTTGTGCTCGTGTATGGACCACCTTTTCATTTTGGACCAGGGAGAAGGATCTTAGACTTTCCAAGGCCTCAGTGCCACAGATTTTAGATTTCCTGCAGGAAGGCGCAGAGAAGGGTTTGGCACTGAGCACTCCGAGAGGCCAGGTTTCCACTCTTTAAGCAGCCTTGCACTTTTCTCTAGTGTCTAATAAAGGGGTTATTAATTTTCTGCTTGCAGTTAGCAGGAGTCGCCCTGTGATCTGATCCCCGGTTCCTCCATGGGATCTAAATCTGGTTCTGAATGCTCTTTGTAAGAAGCCTTTTGAACCGCTGTCATCCATTTCACTGGATGTATTCTCTTACAAGGTGTGTTTTTTGGTTGCTGTGTGCTCAGCCAGGAGGACTGGCAAGCTCCAGGCCTTATTCCAGAAGGATCCATACCTTGTCATGCATAAGGACAAGGTGGTACTCAGAATGGTCCCATCTTTCTTCCCAAAAGTATCCACGGCTTCCATGTGAACAAGGAAATATGCCTTCCATCCTTCTGTCTGCAGCCATCTCACCCAAGAGAGAAGGAGTTGCACAAGTTGGATTTGCAACGGGCCTTTAGAACATCTGAGTTCCGAAAATCAGATAGCCTGTTTGTTCTCTTTGGATTGGTCAAACAACTTCCAGTGCCACCCTAGCTAGGTGGATGAGTGTCTGTGTTGCTAAGGCTTATGTTGCAGAAAAGAGGCCTCCAGCCCTTATCAAGGCTCACTCCACCAAGGTTATGGCCATGTCCTGGGTGGAGAAAGGCTAAGCATCGGTTTAGAGTTATGCAAGGCAGCTACGCGGTCTTCCATCCACACATTCACAAAACACTACACATTGGATGTGTAGAGTTCTGCTGACATGGCTTTTGGTCGCAGAGTGTTTGAGGCAGCAGTTCACAATAATCTCTTGATGCTTGTTTTTGGCATATGGGATAATATTCTCCCCCTCCCGATTGTTCTGGGTACTGCTTCTTAGAAGCCCGTTGTTGTGAATACCCATTGACAACGTGGAGCGCCACAGAAAGAAGAAATTCCATCATACTTTCTGTAACTTCCTTTTCTGTTAGCTCTAACATTGTCAATGGGGCCCTGTGAGAGAATATTATCCAGTATTTCAGTGGAGGATGTCCTTTGTTTAATCAAACCCCTATAATGTCTTTTCTGCGGCATCCCTCTATTTATCCTGCTGCACTGTATTCCTATTTTAAAAAAAAAGTTTATTTCAAATAAACTGTGACCACGCAGGTTAACAGGTTTAATTGTATCTCACTAAGGGTATTTTCCTTGTTGCAGGTAGTCTCACTGCAGTTTTTCCTGCCAAAGCTCATTTTTTTGTTTGTCAACTGCAGATTCCAGAAGATTTGCTGGTGCAGGACGTTCCTGGTTAACTGTTTGCTATTCTACGAAGAGGACCGACTTGACCATGCCTTTTCCAATATGTAGAATGCCTTCCTTCGGAGGTCTGCCAGTAAGTTTTTACAGTGTAAAAGGAATGTTACATACAAGTGATTAGTTACAAAATAGGCAAATATTGTAGTTTATTGAGGCACTATGAGATCAGTAGTGACTGGAGATTTGCTGCTGCTTGGAATCCTCATATGCCCAAAATTCTAAAGCTTGGGCTGTGCCATTCCCCTGGTAGGGGTTCACTATACCCAGTTGTTGTGAATACCCATTGACAATGTTGGAGCTAACAGAAAAGGAAATTACGATAAGTATGAATGAATTTCTTCTTCCCTGATTGTCTGGTGGACCCCCACTCCCCCAGTCCTGGCAGGCAGTGCCCCACCACCCCACTCCCCTGTCCTGTCCCATCTCTGAGCCAGTGACCAACACAGCCCTCCACCATGTCTAGCCAACTGAGCTGTCAATGATCGCATACTGTATAATCAACTGTTACAGTATACACTTATTGACAGCTCAGTCGGTAGCCGGCCTTGGTGGAGAATGGAGGGATGTGCCATTACCTGGCTCAAGGATGGAACGGCGGAGCAGGGGGGCACTGCCTGCTGGGGTGGGGGGTCCACTAGACCACCAGAGAATGATATATTTATATTATATGGGCAGATCAGGGATGGGGGGGTCTGCTAGACCACCTCGGTCATCCTAGAGTGATACACAGCCACCACGCAGCTTGTGGCAAACCATCCAGATGCTCCTTCTATTTGGTGCATGGCCACAGTTGCCACAAGCTGTGGGACTTTGCCACTGGGACCCTGCCCGATACAGAATCTGACACAGAGTTCCTGGCGCACCGACAATCCAAGCAAGCCGCTGTTGGCATGGCTTGCTCCAGGTTTTGAGAATTGAGCCCAGGGTGTTTTTGTGCACCAACCCTAAGTTCTCATGAAAGGTGGTGTCTGAGTTTACCCTGAATCAAACCATCCACCTATTTTCCAGAGCATGCCAGTCCAAGGGAAGTATTGCTCCATACCTTGGATGCACATAGGATACTTGGGTGTTATGTTCATCGTACAAAGGACTACTGGAAGTCCTTGCAGATTTTGTTTCTTTCACCCCGGGAAAGAGGGCATACCTGTTTCCAAACAGTGCCTGTCCAAATGGTTGGCTAACTGTATTATCTTTTGTTACTGGAAGTATGGTAAGGAACTTCCTGGGGTTGTCCATGGGCATTCAACCAGAGGCATGGCCACATCTGTCACCTGTTTCAGGAATACATCCACTGCAGAAATCTGTGCTGCTGCTAGTTGGAGTACTGTCCATATTTTGACTAAACACTACAGTCTGGACATTGCCTCTAGGAGAAGGGCTGACTTCAGCCTGACTGTGCTCCAGGGCCTCTTTTTTTTGGCCTATAGCTTCCTGCCACCCAGACGGTGTCTCTGTCAGTACTGCTTGGGATTTGTTCCATAGGTGTGACCTGATGAAAGAGAGATCCTCGAAAAAGATAGTACAGTTACATAAGAACTTACCATATCAGTAGATCTTTGAGGGAATCTTTCATCAGGCCATGCCGTTCCACCCTCTGTCCCCTTAACCTTAGGACTTTTCAGTTCCTGTCTCTCCAGGATGGTCTTCCTTCTTTTTCACTTTGCGTTATGGTGGGAACGTCTTGTTCTCCTTCAGTTCCCCAGGAGAATGCCTCTGTATATGGCCTCCGGTTGGGGAGCTGAGGGCAGCACAGAGCCACCTATGTTTGTGATGGAGAATGTCGGCAGTCCTCGGAAGATTGCTAGAAAAAAGTTTCCATGTGGTCCTAGTGCCTGGTGGATATAGTTCCATAGGTGTGGCCTGATGAGATTCGCTCAAAGATCTGTTATGGTAAGTTCGTACCTAGCTGTGCTTTCTAGGTCATCTGTGAGCTGATCCCACCAGAGTCATAGGGTTCACTGGGGAATCCGCATGTGCAGTTTGGCCAGTGGTACTGTGACAGCGGCCGCTGCTATGAGGCCCAGTAGAGATAGGAACATCCTTGCTGAGACTTAATGGCTGTTGTGCACTAGTTGTGCTTGGTCGGCCCTGTCCAGAGACGGAAATGCTGAACCCTGTGCCATGTGCAAGACTGCTCCTATATACTGCAGTCTCTAGCAGGCTGGTACATTGACAGTCACCCCCAGAGCATCGAACAGCTGCCTAGTTTGAGCTGGTTTTTGGAGTGGGCTTTCAATAGCCAGTTGTCCAAGTAAGGGAAAACATGCAGATCTTCTCTGCAAAAGGACTGCTGCCACTACTTCCAAGCTTTTGGTAAAGACCCATGGCACAGAAGGCAAGCCAAAGGGCAACACACTAAATTGGTAATGTTCCCCTTGAAACAAAAACCTCAAGTATTTTCTGTGAGGCTTCTGGATTTTGATAAAGAGGTATGCATCCATTGTATCAAGGGGACAGATCCAATCCCCTGCTTGCAGCAATAGGAGAAGGCCAGGTTCTGTGGCTTGCTTTTTCAGCAAAGTCTGCACTTCCTCCAGAAGCAGAGGTAGGTGCTCTGGAGGATAATGTTTCAAAAGTCAGGGTGGAATCTTAGTGCTAAGGGACTTGATACTAAGAGGAGTCAAGTAGGGTAGCAAAGGAGAGAGGCATAGTTGGGTTTCAGTGGAGGCCATGCCAGGAATAACAGTGGAAAGGGTGGGGCAATCTGTTCTAAAGTACGTTAGAAGGAGTCAGGGAAAAATCTCACCTAATTTTGCACTTGGGGACAAATGACCTGGCTGAAGAGATGGTAGATGTAGTGAAGAGGAGGTATGAGAAACTAGGACCAATTTGCGAGGGGGCAGGAAGATCAGTATCTTTCTCGGAGGTACTTTCAGTTCCCAGGGCAAACACAGCAAGAAAATTGAGAATACAGGAATTTATTTATTTATTTTATTTAGCTTTTGTTTACCGGGTAAGTGCACTAGCCATAAAATGACTATTTTCAGGCATGACCCGGGAGAGTACAGACATGCAGAAACTTAACAGGATAACAAATTATAAGTGCTTTACATGCAATGAGTTAAAGAGGATACAATATATCTGAATATACAAAGTAAAGCGCTTTACATACAATGAGTTAAAGTGGATACAATATATCAGAGACATACAGAGTAGACCATTCATAAGTTCATAGGTGTCTATCTATGCAATGAATAGAGAGGACCTTGGACAATAAATTTTCAAGTGGCACATCATATGAACAGAAACAAGGTACACAAAAACAAAACAGGTAATACAAAAGGAGGAAATAACCATTAAGAGCAGGGAGTGTCATTAAGGAAAAGGTTGGTAAGTGAGGAAGAGGGGAGCAAGTCATGAAATTAGATTATATGAGTGTATGTAAGTGTAAGGGAGATGCCTGCAGTGCAAGATTGTATATGGGCAGGGAAAGGGAGCCTGGACAGGCTGAGGCAGTAAGAGGTTATATAGAGGTGAGGAAATACTATTGTATGGCCAGAGACATCAGTCATTAGGTAGGGTGAAAGCAGGAACAGGTATCAGCAATCAGCAGATTCGAGCACAGTTTTCTCTTAAAGCATGTGTGGGAGCTAGAAAGTCTAATGTCGAGGGGAAGGGAATTCCACATCTGTGGAGCCACATGTTCAAATGCAACAGTTCCTTTCCTCATGCAGCACCTCAGCAAATTCAGAAAGGATTTGTCAGCTGATCGTAGACCATGGAGTGTGTCCTGAGGAACAAGCATAGCTGCAAGACACCTAGGGGTTTGATTTTGAATTATCGAATCAATCAGAGAGCCAAAGTAGTATTTCCTACTAGCTAACAGAGACAGCCAACCAAGATCACTATAAAGCTGACAGTGGTGTTTAAGCCAAGGAGCAGAAGAGGCATAGCGACATATGTTGTTATATGTAATATCCCATCTGAGTAGGTCAGTTTTATGAGCAGCCCCAAATAAGGAAGCCCCATAGGTTAGGGTGGGGAGCAGAATCCCCCTCGCAATGGCCATTTTAGCCGATGGCATGAGCATATAACTAGTCTTATATGCAACACCCAGTTTGGAGTTGACAGCTCTGCAAACAGACTGTACATAAAGATTAAGATCAAGAGATTGATCTAGCAGGATGCCCAGGTACTTAAAAGAGGTCACACATTCCAGTAATTGACCTTCTAAGTCCTGCACCTTCAGTGCTGTTGTGCAAGCCCGAAGCTTTGGGGCAGATTCAAGCAGCATGGCTTTAGTTTTGCTAGTGTTGACAGCCAGTTTGTGGTCATATAGCCAGTTTTGGATATTGTTAAAGTCAGAGGAAAGGGTTGTGTTGATAGTGTCTATATAACAAATGGCTGGGAACCTGGTGTCAGGACAAAGGGTATGGGCTGGTAGGGGGGGTGGGCTGTGACCTGGGAGGACAGCAGTCTGTACGCTAAAGATAGACTACACTTAAACAAACAGGGCAAGAAAGTGTTGAAGCACAGGATTGGTGAGTACATAGAAGAAAAAGAGAATTTTAATTTAGGAGAGGGGGTAGCAAGGGGTTAGAGGCATGCAGAGACCTCAGGATGGGAAACCACATGGGCTTACCTCCCATCCGTGAAATAGGACATGGGGCAAGTACTAGTGGGGGTACAAGACAGAGAGGGCAGGAGGGGGTGGAGAGAAAGAAAGGGGGTGGAAGGTGGTCTCCTTGAATGCTAGAAGTTTGGGGAATAAAATTTATAGGCTCTCATGGTGGAGGGTGAGGTAGACATGGCGGCCATCACCGAAACATGGGCAACCCAATACCATGACTAGGATCTGGCAGTTACAGGATACAGGTTATTCAGCAAGGATAGGGTTAATGGAAAAAGAGGGAGAGGTGGCACTTTATGTGAGAGAGGGATTGAAGTGTGTAAGGGAGGAGGGGAGGAGGGCGATATGAAGTCACTACAGATGCAAATCCAAGACTCCAGAAATAGGACACTAAGATTGGGAGTGGTGTACAGGCTGCCCTCCCAAACAGAACAGCTAGATAGGGTACTAGTGGGGCAGATCAGGAGGACCTGCAAGAAGGGGGGGGAGTGGTGATAGTGGGGGACTTTTACCTGCTGGGAGTAGATTAGAGTACCCCTGACACAGAGTACAAGGGAACAGGTAATGCTGGATGCCTTCCAGGATAACTTCCTGATGCAGATGGTCAGCGAACTGACCAGGGAAGGGAACACCTTGACCTTGTGCTCACTAACGGGGAGTGTGTGAGGGAACTGAGGGTGGAGGAACCACTGGCGGGGAGCGACCATCAGGTGGTATGGTTCAAGTTGAATATGGGCAAGGAAGGGGGGATATCCAACACAAAGGTGCTAGACTTTAGAAAGGCTGACTTCAAGAGGATGGATGAGGTGGTACAGGGGTTCCTGGCCAGAATTCAACCTAATATGGTCATGAACCAAAGGTGGGAGCTCATAAAGCTAGGGATAGTGGAGGCAACTAAATCCTGCAGCAAGGCCCAGAGAAAAAAAGCTAGGGTGAAGAAGCCTAGCTGGATAAACAAGGGAGTCATGGATAGGGTAAGGAGGAGAAGAGCCACCTATAAAAGATGCAAAAAAAATGGGAGTGGGGGAGGACAGGGAGGAGTACCTGAAGGAAGTGAAGGAGGTGACCAGGGAAGTAAGGGTAGCCAAGGTGTCCAGGGAACTCAGGTTGGTGTAGTGCATTAAAGAGGGGAGGGGGAGAGAAGGACTTCTTCAGGTACATCAGGGAGAAAAGGGGTTGTAGGGACCAGATAGTAAGGATTAAGGGGGGGGTGAAAAGGCAGAAGCATTTATTGACTACTTCTGCTCAGTTTTAAGGAAAAGGGGAGATTCACAAGGTGGATGGGAGGGGTGACAGATGGAGAAATCACAAAAAGTGGAGTGCTGCAGGAGTTGAGGGCACTAAGGGTGGACAAGACACCAGGGCCAGATGACGTTCACCCCAGGGTACTGAAGGAGCTGGCAGAGGTCCTGGTGTGGACCTTGGCAGGCCCATTTAATACCTCAATGGACTCTGGATGCATACCTCAGGATTGGAGGATGTCTCACATGGTTCTCCTCCATAACAGCGGCCCAAAGGATGAACCGGGGAACTATAGACCAGTGAGCCTCACATCCATCGTGGGAAAACTAATGGAGACAATCCTGAAGGAGAGGCTGGTGTCCCTGCTGGAGTCCAATGGGCTATAGAATAGTAGACAGCATGACTTTGTCATGGGCAGATCCTGCCAAACCAACCTGGTAGAATACTATGACTGGGTGACTAGGCAAATGGACAAGGACCATGCGGTAGATGTTCTGTACCTGGACTTCAGTAAGGCATTCGATGCGGTACCATATGGGAGACTTAGAAGTAAACTAGATGGCATAGGGGCAGGCGAAAAAATGGTGGTATGGGTGGTGAACTGACTGCATGGAAGGCAGCAGAGACTGGTGGTTGTGGGGGGACTCTCCTCATCCCCAAGGGCAGTGACGAGCAGGGTTCCACAGGGCTTGGCGCTGGGGCCAGTGTTATTTGGGATATTTATTGCAGACATTTCAGTGGGCATCAAGAGCAAGATCAGTCTATGTGCAGATGACACCAAGGTGGGAGTGGTGGTGGATGACCTCGGGGGGTGGCAGGGTTTGCAGGAGGATGTGACAAAGCTGGAGACCTGGTCGGATACCTGACAACTGGGGTTCAATGTCAAGAAACGCAAGGTGCTGCATTTTGGGTCAAAGAATCCTAGGAGAAACTACCAACTGGGGGGGTGTATAGTTAGCCAAGATGGAGGAGGAGAAAGATCTGGGGGTGCTCATTACAGGAACAATGAACAGCTTGACACAGTGTAGTAAGGCAGCAGCAAAGGCCAACAAAATGCTGGGCTGTATCGCAAGAGGTATGACCTCAAGGAGGGGGGGAGGAGATTCTGCCATTGTATAGATCACTAGTTAGATCTCACCTGGAGTACTGCATGCAGTACTGGTGTCCGTACCTAAAGAGGGACATTAAATTACTGGAAGGGGTGCTGCACAGAGCAACAAAGATGATCCAGGATCTGGGGCACTTACCACATGAAAGAAGGCTGAGAGTTGAACATGTACTCACTGGAGGAGAGAAGGGACAGGGGGGATGTGATCAAGACCTTCAAGTACATGAGAGGGATAAACAAGACTGGTACAGAGGGACTGTTCAAAGTAAGGTAGGGGGGAGGGACACTCGAAGCCATGATATGAGATTGGAGAGTGGAAGGTTCAGAAGGGAAATGAGAAGACACTTTTTCACGGAGAGGGTGGTGGCAGAGTGGAACGTGCTATCAGCACAGGTGGTAGCCTGTAGAACAGTGGGATGCTTCAAGAGGGGCTGTGATAGGGCAAGGGAGAGGAGTAGAGAGAGAGGGGGGCAGCTGCAGAATAGGGCTACTAGCTGTGAAATTGAGCAGACTCAATAGACCAAATGGCCATTTACTGCTGGCAATTTTTATATGTTCATAAGTGATGGGTGATCTGGAGATATGTCTAGACATTCCAGAGTATGGCCCTGTTCTATGACTTCCAGAACTCAAGCATCTGTAGTAACCTCCTTTCACTGGTTCAAGTGGAGGGAGAGTTACTCCCCCCTTCAACCACACCGGGGGTAGAGGTAGTTGGGGGTGTAAAGTCAGGCAGAGCTGATTGGGGTGGCTCCTCCTGTGCCACCACCTCTAGGGGCTTTTGAATGGGCACCTGGGGTGGTACTGGGACCTGGCAAGGCTCCTGCTCCCTTGCCCCAGCCCTGTTTTCTGGTGACTGGGCTCTGACAGCAGCTGGATGAAAGGGACCCTGCTCTTAACCGTAGGCTGGGTATGGTAGAGGTAATTCACAGAGTTCAGGGTCCTGCTTGGGACCTGAAGAGTTGATAGACTATCTTGGACCTTAGGACCAAACAGCTTGTGCCCTTGAAATGGGGCATTGAGAATGGACTGTTTCACATCATTCATAAAACCTGCTACTCTAAGTCAAGAATATGTCCTGAGACAGATGCCAGAGGCCACAGCCTTGGCAAAAGCATCTGAGACATCATAGGTTGTGCGGAGCAAATGCTTGCCCACATCGACCCCAGCTGTTACAGCTTTCAGTAGCTCTTGTTTTGGTGTACCCCTAGGTAAGGCTTGTGCAGCTGTCTTGGCTTCCTTCAGAGGGTGTTATGGTACTTCATCCTCTGGGCCTGGTAGTTGGCAATACAAAGGCCCAGTGATGCTGTGGCAAAGGTCTTTTTGTCTAAAACATCCAGCCTCCTGGACTCTTGGTGCCTTTGTCTAAAACATCCAGCCTCCTGGACTCTATCAGTAGGGAGGGAACTGTGGTGCTTAGGTGCCCTAGACCTACAGTGGGCAGCATTAATCACCACTGAGTCTGTCTTGAGTTGTGTAGCTTAGAATGGCTTTCCAGAAGGAGCCATGTACATTTTGTCTGCTTTCCTGGGTACAGCTGGAATATTATTTGGTGTGTATCAGACAGCAAGGGTGGCATCGTCTGAAGCAGGAAGCAGAGGTGGCACCACAATTGCAGGAGGTTCTAGCAGTTCCAGGAACTCTATTGAATTCTTTTTAGCAGTGCCTGTTCCTGCAGATCAAAGCCCATGGCAGCCTGCAGCTGTTGCATCATGGTGAGGAAAGTGGGATCCTTTGGAGGGGACCTGGGTGTGTTTACCACAAAGCCCTTTTAATTTACCATGCTTTATATCCCCCAACACAGACTGGCCCCCTTCAGCCCTGCCACTCCACCCAACCCCTTCACCTGCCTTCCCTTGGACTCACTTGCCTCTCCCGTGTTCCTCCGTGGATGATCCCTCTCACAGGAAGGGCTGCCGTAGTGACACCCTGAACCCCCCCCAAGCAGAGTTAGAATTTCGGTGAGAAACAGCGGTGGGTAACATCCTGCGTGGTTGGGGATTTTATTTGGTTATGCCCCCCGCCTACAAGCATTACAGAGTGCGCTACTGACATCACGACATCAGAATAATGATGCTCTCCCATCTAGTGTACTGGCTCTGAGTCTGCACTACCACCTGTGGTCACCCAGGTGGCAGTGCAACAGTGGGAGTCCAGAAACCGTCCCACCCCTGAGGAGGCGAGTGACCGTGGGACAATTGACCATTCATCCGGACGGCCCTCCAGCAGCCCAGGCTTGATATTTGGGATATCTCTGTCTTCAGGTCACACCTCTGAAACCTACAAAAAACTCCGAAACAGTAGCGCTTCCACCAGTGACGCCAGAGATCCAGGTTCAGGAAAGAACAGTTACATAAGAACTTACTGTAACAGTAGATCTTTGAGAGAATCTCTGTCATCAGGTCACACCTATGGAACCTAGTTGTCAGGCGTCAGGATCACACCAAAGCTTTTTCTGTAGAAGTCTACTAGGGGCTGCCCATACCAACATCGGACTCCGACGTCACACACCCTATATAAGTGCAGATGACCCCATTCCCTCCTCAGTCCCACCAGGGAACTGAAGAGGGAGAAAGGTGCCCAACTAGCAGAAAGGCTGGAGCAACAGGACAGCCAATCTGCAGAGAGAGAGAGAAAGAGACACAGAATGGGGATGGAGGGAGGGACAGTGTGACCTGATGACAGAGATTCCTTTGAAGATCTACTGTTACAATAAGTTCTTACATAACTGTTCTATCCTCTTCAAGGATATCTCTTGCAGCAGGTCACACCTTAGGAATGATTCCCAAGCAGTACTGCAAAGGGGACCAGGTAGGGAGGATGGAAAAAACAGGGACTTAGGAAACGAGGCCCTGCAGGACAGCAAGACTGAAATTAGCCCACCTTCTGGAGGCAATGTTCAGACTGTAGTGCCTTGTGAAGGTATGGACAGTGCACCAGGTGGCTGCAGAGCAGATCACAGCTGCAGAAACCCTCCTGAAACAGCCAACAGAAGTGGCCATGCCTCTGGTAGAGTGGCCCTTGACAGCCCCCTGAAGTTCCTTACCGTACTTCCTGTAACAGAAAATAATACAGTTGGCAAACCATTTATTTTTGCTGTTTTTTCATTATTTCTTTACCTTCTTCCTCCGGCTGCCCCCATCTGACGGACCCCGCCCCTCCCCGTCACCCGGCTCCCCTGGGATTTGCCTTGTGTCCTCTTCCACAGGACTGTGGCACGTGCCCAGCCACCAGTGTGGAGCCTGCGGGGGGTTGGTCTTCATTCTGCCTCCAGGGGTTCCATTTTCTGCCTGGTTTTCACCCCTTAATCCCTGGGACACTGGCCAACACAACCGCACATGCACATAGAGGCGCACATGCACACCAAGTGCACCCCAATCCACCCACCCAGCCTAATGCCGACCCCTCTAGTGCTCAGACACTACCAGCAAGCCTCCACTTGGTAGCAGCCAAGAGCCGGAGAGGCCTACCTCCCCAATCCGGGAGAGGAGAGTTGCCTGACAGCTGCTCTGTCCATTCCCAGCCCTCCTCTTCCTTCCTGGCCAACTCTCAGCAACCCTTGCTCGTTCCCGAACACGGGTCACCAGTGAGATGAGAGGTAAGGCACCCAGTGCCTCAGCACCACTGGGCCGGCCAGTTGGCTAACCACTTGGATAGACACTGTATTGAAACTGGTACGCCCTCTTTCCCAGGGGTGAACACAACTAGCAATTGCAAGGACTTCCTCCAGTCCCTTGTTTAATGAACATAATATCGGAGGATTCTGTGTACATTCAAAGTATGGAGCAATGCTTCTCCTAGTTTGGCATGCTCTGGGTGGTAGACCGGCAGGTGGATGGCTTGATTCAGGGTAAATGTAGACACCTCCTTCAGCAAGAATTTAGGGTTGGTGTGCAGAGACCCTGTCTTTGTGAAAAATCAAATAAGGTTGTTCACACATGAGTGCTTGTAGCTCAGAGATTCTCCAAGCAGAAGTAATAGCAACTAAAAATAATGCTTTCCATAACAGAACAAGCATAGCTTGCAAGTCATAGCAGGCTCAAAAGGAGCCAAAATTAGTTTTTCTAGAACAAAGTTTAAGTCCCACACCAGGACAGGGTCACAAATGTGAGGTTTTAAGTGTAGGATGCCTCTCAGAAATGTATGGGCCATGTCCCACTGCGCCACTGTATGACCCTCAGTGGGCACATGGAAAGCCAAAATGGCAGACAAGTGCACCTTTAGTGATGAGTATTTTAGCCCAGTGTCGGACAAGGACAGCAGATACTCGAGAATCTGGTTCACTGGGCAGGTGAAGGGGTCCAAGTGGTGGGACACTGCCCATAAGGCAAATTGTGTGTCCACTTCATGGAATATGTTTCCCTGGTGGAAGGCCTTCTGATGGCCACTAGGACATCAGCCACATTAGGGGAGACATCAAACCTGGCCATGGCTATGTCTTCAGAAGCCAGGCGTGCAGGTGAAGGGACTGAAGGTTCTGGTGGAAAATGGTTCCCTGGTCCTATGACAGCAGGTCCGTGCACAGCGGAAGGGAACTGGAGACTCCACCACCAACTGCTGCAGCAGTGGAAACCAAATCTGAAGTGGCCAAAAGGGGGCCACCAGGATCATGATGGCTTCCTCATCTGAAGTTTGACCAGCACTCTGAATCGGGGGGGGGGGGGATAAAGAAACCTCCCTTTCCACAGAGAGACAATTCACCTCGCCAGAAAACTCCAGGCCCTAGACTGAGCGAGCAGAAAAGCTGCAGTTTTGTGTTGTGTGGGGATGCAAAAAGGTCCAACTTTAGGTGACCCCACCTGACGAACAGGTTTTCAACCACAGAGGGGAGCAGATCCCATTTATGCATTCTGGACTGCAACCGGTTTAGCTTGTCTGCCAGGACATTTTCAATCAATCAATCGGGTCTATTTATCCAGGTGAACACCATTGAGCAGGCTCATTTACAAGGTGGACCTGTGTTACACAAGGTCAAGAATAACACTTTAATGTACAGATAATAAATAGACATAATTATACAGAAATAGACAACATAACAATATAACAAGTATTTCAGGTATAGGGTTAACACGGTTAGGGAGAATGGTATGAAAAGGGGAATTAAAACATTCTGAAACAGCCAGCATATTAAAACATTTTTAAACAGCACAGCATATCACTGGTAAGGACATATACAAACTTAAGGGGCAGATATGGAGGGGAAGGGTACAGGACTGCAGCTGTTCTAGGAGGGGTGCTACGGTAGATGGGCTGGGGACATATATGTTAGGAGTCTAAGGATAAGAAAAGTAGTGGATTAACAGAAAAAAAGGGGGGTTATAGGAGGAGACAATCCAGGGGCCGGGTTAGGTGGACATGTAGTGGGCAGGTAAGCAGTAGGCATCCTAGCATGCTAAGCGTGCTGGAAACAGCTGCATAGCTCCTTAACAGCCTTGGCATACAAGGTCTTGAAGGTGGTAAGACTAACAGGGAGACTCAGTTTCATAGATTTCTATAGTTTCTTCCAGAGTGAGGGCAACACAAAGCCTATGGCCGCTCTCCTAAAGCATGTACCGGCCCTAGGTACCTTCAGTAGAAGCAGAGAATAGCTTCTCAGTGCATAGTTACCTACCACGTATAATGGCAAACAGAAATGTATTGGGGTAATTTCTTGGTAATAGCTCTGTAAGTCCAGAGAGCTGCATTTCTCTTCCTTCAGTACTGAAGGGAGGTCCACCCCACAGCTGCATATAAGGAGCAGTGGGGCGTGGTGATAGGTAGGCCAGTTATGAATCTCAAGGCTCTGTGGTAGAAGGTGTCCAGTTTTGTAAGACAGGAGGCATTATACTGACTATAAATGGAAATCAGCATAATCAATTAGGGATAGAAACATGGATTGAACTAACTGCATCTTGGCATCTTTGGACAGGAGGCAGTTTATTCTAAAGAAGAGACCAAGTCTCTGCCTCAACTTTTTCAGCAGATCCTCGACATGCTCCACGAAGGAGAGTCTGTGGTCTAGCCAGACCCCAAGGTACTTGAATTTCGTAACAAATTCCAACCTCTCTCCTAATAAAGTGTTTATGGGAGGTAAGGAGCCAGAGATAATAGGGTTCGCTGAATGAATAGCTGGAGAGAACAGCATAGCTTTTGGTTTATTGGCATTGAGTAAGAGTTTTTTATTCAGAAGTTGATTCTGCAACAAGTTGAATTCTGTTTGTAAATCTCCACAGGCGGTTTCCAGAGTTGGGCGGCTTAGGTGCAACACCATTATCATCAGCGAAAAGGTGAATGTTGGCCTCCCTGATGCCAACAACAATATTGTTTATATAAATGACAAACAATAGAGGCCCCAGGATGGATCCCAGTGGAATGCCTCTTTTTAGTGGTTTGAGTGGAGAGAGCTCCCCTTCGGCCTTAACCTGCTGATGCCTATCTGTAAGGTAATTATTGAACCAGCACAGAGAGGTCGGGTCCAGACCCATCACTTTTAGGGTGGAAAGAAGCAGGCAGTGGTCGACAGTGTTGAAGACCTTGCTAAGGTCCAGGAACACGGCACACACAGATTTTTTGTTTTCCAGCTCTTGTTGCCAGTCATCAGTCACTTTGGCCAGAGCGGTAGTGGTACTGTGCTTGGCTCTAAAACAAGACTGCATAGGGTTATGAAGGTTCTTGTTATCTAGGTAGGTTCTCAACTGAGCATTCACAATTTTTTCCAGCAGTTTAGCCAATATTGGTAGGAGAGATATTGGCCTGTAATTATTTAGGTGGCAGGGATCCCCTGATTTAAACAGAGAAATGACATGGGCAATTTTCCATAGGTGTGGAAGAGTCCCCTGGGACAAGCACAAGTTAAATAAATGTGTGATTGGTACAGCTAGGACATGGTATGCAATCTTTAAGAGGTAGGGGTCGAGAGAGTCAGCACCAGCTCTTTTCTTGGTGTCCAACTGTAGAAGGAGGTCTTCGACCTCTTTCAATGAAGCAGGAAGGAATGAGAAGACCGCATTAGTGGCGCAAGGTTCAGGAATCTGTGCACTAACCTGAGAACGTAACACAGATGCTGATGAATTGTCGAATGCTAAGCCTGCCATAGCAAAGTGGTTGTTGAAGACCTGAAGAATCTCCTTGCTATCGTTGATAGTAACATTGTCAGAGATGATTTTCGAGGGAAGTACATTTCCAACTGTATGACCAACAGCTCTTTAATTGTAGACCAAAATTTAGCTGGGCACCTTGAGGCAGAGTCAAGCTCAGAATGTTAACATTTGGACTTAGCCTCTCAAACCAATTTGGTGCAGGAGTTCCTAGCCTTCCTGAAGTAGCACCAATCCTCAGCAGTTTTTGATTTGCGAGCTTTTTTCCAGAGTTTGTTTCTTGTTAGTAATGCAGCCTTGAGTTCAGCAGAGAACCAACGGCAAGTTCTGGTCTTTACGTGGACTTTTACCAAGGGAACATGTTATTTATGGCACAAGTCACTGTTTCATGAAAAATGTTATATGCCATACGGACCAATTTGGCTAGGTAAAAGTTCTGCCAGTGTACAGACGATTTCAGCTCATCGATATAGGCAAATGGGTCAAAGTTGCGTCTGGACCTTCTGGTGAATAACTTAGATGTGGAGGAGGGACTGGAGTTAGATCTTACACTGGCGATGAAGCAATGATCGCTGACATCCGAGAAAAATATTCCAGCGTAGGAAAATAACTGTGGCTTGCTTGTAAGAAAGACATCCAATAGGGTGCTATTCCTGTTTTTTTTCTTGTTAGGACGTGTAAGTTCTTCAATGAGTTGTGTGAGCCCAAGAGAGTCACAGAAGGATCTGAGGGGTAAGGAAGCCTTGGATAACCAATCGTAATTGAGATCTCCTAGAATAATAGTTTCAAGGGTCTCATGTCCCATAATAGTTGATAGGTGAGACAGGAGCTGGGACCCAGCAGATGGAGGCCTGTAACACCCTATAACCCTGATAGCCATTGAGCGAGATGTTTCAACCTTAAGGGACAGACATTCGAAGCCATTTGCAATAGAGAAGGAGTCAATGGTGGTGACCATATATTTGTCCTTGACATAAATGGCTGCCCTACTACCCCTAGTCTGCCTGTCGACTCTGAACAGCCAATAGTTAGGGATGTTAACCTCCCTGTCAGGGGTAGAAGATCTGAGCCAGGATTCCGAGACCACCAGCACATCTGTTTCGGTATGAATGACCCCGGTCGGGATCAATGTAAGCTTTTTTAAGAGAATGCAAACATTAACGTGCATAAAGCTCATTCCTCTAAGCCTTGTAAGGTTGGACGGAGATAAGAAGGCTTCTGTAGGACCAGGGTTAAGTTCAACATTGCCTGAGCACAATAGGAGGAGAAACACAATTTTCTTTAGGGCAGCCAGAGTTAATTTGAAAGCTCTAATTCTTCCACGACGGCTTGGAATGACAGAACAAGAGTGCTGGACCCTGCTATTTATGCAGTGCTGTCCTAAAGATGCATCTACTAAAACCCTTGCCACGTGGCACCAAGTGGCATTATTACTGGGGATATAGGGGGCATACCCTGTATGGGTAGGGAGGTGCAGGTCCCACCCCCCAGAAACTACCTCAGACTGATGCAAGTATGGGAGCGCAGAGGTGCAACAAAAGCTATGAGATGAGTTGCTGTACAAATAGCACTGTGACAGAGGGTCCAACTCCCCCTGTGAGTTATTTTGGCCCGGGTGATACACTACATAAGGCACCAGCCATAGGAAGATGAAGAGAGGGAGCCAGGTATCAGCCCTCATATTGACGCCTTATAGTGAAAAATAGTAAGCTATGACTACGGCAAAGTGTTTTTATCTGTAGATGGCATAGCCTGATTACAGACTCTTAGAGAATCACCAGACAGAACAAGACAAGTCGGTGTGTGCAGGTATTTGGGGACTTCACAGGGCTGAGCAAGATAGCAGATGGCACCAAGCCTATATGATCACTGAAGATGTGCAGTCTCCCTCAGTAGCTGGTACTTTAAAAGGAGGTAGGATGCTGCCAAAGTAGGCTGCACCAATGTGGTCTTACACTGCTGTATGAGATGGTAATATGTGTGGTAAAGTAGGCTGCACAAATATGGTCTTACACCAGTATATGAAATAGTAATGTGCAGCGCTGTTAGCCTATGGAGAGCATCGATGTGAGAGGCGTTTTAGATAGGCGGAAAGGAGTAGACCAAAGAATGAGAGGGGGTAAGGAAGACTGCCTATATAATAATGAGCCTAGAGGGGATGGGCGGGTGGGCAAAGAAAATGTGGCTTTGCCGTACCTCTTTGCTGGAAGAGTCCATGCTTGTGGTCTCGGGCGGCGGCTAAGGAAGTGCCGTCTGCCCGGTGGCCACATGTCCCATGGCAGATGAGCTGGGAGCCCTGGAGGGATAAGTCTACTGATAGGTAATACGAGCAGGGTAGATAAGAACTGGGCGGTACCCTTGGGGATTTACTAGCGGTCAGGAATGTGGTGGCTGGGCGTGGCTGGCAGTAGCCTGTAAGAGTGAGCTAGAAAGCCAGGGCAGGGTTTAAGTGTATTTAATCAGGACCAGGGAGGGTGGTTAAGCTGAAAAATCAGGCAGCTAGGGCTCCCTTCCTGGAGGTAATCAGTCCCTGAGGGCAAGTCTGTACCTGAGCTTCTGTGAGGGGCTGGTGGCTTCAGACCTGGACTGCGGATGGCAGTCTGGCAGGTCGGGTTTGTCAGAGAACCACGGCTGTGGCTCTCAGACTACCTGAAAAGAGAAGGACAGAGGGGAATTAAATAAGAAAGGCAGGGGGGTGGGGCTGCTTATGGAGCTAAAAAATGCAAAATGGCTTAAACGGGGAGTTGCAGATCAAAACGTTAGGCAAGGTGCCACAAAGTCTGAGAGAGCACCTGGAACATGGATGACTGATAATTCTAGACCATGGGACAGAGCCCAGTACCAAACCCTCATTGCCTCCTGGCACGGGAGTAAGAGTGTGTGCCCCCTTGCTCGTTGATGTAGTGCACCACACTGACATTGTCCATCTGCACCAGCAGAGGGCATGGGGACAGGTGACACTGGAAGGCCTGCAGGCCATAAAGGACCACCCTCATCTTGAGGACACTGATGTGGAGCAATGCCTCGAGTGGAGTCCATGTCCCCTGAGTCTATTAGGGGGTCTAGATGTGCACTGCAGCCTGTCCCTGAGGCATCCATGGTGAGGATTTGACAAGGGGAGGGAATGCAGAAAGGAACCCCTTTTTTGCAAATGCCTGGGTTCCATCCCCCACAGGAGGACCTTCTTGACTGGTGATGAGACCAGGACCCTCTGCTCCAGGTCATCTGTTTGCTGATTCCTCTGCACCTTCAGAGTCAATCAAGGGATGTGCATATGCAGCTGTGCCAGAGGGACCATGGCGATGGCCGCTACCATCAGACCCAGCATCTGGAGATGTGTCCTGGCAGTGACATAGCAGCTGTTGAAGAGCTCCTGGGCTTGCGCTATGAGTTACTCTGCCCTGTCTGGGGGTAGAAAGGTGAAGCCCTGTACCATGCCCAGAATAGCCCCTATACACTGGAGATACTGTCTGAGGGTCAACACTGATATGGAGAGGTTGACTGTGATTCCCAGACTGGCAAGCAATTGCAGAGTATGCAGCAGGGTCTAGGATAGTTGCTCCTGGGATTAGGCCTTGAGCAATCAGTCACCCAGGTAAAGGAAAACGTAGAGACCCTCCCTGCTGAGGGCTGCTGCCACCACCACAGGGCACTTGAAGACCCATGGCACCGAAGATAAGCTAAAGGGAAGGACCCTGAACTGGCTGTGCTGCCCCTGAAACAGGAATTTGAGGTTCTTCCTGTGGGAAGGGCAGACCTTGATATGCAGATAAGCACCCTGCATATCTAGGGAACAGATTCAGGTTCCCTGCCGGAGCAATGGCAACAGACCTGGGAGGATGATCATCCAGAACTTCTCTTGTACTGAATGTAACAGTTCAGGTTGTGCAAGTCCAGGATGGGCCTCAAGTCCTCGGCTGATTTGGGGATGAGGAAGAAGTGGGAATAGAACCCCAGGTTCTGTTGGTTCTCTGGGACCAGTTCGATGACCTTTTTTGCACCAGTGTACAGATCTCCTCAAGCAACATGAGAATGTGGTTTAGAGGGTAGAATGAAGATCTTGGGGGAAGATCTGTAAGCATTTCTACAAACTCTAGGCTGTGTCCCTGTTCTATCAGCTGCAACACCCAGGAGTCTGTTGTGATCTCCCGCCACACATTCAGATGCAGGGAGAAGCGACCCCCTACCGCTGCATCTTGGGGGGCCCAGGTGAAGGAATTAGGTCAAGGAGTAAGGCTGAGACTGAGCCCGCAGCCAGGCTGGCTCTTCCACCTCTTGACTTTCCGGTGGTGGAGGA
Organism: Neoceratodus forsteri; assembly: GCA_016271365.2. Classification (NCBI taxonomy): domain Eukaryota; kingdom Metazoa; phylum Chordata; order Ceratodontiformes; family Ceratodontidae; genus Neoceratodus; species Neoceratodus forsteri. Next base: position 238,629,922 of record CM057450.1, on the reverse strand, counting down.
GGGGGCAGGCAAGGCCAAGGAAGCTTTATGCTTACTGGGCTGTTTGGAGGTGGTCTGAGCTCAGTGGGTGGCATGCCGAAAGGGTACTCTCTGTCCACTCTTCTGGTGGGTGTGATAGAGAGAGTGTGAACAGAGTGCAGGGTCTTACCCCAAGGCCTGCAGGTCATTGAGAATGTCCTGTACATCTCCCCCAAAGAGCTTGTGGCCCCTGAAGGGAGCATTTCGAATGGACTGCTGGACATCAGTCAAGAACCCTGACACCCTGAGCCAAGAGTACCACCTGAGGCAAATGCTTACTGCTGAAGCTCTGGCTGAAGCATCTACAGCATCATAGGTGGCCCTCAATAGATGTCTGCCTATGTCAGCCCCAGACTGGAGGGTCTTGAGCATTTCTTGCTTATGGAGACCATCAGGAAGAGACTGGGTGGCAGATCTAGCCATGTCCCAAAGGTCATTCTGGTACTTCAGCATATGCCCCACATATTTGAGGACCCTTATGGCAAGGGTAGAAGAAGCAAATACCCATAGAAACATAGACTTTGACAGCAGATAAGGACCGCTTGGCCCATCTAGTCTGCCCATTTACCTACCTACAGGATAGGCTGCAGATCCTAGTTAACCAACAGCCTATTTTTTCCTACCCCCCACAAGAATTGCCTTATGTCTGTCCCATGCATTCTTGAATTCTCCCCCAGTTTTAAACCCCACAACCTCCTCAGGAAGGCTGTTCCATGCATCCACTACCCTCTCTGTGAAATAATACTTCCTCACATTGCCCCTGAACCGGCCCCCTTCTATTTATAAATTGTGTCCCCTTGTTCTTGCATGTCTCTTTTTCTGAAAGATGCTACCCTCTTGGACTTTGTTGATTCCACTGAGGTACTTAAAAGTTTCTATCATGTCCCCTCTCCCTTCTTTCCTCAAGGGTATACATGTTAAGCTCCTTTAGTCTCTCCTCATACGCTTCTCTTGCAGACCCTGCACCATTTTAGTTGCCCTCCTCTGGATTGCCTCTATCCTGTCTATGTCCTTGCAGAGATGGGGTCTCCAGAACTGGACGCAGTACTCCAGATGTGGTCTCACCAACTGTCTGTACAGAGGGATAACAACTTCCTGTTTTCTGCTGGTGATGCCTCTCCCTATACATTCCAGTATACCCCCAGCCCTCCCTACTGCCTTCTCACATTGCTTGCTAACCTCAAGATCATCTGATATGATTACCCCCAGGTCCCTTTCCTTTTTTGGTTTTGTTACTACCTCCCCACCCATTGTGTATTCTTCCCCTTGGTTCTTGTTTCCCAGGTGCATTATTTTGCACTTCTTTGTATTGAATCCTAGCTGCCATACTTCTGACCATTCCTCCAACCTTGCCAAGTCCCTTTTCATCCTTTCCACGCCTCTTTAATGTCTTCATCAGTGACATTGCAGAGGGACCGGAATGAAAAGTATGCCTTTTTGCAGATGATACAAAGATCTGCAACTGGGTTGATACACAAGAAGGACTGGACCCAATACTGAACCCTGCAGTACCCCACTAGTAAGCCCTCTTTCTTCAGAGTGGACTCCATTTACAATTACCTTCTGTGTCCTGTTGTGCAGCCAATGTTTTGCCCAGGCTACCACCCTGGGACCCACTCCCAGGCTGGTTAATTTGACTATTAATCTTTTGTGTGGGACTGTGTCAAATGCCTTGCTAAAGTCTAGGTAGGCCATGTCCACAGCCCCTCCCTGGTCTACTACTTTGGTCACCCAGTCAAAGAAATCTATTAGATCTGCTCTGACATGACCTTCCGCCAGGAACCCATGCTGCCTTGGGTCCTGTGCCCACTGGCCTCTAGGTACTCAACTATTGTTTCCTTCAGAAGTGACTGCATCACTTTCCCTACCACAGAGGTCAGACTGACAGGTCTGTAGTTTCCTGCCTCTGTCTTGGTCCCACTTTGTGAAGAATCACATCCGCCTTCCTCCAGTCCTTGGGTACCACCATCCTCCCATGATTTATTAAAAGAGTAGCCAGTGGTTTCATTAGTTCCTCCCTAATTCTTTTAGAATTCTGGGGTGAATTCCATCAGGACCCATTGCTTTGTCCACCTTCAGTTTCAAGCGTTCTTGCAGAACCCTTTCTTCTGTGAAAGGACTGGGATCGACCCCCTATCAAGAGTGCTTCTGTTAATTGGATTAGGCACTTCCCCTCCTCTTTGTGAATACTGAGCAGAAATATTCATTCAGTATCCCTGCTTTTTCACTGTCCCCTCTGTCCACCCACTGCTCATTCTATTCAGCCTCACTATCCCTCCCTTTGTCTTTCTACACTCCCTGATATACCTATAAAAGGTTTTATCCCCCTTCTTAACTGAGTTGGCTATCTTTTCCTCAGTTTGGGCCTTTGCTATTCTGACTTCCCTCCCTGCTTCCTTCTGCCTTAACTGGTACAGCTCTCTTTTTCCTATGAGGTCCAACTTCCTGTACTCCTTATCTGGAGGGAAGCAGTGGAGGTGTTAGGGTCTTTTGTAGCAATCGTGGGCCACATTTTTGACCACAGAATCTACCTGAGGTGGCCTACAGAAAAATGGCTTCCCCAAGAGGGGCCTCGTACAGCTTGTCCACCTTCCTGATAATGGGGGGACTAGATATACCCTAGAGCAAAGGAGGGAGAGAGGTGATATGATCGAAACATTAAAACATCTTAAGGGCATTAACAAGGTGAAAGAGTCTAACATGTTACAATATAAGAAAAATAGCAGGACAGGAGGACACAGCATGAGATTAGAGGGAAACTGATTAAGAGGGAATGTGAGGAAGTTCTTTTTTCACAGAAAGGGTGGTGGATGCATGGAATGGCCTACCTCAGAAAATAGTGGATATGAATAAAGTGCAGAGCATCAAACAGGCATGGGATAGGCATAAGGGAGCAATAGAGATGAGTATGAATAGATATTGCCATTGACAGGGTACAGACATATAGCACATCAGTAAGGTAGAAAAAGTAGGCAGACTGGATGGGCCTTGAGGTCCTTATTTGCCGTCAACTTCTATGGTTCTATGTAGGTAAGGCCTGTACCATGCTAGAATGGCATCCTCCTATGCATCACTTATCGGAGGTATATTGAGGGGAAACTAGGGCAGACCTAGATAGTGTGGCAGGTTCCTCCTAGAAACATCCTGTTCTGCCAAGTCGAAACCCATGTCGACATGCAGTTGCCGCATCACTGTAATGAAGGATGGGTCATTTGGAGGGGGGACTGTGGAACATACTTGGAGGAGTCTTCCCCCGCTGAAGAGACTGTGGTGGTGCTAGAGGGAGTTCTAGCCCCTTCATCCTCATTTTCCTCATTCTCATCCTCTGGGAGGAGGAAGTCAGGACCATAATCATCTTCTGGCTCAGCAGATGTGGACAACCGAGGACATTGAGTGAGAAGGGGCAGGCCTTGTAGATGCCTAGTGTGCCGGCACTGCAGGTGGCCAAGAAGGTCCCGCTTGCGATGAGGCCTAGAGTGGAATTACCCTCTGTATGAGGTCCAGGAATGAGAAGAACAGGGCCTAAACGTCAACTGTTACTGGCGTCAACAGAAAGCCCTTGGACAGGAGTGGGGGGTATTGGGACCCCAGCATCGAGAGTGTAGGTGGAAGGAGCGATGAAATGGCAGGCTGGGGCACCAGCTTGGGAACCTCCATCCCCATCATTGCTGGGATAAAGGGCATCAATGAGACATGATGAATGACCAACATGAAATGACCATCGCCGGCCAATAGCAGACTGGCGTTGCTCCCTGACTGTGCCCCCTGAGGAGGTCAGGGGGACATTCAGCAGGGGCAGGTGAGTTGGTGGGGCCAAAGGATGAAGCCCCAGTGGCAAGGGCCCAGCGTTGATGGAGCCAATGGGCCGTACTGCCAGCATCTCCCCTGTAGCAGGTAGGGTAAAAGAGGCAGTGGGAATCATCAGCGGAAGGTTGGGAGAGACCACTGATGAGGAACTACCTCCAGACTGGGAGACTCCAATGGCCAGAGCTGCCAAAACCTGTCCTGTAGCCAATAGGGCATGGTAGGTAGTGGCAGCCATCGCTAGCCTGGTCGACAACCCTGAAACCGTTGGCGCTGGGAGCGGTGAACGGGAACATTCCTGGGAGGACCAATCCTCCTCCCAGTGGTGATGCTTCCCCAACGATGATATGTCCTAGGCTTTGGTAGAATGAGAACCCAAAGACAGGGATGGGGAAGCAGAGGATCCCTTGGCCTGAAGCTCCTTTTACAAGACAGCCACCTTCTGCTCCATGAGGAACACCTTGAGATCTTTCGAGTGACCCATTGGGTGACTTGATTGAAGCTGCTGCAGATTTCACAGGCCCAGATGTCATTGGCGCTGAGGCGATGAACGCAGGAATCAAGTAAGTCCTTATCAATAACATTCTGCCTGTATCTGCAGTGATGGAATAAGGAGTCCAAGCCGCACATAAATGAAGGAAAATGTGAAATCAAGTAATAAGGGCACTAGGGTGAGAAAAGAACAAATGGGAAATTTGTTCTAGAAAATGGCAGTCTGAAGCAACGGTGCTTCGATGCGATGGTAGACTGGAAAAGAACTGAGGGCAAGGAGTGCCCACAACTATATAGGGGAACACCAATGTGGTGGCATCGTCATGGGCATCCCCAGATAAACTGCTAGTGAGAAAGCTGCCACGTGATCCTGGTGCCTGATGAAGTTTCCTAAGCTGTGACCTGCTGCAAGAGATATCCAGGAAGATCTGGGAGGCCAGGTAGCAGACGTTTAATCACATCTAAAAAGGATGATAGAATCACCTAAGCATTGGCATCTGTATGGTCGATGGGTGCGACTGGTTGATGGGGGAGGCTGAGTCCCTGACAACAATGTACCAGCTATACTAGGCCTGGTAGTGCCTGCACCAAGCCCCACCTTAGTGTCATGTTGACAGTTGGTGGGGGAGGGGGGTAAGCAGTGTTGCCATCGGAGCGGACAATTGTACTGAGGATGTCGTACCAGAGCGGAGGGGTGACCTGGAACATGCTGGGGTTGTTTTCTACTTGTCCTTATCCCCACTGCTTGTGTTTGTGACTCCTTGATGCCTTGTCCTGGGATTTGGATGACCTGGATTCAGTTGACTAGGCTGGCAACGCTGCACTCTTCTGTTGGAGCTCCTTCTCCATTCTGGCTACATTTTGCTTGAGGAGATGTTTCTTGAACATTCCTTTACAGCATCACCTGGTTGCAGAATTGAAACCCCAGCAGATTTTGCGAGCTTTCACATTATGGTCCGGGTCTAGGCAGCAGACAGATGTCGTGGGAGTTGCCAGTGTAGATCTTGTCTCCACACTCGCAATACTGAAATAGTTTTGACAGTTCTTTCAACAACATACAAGTGTCAAATCACTGTAAAAGTGATTATAGTATGCGCCACTTATACCATATACTCTTAGTATGGACAGCCACTTTAAACAGACATTTTCTGTTTGCCAAAAACCTATGCCTATTGAATCCCATTATAAACCTGTCTGATACAAGCCGTATTAAGGGTGCCTACTCTACTGGATGCCCAAGCCTCTGTGAAGGTGTTGATTAGCCTAGTTAGCTTCCTTATATTACCTGTTTGTCACTTTATCTGGCATTAACTGTGTTAATGAGGTGCTAAACGTCAATAAATCACAAGTTGCGCATTCCTTATGTGCCATATCATGACCTCTCGCGACTCATCCAAATTCCCCCTTCCCTCCTCTCCTGAAGCCCTGGTTACTGAAGGTGCAGTGAGGGACCATTAAAAGAACAAACGTGATTAAGTGTGGCTGGAGAACTGATGGGCGGGAGCTGGCATGATTAAACAACCACTTCCTCCTTGAAGTGGTAGGCATTTGGTTCAATCTGGTGGGCGGCAACTGGGAGCGGAGAAAAAAGATTGTGACTTACTTTGCAGTTGAGCGTTTGGCATGTTGGTGCAGAAGAGGGATCGTGAATTGCTCTAAATGCTGGGGGTGGTGGCTATTTACATTTTTTTTTACAGTTATTTTTTATTTCTAGACAGAGCTTACATTAAAGGGAATTGAACAGTGCATAGTGATCACTGTAAGTCCGTTCTCATGGATGTAGCAGATGCCGCATGTACCAGACAAGTTCACATTCGCCAAACTAGTCCAGTACAAGCAGCATATACTGTACTTTTTTTACAAGAAAAAATTAAAATGGTGCTATCGCAGTGGCATTTCCTTCAGCGGTTCGATGAGTCTGACCAACGGCGAGAAAAGAACTGAGGAGAGGAGGAGCCGCCCACGTTTATGTATGAGCTGAGATCTTACAACATCATGGGTGGCCCCTGGCTCACTGCTTGCAAAAGTTTCCATGTCGTCCTAGCACCTGACAGCTTATGGTTCCGTAGGTGTGGCCTGATGAGAAATATCCTCTAAGATCATCTGAGGTGTGCTGTTAGTATTACAGAGCACTTAAAGAGTAGGAACTGGCAGTGTTGCCCCTCCATGTAGAACTGGAGTACTTGTGGTGGTTGGGGTGAACCAGTATGTGTTGGTATGCATCCTGCATATCCAGAGATGCTAGGCAATCCTGCTGTTTCAGGTAAGATAGCAAGGATGCCAGAGAAATCATTTTGAATTTTTCTTGATCCATTTAAATGTTCAGATTTGAGGAAATCTGTTTCATCAGGCCACTCCTATGGAACATAACTGCTAGGCACTAGGGCCACATGGAAACATTCACAAACTTTTGTATGCCAGGGGCTGCCCGCAATGATGTCAGGCATCAGTGTGCAGATATAAATGTGGGCGGCCCCTCCTCTCAGTTCTTTTCACACCATCGATCAAGACTCATTGGACCACTGGAAATGTCACTGCTTTTGCCTATTTCCATCAATAAAGTAATCCGTTTTATTTGCAATCCTTGACAACCTGTATGTTGCAGAAGGAACAATCATGTAAAGATGGGGAGCAGCTCTACAGCAGTATCTCCTGTGTTTGAGTCTGTGGCCTAGTCCCGGGCCACAATTCTACAACCTTCAGTACCTGCCAGGGGCGTAAGACTGTAACCAGGCGCAAGGCAACCATGTTGCCTACTCCCTTGACTGGTTCATGGGCATCCAAGTCTACAGAATAAAGCGTCACAGAGTGGGAGTCATGAGCACAAGCAGCGGGACGGGGACAGAGTGATGAGCTCCCTGATGCTCTCCAGATTGCCCTTCCATTTTGCAGGGATGACCTCTTCGCTCACGCTGTATACTCAGTGCTGCCCCCCCCCCACGACTGTCAACAAGACATCCAGGGCAGGGCAGGCATCATCAAGCCAGCTAGTACATCGACATTGACACCTCTCTGCCTCCTCTGTTGACTCCTCCCCTCCGGTCGCACCCATAGTCAGGGTATGGGGTGAATGTTGCCAGGCCTGTTATGGCTGGTACATCGATATCAACGGTACCGCTCTGCCTCCCCCATCGACTTTCCGTCACATCTGTCGACAGTATGGGTGTCGATATCCAGGAGGTTCTGTTATCTTTGTAAGACATATGATGCCTCCTTGCTGCAAGGAATAGATAGACTGGGCCTGCTACTCAAACTCTGTCAATGCCATAAGGTACGCTTTTTCAGTAATAGTCCCCAGCGTGTGCTGCAGAAGTCATCAGCCTGCTATTTCCACCCGTCGACTAGGCCGATGAGTATATGCATAATCCTGATTTAATTATGCGGGAGGAGGATGAACAGGAGGATTATGGCCTCTGCCCTTGATAAGAAAAAGCAAAAGAGCTCAGCTAGGTTGCCCGAGCATTCTTTGGGATCAAGGCTCTCCAAGTCTCGAGAGAAGACAACCTGATCACACAAGCACTGGGAGAGGGAATGAGATAAAGGATAAGGCCTTCCCAGTTTGCTCTAGGTAACCACTTCAATCCACAGCGACTCCTTGGGCACCATCGACCACTATGGCGGCAACGCCATGTGCCACCCAGACCATCGAATTATGGCTAGTGTGTTGCCGTCTACATCAGGGACTTTGCCTCCCCCGTCGACACCTATTGGCACTCCCATCAGTCACATGGGCACTGATATCTAGGTGGTACTTTCATCCTTTATGGACATACTCAAGTGCATGCTTCCTCCTCCTCCTTTAACAGGACCCACATCAACAGGTCTGCACGCCAGACCCCCACATCGATGACGGTTAGGCCCATGCACCAGATCCCTTCTCTGGCATCGATGGCCACCCCTGCTCACTCCTGCATCTTGTTGACCATGCCACCGATGATCAGGAGTACAATCTAGACCGCATAGTGCAGGATGAAGAGGAGGAGGAAGACTGTGTGGAAAGCTCCTATTAAAGGATCAGTTCCACTATGTCCACAGGAAGTGAGGACTTGATAGTTTATACACCTGCATCCCCCCACAGACTCATCTTTCATAACCATGATGCAACAGCTGTAGGCTGCCATGGGGTTTGATTTAGAGGAATAGGACATAACCAAGAAGAACTTGGTGGAGTTCTTGAAATTACTTGATTCTCCTCCCATAATTATTCCACCCCTCCTCCCTGCCTTGGAGGATGCTACCCTTGCTGCCTGGCCATAGGCCTAACATGATACCTGCCATACCTAGGAAAGCAGAAAAAATGAATCAGGCTCCCTCAGGCAAAACCTTCTTTGCAGGCCAGCCTGAGGCAAACTCTATTGTCTACATGCTGCCCATAACAGGTCTAAAGCACCAAAACACCTCAGTTCTTGCCTTCAGATAGGGAATCAAGCAGGTTAGATGTCTTGGGCAAAAGAACCTATGCCTCAGCCTCTCTGGGCCTAAGATTGCAAATTACCAGGCCCAAATGATCAAATACCCTCCGGAGGAAAGCTAAGGCAGCTGCTGAAGCTCTCCCAGAAGGTGCACCTAAACAGGAACTTCTCGGAGCTCTCACAGCTGGGGCTGATGCAGGCAAACACTTCCTACAATACCGCCTGTGACATCTCTGATGCTTCTGCCAGGGCTGCTGCCTCTGGAGTATGCCTCAGGAGGTACTCCAGGCTCAGGATGGATGGCTTTGCCAATGAGGTACAAAGGTTCTGGAGGGTCATCCTGCAAAACCTTCTCCCACTACTTCAGGCAGGGGATTGAGCCCTGTCCACTACATACGCAGGATATATACCTCCATATTAAAATCCAGAAAACCTCTCAGAAAGTACTTGAGATTCCTGTTCAAAAGCAAACATTTCCATTTCAGAGTGTTTCCCTTTTGGCTTGTCCTCTGTGCATACCTCTCAACCACTTGCCTCACAAATCAGGGACAAGGCTCACAAAATTCAGGGACAAAGACCCCAAATCAGGGACACATCCTAAAAATTGGTAATATTCACTCAGAAAGTTGATACAATAAGGGGATTAGTGTTGGGATGCATTTTCTGAAGAAGAACAAGACTGTAATTTTAATGTTTGTCATTATTTTGTGCTTACAATCCCCACTGTTCAGTCACAAAAACACAGATTTTAGGAGGGACAGAGGAAACTATTGAGGCAAAATCAGGGACATCCCTGAAACTCAGGGACAGTTGAGAGGTATGCCTCTGTGTGACAGGGTGACCCCTGTCATAGTGGACACTCCTGGGATAAATTGAAACCCCTTCCCCAAGCAGTTTATGTTTTGTATAATGTCCAACATGCTGGTTGGCTGGTTATAAATTAAGTGCTGAAGTGCTTATTAAAGCTTTCTGTACATATTACCCTAAAACAAAACTAAGAGTACAGTTACAAAATGAGAGTGCAGTTTTAATATAAGAATAATAACAGTTTGTGTCCGTTTTTTTCTAGATGTTAGTATATAAGATATAGTTTGCAGCAGACAACATGAGGTAATATGACCCTGCAAGACAGTTTAAGGGACAGACTGTTCTGACCTCAGCTCTGACCTTTAACAATGTTGTAAACAAGTTATGTAATGTGTTCCAGGTGCCAAATAACTGTTCTCTGTAGTGCAACAGTGGCCCCTAGTGGCTAGTTTTAAGTTATGTCTGCTATTAATCAAAAGGGCAGTGGAAAATGTTTCTAACTTCTAGTGAGCTCATAAGAAGCTCTACCTCAGTGCTGAGAGAGGAGAGATAGGGTGGTCAGTTGGATACTGACTGAGGAAGGTGGAAGACCTCCTGGTAGTGTATGCTTTCACACTGTTTGATTCATGCTAGGCTGAAGAAAAGCCTTAGAAACTGTTAAAGCTAAGCAGGTGTCTGACTTACCATTCTGCTTTCTTTATATTTTACTTGATAAAAATAAAATGACAAACGCACTTGTGTGTTTTTTATGCACCTGAATTGTAGTCTGCCTGAAATTGTGTTATCCTAAACTCACAGCCGGTGACACTCTGCACCAAGAGTCTTTATCAGCTGCTTGGCTATGATGGCAGCAGCCCTTTACAGGGAAGGCCTGTCCGTTTTTCCTTGCCTGGATGATTGGCTATTGAAAGCCTGCTCCAAATACCATTCCTGAGGTTTCTTGCATGACCCCAGACAACTGTTTGATGCTCTGGAGGTGCCAGTCAACATGCCAAAGTCAGTGTGGACATCCTTTCAGATAATGTGGTACACAGGGGTAGTCTTGGACGCAGCTCAGGGTTCAGCCTTCACAGCCCGTATGTCTCAGCCATGACATTCCTTTGGCTCTTGGGCCTCCTGGAAGCAGCCACTGTCACAGTACAAACGACCACACTGCATATGAGGATCCCTCAGTGGGACCAGCATACTGATGAGCTAGAACAAGTTCTAGTCACCTTCCCGTCCGCAAACTGCTCCAGTGCTGGATGGAAACCAGCAACCTACTAAAAGGGGGTGCCTTTCCTGCTCCACTTCCCTCTTCTAGTTCTTTTCTTTACGTTTTACTTGCTGTTTAAGCCCCCTTCTCTGTCTCTGTGTCCACTTCCTCCTCAGGGCTCCAATGGTGATCCCAGCGGTGTGACGGGGGCTCACTCCAGCTGCAGATAACACCCCTAGGTGGGATAGGAGGGGGACGCCCCAACCCCTCCAGCCAAAGTCTAACTTGTCAGGTGGCCCATTCGCCCGCCCCCAATAACACTGGAACCCGTCTCCTGGAGTGGACACAGGGCTATTTCCATTTTTCCTGTGGAGACATGATCATGTAAAGATGTCAAGGCTTGCACCGACGTCGACCATGCTCCTTCCCAGTACAGTGGCACCACGATGCCATGCCCCCAGCCTCCGCTATAGGTCAGTCCAGCACTGGGCCTTCCCCCCACCCTTCTCAGGGGAGATGAGCAATCTTGCGGGCACTAAGCCTCCCCTCCCCAGCCGGCCCTCCAGCTCCCGGGCTCGCTCCCAAACCCGGGTCGCTGGCGTCATAAGCAGTAGCACTACTGCTGCGCTGGTGGGCTGGCCTCCCTCTTCTAGTTCTAAAAACAGATGCTTTGGGGATGGGCTGGGAGGGCACACTTAGAGCCCCACCAGATGCAGGGTACGTGGATCACAGTGGAGTGCACCTGGCAAATAAATGTTCCGGAGATGAGGGCTGTCCTGTATGGGCTACAAGCCTTTCTAGCTCATCTCTACCCGGGTCCTCTGTTAGTACCCATGGACAACATCAGTGTGATAGATTACATCAGCAAGCAAGGGGGCACTCACTCTTACCCCCTGTGTAGGGAAGCCACGAGAGTCTGGTATTGGGCTGTAGAACATGGTCTAGAACTGTCAGCAGTACATGTTCCAGGCACCTAAAATGCCTTGTCAGACAGGCTAGGCGGGTCACAGTCCAGAATGCATGAGTGGGGACTGCTGACCTCAGTAGCAGAAGACCTGACAGGTGGGGTCATGCAGAGTTTGACGCTTTTGAGTCCCCATGTAACGTACAACTGCCACTTTTCTGCTCACTCCAGGGCCTGGAGCTTTCTGGCGAGATGCATCGTCCCTTTCTTAGATGGGGAGGCTCCTGTACACTTTCTCTCCTTTCCCTCTAATTCAGAGTGCTAATCAAGCTCCAGATGGAGAGGGCAACTCTAATTCTCATTGCTCCCCAAGACCTCATCAGATCTGGTTCCCCTTACTACAGCAATTGGCATTGGAACTGCCAGTACCCCTGTCCTTATGTTGGGGCCTACTGTCACAGGAGCAGGGAATCCTGGTCTGTCCAGACCCCAGGTACCTTCACCGTCATGCATGTCTCCTGAAAACATAACCATCACTAGATTTGGGGTTTCCCAAAAGGTGGCGAATGTCTTGGTGGCTGCCAGAAAGTCTCCCACCAGAGCTTCTTATTCTATGACGTGGAAGTGGTTTGTTTTGTAGGCTGCTTTTAAACACTTGGATCCCTTTACCTGTCCAGTAAATCAGGTTCTGGAGTATCTGTTGTCCTTGTCAGATGCAGGCCTACAGTACACTTTTATCAATGTGCGCTTGGCTGCCATTTCTGCTTTCCAAGTGCCTACTGAGGATCATACTCTTACCCATCTGGAGGTAGGCTCATATGTTCTTCAGAAGCATTCTGCACTTGAAGCCTCCTATCTGTAATCCAGTCCCACCTCAGGACCTGACTTTTGTGTTGGAAAAACTTACTTTAGCTCCTTTTGAGCCAGCCGCGACTTGTGGTGTACACTTCTTTTCTTGGAAAGTGTTTTTAGTTGCTATTACTTCTGCTTGAAGAATTTCAAAGCTTCAGGCTCTAATGTGTTTGTCTCCCTATTTGATTTTTCACAAAGAGAGTGTCTTTGCATACCAGTCCTAAGTTTCTGCCAAAGGTGGTGTCTGAGTTTACTTTGAATCAAACCATCCACCAACCAGTTTATTTTCCTGAGCATGCCAATACAGGGGAAGCATTACTCCATACTTTAGATGTACATAAAATACTCAGGTACAGTATACACCGTACGAAGGACTGTAGGAAGTCCTCACAGCTTTTTGTTTCATTCGACCCTGGGAAAGAGGGTGCTCCTGTTTTTAAACAGTGCCTGTCCAAATGGTTGGCCAACTGTATTACTTTGTTACAGACAGTATGGTAAGGAACTTACTGGTGGTGTTCGTGGTCATTCCACCAGAGGCATGGCCACTTCTGTTGCATGTTTCAAACGTGTTTTTTGCAGAGATTCGGGCTGCAAACTGGCGTACTGTCCACACCTTCACTAAACACTACAGTCTGGATATTGCCTCTCGGAAAGAGCTGGCTTTGGCCTAGCTATGGTTCAAGGACCCCGTGGCTTTGGCCTAGCTGTACTTCAAGGCCTCCTTTCTTAGGCCTGTAGGCTCCAGCCACCTAGACTGTTCTCTGTAGTACTGCTTGGTACTCGTTCCATAGGTGTGCCCTGATGAAAGACATATCCTCGAAGACAGAAGTTACATACTTACCATAACAGTAGAACTTTTGAGAGAATCTCTTCATCAGGCCGTGCCATCCCACCCCAACATCACCCTTTTGGTTCTCCAGCTCTAGCTTTACTGCCCATATCTTCTTGCAAATCTTTTCCTGCCCTATGCCTCACCTGGCTCGCAAGGGCTACATTCTCTCCAAGTGCCCTGCAAGGCAGATCCTATGAGCCTGATCTCCAGCAGAGAACTGAAGAGAGGAGGGTCCGCCCACATTTATATATGCATGCTGACACCTGACTTCATTGGGGGGCGGCCCCTGGTACACTACTTGTAAAAGTTTCCATGTGGTCCTAGTGCCTGGCAGCTATATGTTCCTGAGGTTTGGCTTGATGAAACAGATAAAGATGTATATATACATATATATATGTATATGTCATTGGTCAGGCCCCACCTGGAGTACTGTGTGCAGTACTGGCGCCCATTCCCGAAGAAGGACATCAGATTGTTGGAGGGGGGTGCAGCGAAGAGCCACAAAGATGATCCAGGGATTGGAGAGCAAGCCCTATGAGGACAGGCTGGGAGAGCTGAATATGTATTCACTATAGGAAAGGAGGGATGGGGGGATATGATCCAGACCTTTAAGTATCTAAAGGGGATAAACAAGACCAACACAGAAGGGATTTTTCAGATGAGAAGGGGGAGGGACATGAGAGAGCATGGACTGAGATGGGGGGAGATTCAGGAGGGAGATGAGAAATTTTTTCACGGAAAGAGTGGTGGACAAAATGGAACACCTTACCAGACAACATAGTGTCCTGTAAGATGGTGGGCAGTTTCAAGAGGGGTTGGGACAGGGTAAGGGTAAGGGATACTGGGAAGGGGGGGCAGGAGGGGCAGCTGTGTGAAGAGGGGCTAGCTGCACACTCGAGCAGACTCGATAGACCACAAGGCCTGTTTCTGCTGGCAATTTTGTATGTTCACATCTACTGTTACCGTAAGTACATAGCTGTCCATTTTTTGAGCTTGAGAATGGGGTGCATGCCCAGAAAATTAGTGGGAGTAGAACCCGTGTTCCTTTCCGACCCTGGCATGCACTATTTCCGGTGCCTCATTTCTCAGAAGGTCTACAATTTCCTGTGCCAGAAGATCTGACGTGAGTAGACAAGGGGAGTTGCCTCCTGGGGTGGTTTTCCAACAACTTCAGGGAGTAACTCTCTCATATGATCCTTAGAACCCATTTGTCCATTAAGCTGGATTCCCACTGTTGGCAAAAATGGGTGAAGCATTCTCCTACTGGGAAGGAGTGGTCCACCTCTGGCAGATGATGCTAAGCAAGGGCCAACACTTTAGATTGTGGCACTGAATGTTTTTGGCATCTTTACCTTCATCTTTGCCTTCTTTGGCTGTGGGGAGGCTGGAATCTGTTGAACTTTCAGGAATCAGTCTTCACCATTGATTCACATGAATGGGTTCTGAACCAGAGGTACTAGGACCCCGCAGGAGCCAGAACTTTTCAGGAGGGCTGGTGCTGGAGCAACCTATGCACATGTACAGCATCATGAGGGGAAGCTCATGGCACAGGCTTACCTCAGCACTAGCCCTCTACCGCCTTAGTTCTTTTTTCCCCCTGTTGTCAAGTGCGCTTCAGTAACGATGTCACTCACCTGCAAGGAGTCAGAACTTTACATCTATACGACAACAGCATTCAGTTCTTATCTCTAGTATTAGGTTATTTTTGTGTCAGCTTACCTAAGCTCTCAGCCCTACCAACCAATGGTCAATGACCATGGACGGTGATGGTGATGGTAGGGAGCCTCTTCAGGCAGGCTTCTTCAGTGGGTGGGGCTGTGTCCAGCCCACTTCCCCCTTCAGGGGAGGGCTCCGAACATGGGTGGTCCTGTGTTCAGGACAGAGGAGAGCTCTACCAGAAACACAAAAAGAAGTGGGACCATTCCTGATCCTGGTCGGGAACATGGCACTGCTCAGCCTTGAGTTCTTCCACTTCCCATCAGAAGGGGAAGAAACAATACCGCTTGAGGTCACCCTCTGTTAGGTCTGCCGTGAGGTCCATGGTGTGCTGGAGCAGGCCTTTTCTGGTGCCATTGGTTTCATTGCCAGACTCTGCTCATGGGAGGTCATCTCGAACACCCCCATTCAGTGTCACTTCTTTGGGACCAGCCCCAATACCTCTGCTGGTCCCTCTGGTGTCAGCTGACACAGTGCCAGGTTTGGGTCGCTTGAGGAAAAGAACCTGAACCACACTCTCGGAAAAGGTACACAGATACATAGACTGTCAGCAGATAAGGGCCAGTGGCCGCCCAGTCTGCCCATTTGAGCTTGTAAGTTCAGTTTATGCTTTCCTAGAAGTCTGTTGCCCCTTTCCCCTGACCTCCAGAATTCTCTTATGTCTATCCCATGCATTCTTAAATCCCATAATTGTTTCCGCCCCCACGACTTCCTCTGGCACAAACTTACACACACATGCTGGACTCCAAGACAAAATTCAGCTTTAATTCACAAGTAACCTTACTCACATACGGTTCCAGTTCTTTACCTTAGTTATACTGTCAGGTTGGCTACCACACCAGCACCGCAGTTCGCAGCCAGACTTTTGTTGAAATCAGGTCTCTTGAGGTCTAGCTCGTCACTGGACCCAAGTCTGACTGTAGCGCTGCCTCCAGGCCGGCTCCCTTTTTACTTGTCCTGGTGTCACCAGTGTTGCCTACTCCTTGGACAGGGTTAGGGAATCTTTGATTCACCCCTCTTCCATACCCTCCACAAAGGAGGACCTGGAGGGGGACCCCAAACATCATTTCTGAGGATGATGACGACGCCTTCTATAGCCTAGACATTTCAGACTTGGGTCTTTTTCCCATTTCCCCAGGAGGACCTATCTTTTCCGGCTCTTCTCCATAACATGCATGCTACACTTGCTTCTGAGCCTTCAGCTATTGACCCAGGTAAACATCTCTGTCTGGAGTGGCTCGTTTCCACCATGCCAGTCGTTCTCATCCCTCCATTCCACTGTGTTTGAGACCCTTTCAAATGCAGTATAGAATAGGCCTGCATCTATCCCCTATGTGTGTAGGCAGATAGACAGTAAATACACTGCCCCTAAAGATAGGCCTAGTCTTGCTACTCAGCTTATTGCTAACAAGACTGATATTTTAACTGACAATGAGAAAGCTATTTTTCCTCAGAAAATGACTGTGCACCCTATTACTAAGGAGTCGCGCAAAATATACACTGTGAGGAAAAGGGCTTTCGCTGCTGCTACCCTTAGCATGAGGACTGCCAGTTACGTGGAGCATTTTTTTGCAAGTATGAGTATGCCCTCTGGACCTTTCTTAAGTTTGTAGCCGAATCCCTGCGTGAATCCTAGACCAAACAGAAAGAGCTCCAGAATGTCACTCATGGCATTGAGTCTAACAGACATAAGCTCAAGGCAGCTGTGGACACCTTTGAAAGTGCTTCGCAGCAGCAGAAATTTGTATCAGAAGGCGTTCCTGGTTTTGGACATCTGGTTTCTCTAATGATGTCCAGCAGCAGCTTATGAATGTGCCATTTAACAGTTGTTACCTCTATGGACAGCAGGTGGGACAGTCTCATGAGGCCTTTCAAAAAAAACTGGAATGGCCATCAAGATCCCAAGGCCTGCTCCTTCTAATCCCCAAAGAGGGAAGGGGCGAGGCTTCTACCGTAGTAAACAGTCCTTTTGAGGCAAAGGCAAGGAAGCAGAAATCAAGTCCCAGCCTCCCAAGCTGCAAAAGAAAGCGCAGCTGAAGGCAAAGGCCCCAAAAGGGCCTAGTGCCATCGTCTGAAGTTTTAGCCCCGGTCCCGCCTCAGCTGCCTGAGGCAGACCTCTTCTCTCCAGTGGGGGGTTGTCTGAAACAGTTTTACTGCCAATGGCAGTCCATTATGACACACAAATGGGTGCTTAAGATCATATGAGAGGGATATTCCCTGAATTCTTCAGAAATCCCTCCAGATTATCCACCCAGAAAGCAACCCCTTCTTTCAGCCCACTTACCAGACCTTCTGGCAAAGGAGATTGTGGGCCTTCTGAACAACAGGGCAGTGGAAGTAGTGCCAGAGTTGAAATGCAAAACAGGCTTCTACTCCCATTACTTCCTAGTACCGAAGAAGTCAGGGGGCATGTGCCCCTTTCTCGAGCTCAGAAATTTGAACAAGTTCATGGGACGGAAAAAGTTCAAAATGATCTCTCAGGGAATTCTGCTATCACTCCTCTAGCCACAGGATTGGTTAGCCTTCCTGGACATGTAGGATGCTTCCCAGGATATCATAGTCCACCCCAGCCACCACAGATTCCTCTGCTTTTTGGTACTGGGTCAGCGTTATCAGTTCCAAGTCCTGCCCATCTGTATCTTGAGTCTTTAAAAAGTGCTTTGCCGTCCTTATGGCTCACCTAGAAAAATCTGACTCCAGATCTTTCCCTATGTATATGGCTGGCTTCTAGCCAGTCTGCCCGTGCAGGAGACAAAACAAGCAGTGGTTATGGCCTCTCAGTTCCTTATTTCCATGGGAATCCTATTGAATCTAGAAAAGTCACAGCTTCTGCCCTCTCAGCAGCTCCTCTTCATGGGGGCCCTTCTGGACACCACCAGAGCCAGGACCTTTCTTCCAGAGGACAGAAGGAATGCAGGCCTTCAGATGGCACATTCCATAATAGAGTGCAAATTGGTTCAGGCACACTCCATGCAGTGCATGATAGGCTTGCTAGCCGCCTCAGTATTCATGGTGCCTCTGGCTGGCTGCACAGGAGGACAACCCAGTGAATGCTAAGTACGCAGTGGTCACCAGCATCGTACCCTCAGTCTTACCCCATCAAGAAGACAAAGCCTCTGCTTCACTCTCTTGCACAGTGGACACAGGAGGACAACCTCCTTCAGGGCCTCCCCTTCTGTCAGCTACAGCCTCAGGAAACCCTCACCAAGGATGAGTCTCTGATGGGGAGCCCATTGTCAGGGGCAACACACTCCATAAGTTTGGAACCCTGTAGAGTCCCATCTCCACATCAATGTGTTGGAAATAAGAGCAGTTCTCCATGCCCTGTGAGTCCTTGTAGACCTCGTCAGTCACAAGATAGTACTCCTCCAGACAGACAAGTCTGTCATGTACTGCATCAGTAAGCAAGGGGAAGTACACTCTTAGCCCTCTCTGCAAAGAGGCAAAAAGAGTGTTGGAATGGTGTCTAGAACAATGTGGTCTTTTTTTTTTTTTATTTTCATCTTTATCCTCCTCCTTCCTACCTCCGGTGCCCCCTCCTTCCGTGCGCTTATGTCCCCCCGGTACCTACCTTAGGGATCTGCCCCTAGAGTGCCCATCCTCCTCTCCTCGCACAGTGGGGTCTGTCCTGTAGGTGGTCCGGGTGGACTTAGGGCGGCCTTCATCTAGGGCTGCCGGAGGGGATTTTCCGGTTTTCTCCCCTTACGTCCCCACTCCTCCTGGGCACTTGCGCTGAGACGCGTCGTCTAGTGGTAGCGGCTTGCACACAGACCCTCATGCGCCCGCGACGCCCCTCCTCCCGCCGTTCACAAGCAAAGCCGCCTCCATCTTTCTACCGCCGGTGCTTCCACCGGCTATGGAAGGAATGCAGCAGCACAATGCGCTCTGGTAACTCCGCCTGAGGGGAGGAGAGCATCCGTTGGGACGCTCGATCCTCCCTCTCCCCGCCGACCCCTAGAACAATGTGTTCTGATCCAGACAGTTTACTTAGCAGGAGCTCAGAACATTCTGGTGGACAAGCTCCGTTGAACAGAAGCCGACCCTCATGAGTGGTCACTAACACCAGATATCATGCAGTTGCCATTCGAGTGGGGAACCCCAGATGTGGACCTTTTTGCATCCCCCACACAACGCCAAACTGCCTCGAGTCTGCTCCAGAAATCCAGGACATGGCATTTTCTGTCAGGATGCATTCAGGCTGCAGTGAACAAATCTTTTTCTGTATGTATTTCTGACAATCCCTCTAGTTCAGAGGGTACTGCTCAAGTAAGAGGAACACGGGGGCAAGATAATTCTAGTTGCCTCATGCTGGCCTCGAAAGATATGTTTCTTCTGCTCAACAGACTGTCAGTCAGTACTCGGAGGGCCCTTCCTCTCAGGATGGACCTTCTGATGAAGGGGTCCCCAGTCCATACCAGTCCTTGCTCCCTTCACCTCTAGGCTGGTTCCTGAAGAAATAAACATAAACAGGAATAAGGTATCTCAAGCCTCTGAGATTATTTTGGCTGTTCATAAACCTATCAGGAAAACTTACACAGCCATGTGGAAACGTTTTTCCATGTGGTGCTCCAAAACTCGTATTGGCCCATTCCAGTGCCCACCAGACAAGGTTCTGGAGTACTTATTGGACCTCTCTGATGCAGGTTTGCAGTACTCTACAGTTAAGGTCCATTTGTGCGTTGTTTCAGCATACCATAAGCCTGTAGAGAACCTCTCTCTCTCTCTCTAGCCCACCTGCCCCTCTTCAAGAGATTCTTGAAGGGCACTTTGCACACAAGGCCTCCAGTCAGGAAACCTGTAGCCACCTCGCATATCAACCATGTGTTGGACATGCTCACTTATAAGCCCTCTGAGCCCATGGCTATGTGTGACCTCAAGTTCCTAACTTGGAAAATAGCTTTCCTAGTGGCTATCACCTCTGCCTACAGAGTTTTGACAGAGCAGTAGAACATGCAACACAGGTACCAAGGGAACAACTACTTCAGTATAAAGAAAGGACTACCACTAACAGAATACCCTTAGTAGTCACATATCATCCTAACCTTGAACGTCTATATAAAATTATTAAGGACCTCGAATCAATATTCAGTGAGGTTGGGACCCTAAAATGCATTTTTCAAGAACTACCACTACTGTCTTTTAAGCAATCACCTAATTTAACCAATCTGATTGTTAGGAGTAGACTTGCACCAGAACAAAATAACATATCACTAAATGGTACAAGATTCTGTAGTCTCGCCAGATGTAAGACTTGTGAGCACATTTCTACTTCCAATTGCATCAGTACTCCACAAAACAGACAATTCAGGATACAGAGGGAATTATACATGTGCATCTCGTAATGTTGTTTATTTTATTCAATGCAAGAGATGTCCAGAAACGGTATGTGGGAGAGACAGGACAACCTCTCCACACCCGAATGAACTCACACAGACATACTGTTAAAATGAAGATGACTGAAAAACCAGTGGGACAACACTTCTCTGTCTGATCACTCCATCTCAGATATGTCGGTCCTGGTTTTGAAAGAACATTTCAAAAATACACAACAGAGACGTGCTTTCGAGATCAATCTCAGTTTACTTCTCAGTATGGTGGGAGATGATATGAACACTGATTTAGGTTTTATGTCACATTACAAAAACTTTCACCGACTTCAGGAACAATGAATGGATATATAATGGGAGTACACTGTGATTCTGTTGTATGTTTTAATACTAAATGGATCTAAAATCCCTTTTAACTGGTTATCAATATGTTGGTTTCACCCATGAAAATTAAGGTGGGGGTGGGTTGGTGGTATGGGGTAAAGCTTATATACAGATACATCTTCATACGTGGACATTTTGGGTACAGTGTCTCATTTACTAGGTAGTAGGTGTTGTGCCTGTTCCTTTAATGTGCACAAACTCTTGGCATCTAGTACATGACATAATGGGGTTACATTGGATTATGACTATTTGTTCACATACATAGTGAATATATGATTCCTTCTAACTAGTTATCAGTGCATTGGTGTTCCAGGGTGGGGTGGATTCCCTTAGGTTTTGTTTCAGATTTCTAGGACTGGTACTGTATATACAGCGGATTGATTATATACTGACACATTATGAACATATTAGGATACAGGATCTCAATTACTAGGGAGTCTTTGTTAGGTTTAATTTTTTTTTTGTATTTATTTATAAATTTCAAAAAGAAATTTACATTGCATCCAAGTACAAATGGACATGAAAAATTAATTCCCAACCACGTTGTTAAAAAAATACAATAAAATATCCTCCTATTTGATACAACATGGGAGGTACCATCATGAATAGGATCTCAGCTACAGGTTATAGGAGGCTAAACACAGCTAAGCGTTACCCTAGGATACCAATGAACAGTAGCATAAAAATGAGTGCCAATATTTTACATAGCTATAAAGCATAAAAGCATTCTAAATGAATAAGAAATATACAAGGAAAAAAAAACAATAGAGAATAGCCCCACACTGACCCAACATCAGTCATTCAGTACAATCCAAACACAGTGTAAAACATGTTTAAAATAACAGAAAGGGAAATCACATTAACGGGCATAAATCTTCCCAAGATAAATGGTCACCAGGTCCATATGACAAAGAATACCCCTGGCATTCAACATATTAGCAAGTCCTATTACGAACAGATGAACTATAAAATAATTTGAAGCTCACAATAAAATGATTCAAAGACACTGATCAAATCACACGGTCAAATTAAAATTGTCCAATCCCAGCAACAAGGCGCCAACTATCACAATGAATCGGCCTCAGGAAATCCATAAACTAACATGCTGGGAAGAAATAACACAATTTGTACTGGGCCAGGGTAACAAGAAGCAGAGTTAATCAAGTCCAAAACACCGGGGTAGATATGTTTATACTCACAAACTAAAGACCCCTAAGTTTGTCACTCCAATCACTCAATCCCAACAGCCTCTTCTACAAAAAGAGCCTCTGCGGTGTCGTCCATATCTTTTACTATTTAATCCAACAATTTATCAGCATAGACAGGCTCATTGAAACATGTAGGTATGGCTATTCCAGACAAATTTCAGCCGTGCAGGAAACAGCAGCTGATGTTGAATTTTCCACTCCCGAAGAGTAGAGTGCACTCTGTCGAAGGCCCTCCGTCTCTGCCGTGTGACAAAAGAAAGGTCTGGAAACACCAAAATGATGGAGTCCCAGTATCTCGATTGTCTCCTCCATCTGGCAAGGTTTCAAATATAATGCCGGACTCCAACCCCCATGTACACTACCAGAAACATCCTAGGCCCATCACTTCCAGCTGCAGCCCTCTGGGGCATAATGTGATAAGCCCTTTCCAGAGTCAAGGGTGGCTCATCCTCCAAAATCTCCAGGAGTTGTTGCAAAAGAGTTTGGGCAAATCCCAGAGGGTCCTCACCCTCTACTTGCTCAGTGAGCCCAATAATGCGGACGTCCCGTCTCTTGTCTGGTTTTCAACTTGCTCCAACCACATCCACAATAGAGAGTTCTCTTTAATGAGTTTCAGAGCAGCTTCAGAAGCTTGTCCAGCTGACTTTACAGTACGCGGCACGGACTGGTCCATAACATCCATGCTCACCTTTAGAGAACTAACCCTGGGGGTTAGGGTGTCAAGCTTCTTATTCATTTCTTGGACAGTCTGGACCAGTCGAATTAGAGTAGAATGCACTGTAGCCAGCGAGACCTCTGCAGTGCCAACACAACCGCTCTCGATGCTCCCTCCTGCTGAGTAGGCCCATCACCTCGTGGCTGAGAGGTTTTGGGTTTAAAAAGTCTGCTGAGGACGAACTGTTCTTCGACTTCCCCATACTCACTCAAAATGTAGTAGTAGTAGTAAAAGTTTATTTTTATACAGGTAAGAATGGTTTGTTACATCATTGGGTCGCAGACCCTTTTTCAAGATGTACAGTACCTGTTTTCTTCATAGTTTTTAAAAATACATAAAGTACACTCCATTCATTTCCACAACATACATTTACATGATTTCACTAAACAACATGGTTTTACTAGTCATTGCTTTATAGCATAGAATCGTTGTTATAGCTGTTTTTTTTTACTGTATCATGCTGTTTCTCCAATGTTGCCATGTATGTATACTGTATGTTTTGTGCTCTCCCGGGTCATTCCTGAAAATAGGCATACTACTTGTCTAGTGTACTTACCCGGTAAACAAAAGCTAAATAAATAAATAAAACTTCTGAAGGGGTTTCAAAGAAATTTTGACCCCTTTAGGACTTAAATTCGGAAGAGCTGTGCAAGGATGCGACCACTCTGCTCAGCTGCTAAGCCACCCCCCCAAAGGTTTGATTTTTAATGGTACACTAATACTTGGCATTTGAAACAATATTGTAGAAAGATCATGTTATAGCAGTGTGGGTTTTAATATTAATGTATAATATTGACTTTTTTAGCATAAGGAATACATACATCTCCCGATAGGGGCTAACATTGTATGATGGTGTCTAGTGATATGAGCACGTTTTATTGAGCGACTCAATAAGAGTGACTCAATAAAACTGCCCATAGTAAGAGCGAGTGGTGCACAATATCGAAGAGTAGGTTAGAGCGAGTGTAGCAGTGAGCTGCACTCACTAGAAGAAGATACGAGTAGTAGTTTGGCCAAGCCCTGCCAAGCTGGCCATTTGATGTAGTGGCTTAAGCCACCACCTATGGGGTCGGTGGACCAGGGTTCAGGTCCTGGTGTGGGAGGAAATTTTTCTTACTGTGTTTTTTCATATTTCTAAGTCCAGCGCCATATTTGGTAATCCTTTAGTTGGGAGATGCCGGGGGCATAAATGTTTTTGAAATTTGCCTGAGAAGAGACATAAGTGACTGTTGCTGTTTGCGGTGGTCGGCGTTACTCTGCTCGCCCTTTTGACGTTTGTGCTGTTTGGTTTGTAGTTTGTGGTCAGTGACATAAAGGTATCGTCGTTATCACATAAAGCCCTGTATGAATGTGTGATAGTTTGTTTATTTTTTTTTTCACTAGGGCAGCTTATCTTTAAACCCACTAATTGTCATAGACTTAAGGAAATTCCTTGTTTAGAGGACTTTTTACCATGGTATACTAAGAAACCCTTAGCATATTCTTGCTTTGGTTTTTCAATCACAGTATTTTTTTATTGAGTTTTCTGGCTTTCTTCTCTTAAGATAAAGGGTGTGATTCAGTCTGTAACTTTGACCTTGAAATACCTTTCTTTTGGATGGCATGTTTGTTAGGTTAACTTTCAAATGCTAGTTTAGACTAATGAGATGTACTGCCCTATGTATACACAAACACACTCACTCACGCATAGTTCTCTCTTTAGGAATGGAGTTATAATGCCTTCCTGGTTAACAGTCAGACTGTGTGCTCATTCTTATTTTTTTTTTCCCCAATGGATTTTTGGCCAATAGAATTTTTACAATTTTTTTTTCTGTTTTTTTATGTATGATCTGGGTGTTAATAGACTATTTTCTTCCAAAACTACTGCCATTAGTTTCTGATGAAGGAGTTGGTGTAGTCTGAAAGCTAAAACACCTGTTTTCTTTTGTAACATCTATGCTGGTCCAATAAAAGATATTGATGTACAGTGCTCCCTCACTATAGCGAATGAAGTGGGAGCCATAACATGAGTTCGTTATAGCTCCCTGTTCGTTATATCGAGGGACGTCGAAAATAAAAGCTGATTATCATTAGGTTGTGATGACACTTGTTATGTATCTTGTTGAACCAATCCCATGCCATGATGAATGTAACCCTCGGGTCGCCCCTGAAAAAGGGACCTTCGGGGCCCAGCGGGCTCACCCGATTATCAAAATTTAATAAATAAATAAGTCACAGTCAGTTTTATGTCCAACACTGCTTAGTATGGCTTCCTTAGATGGTTAGTTATATTTAGTTATACATTTGCCAGTCGATTTCAAGCATAAGCACGACATACAGTATGGTGCTCTTGATTTCACTACCCTACAACCACATCACTGTATCTCCTTCAGTTGGTGTCCTTTGACTTCCACAAACTGCTTCTTTCCATCATCTTTCAAACAATCTTGTGTAAAAGTCTTTACATTGTTTACCTGTTTTCCTTTTGTGTGAGCCTCAGATGACCGCTGGTTAAGGATTCAGGAAGAGCGATGGTGAGTGAGAGAGGCGAGTGAGGCAAGTGAAGCAAGTGCAGTGAGTAAGGTATGCATTCCAATGTACTGACCCACCTTTTAAATTTTAGTCTGCTACAAAAAACATGATGTTTGCATCTAGAAATGATGCATACTTCAGGCTCAAAATATATATTTTTTAAGATCATTCTTGTGAGATCCATCAGATGTACCCTCACAGCGCTGCTTCGATCAGCTAATCATCACAACAGCCACACTCCACCAGCTGCCAATTATTTTTCCCTAAATACAGCACATTACATATTACCTAGTGTGTTTGCAAATTGTGCTGTTTTTAATGTATTTTATCAGACGGTGTGATAGAAGAGGCTGATATGTGCATTATAACATTGGGAACCACAGGGACCATTCGTAATAAGCGGGGATTCGCTATAACGAAGTTCACACTATAACTCTCTTTTTCTGGATCTTTTGTCACAAGGACCAATATGGCAATAAAACTAATTTTCTGTGCAGAGTTTCTGAGATTCATGCCTTGGTTGAGGATTCTCTGTATACTGTTTTTCACAGAGACAGAGTGGTCCTCCGTACGTACCCCAAGTTTTTACCCAAGGTGGTGTTGCACTTTCACTTAAATCAGCCTCCTGTGCTGCCTACATACTTTCCTAACTTTCAGAATGAAGGAGAGCATGTTCTATATTTTCTGGAGAGCCCTGAAGTTCTGCCTTGACAGAACCAAGGACTTCAGCCACGCTAAGCAGCTTCATCTAACATCTATGCTGTCCTTTGACATCTCCTTTGATGCTAATCAGATGGGACAGCCTGTTGCAATCAAATGCATTTCTGCTTGGACTGTCAGTTGCCTTAGTCACTGCTATGCTATGCTATGCTGTGCTACGCTATGGCGCAGGTCATGTTGGAAGGCCAGGCAGGTGCCCACTCTACCAGAGTGGTTGCCATGTCCCTGGCAGAGAGTTGCTCTGTACCTATCGGTGATATTTGCAGAGCTGCAACTTGGAGCACAGTGCGCACCTGTCAAACACTATGCCCTGGATATCCAGGCCAGACAGTATGTCTCTTTTGGCAGGGCCATCCTCAATGGACTTTTGTCCTGAGTGAGCCTTGGCTCCCACCACCTTGACTCAGGTGACTTTCATCTGAGCTTGATACTCTAACCCATTGGTGTGAATCAATGGTGAAGACCGATTCCTAGAAGATTTAAAAATGATGTAGTCACTGTAATTCTTGATCTTTTAGGAATATCCTCACCATTGATTCACACACCCACCCATCATTCACTGGGCTCACCCTGGCCTTTTTATTGATCTTCACCTCTTGTTCTTGGTTTGGGCTGTGAAAGACACTGTGTTTCTGATTTGTTGACCCTTCTTACACAGGTCACCAGCGCTATCTTATGCCCTTAGATTAGTGCATAAATGTCAATGCTACACTTCCTTGGTAAAAAGGTACTGAGGTGATTAAGGACTGGTGCCATGGTGAGCATGTGCCACAATCGCTCCCTTGCAGCTTCGCACATGCCTGCAGCTTGCCTTGACAACAGCCCTCCTGAAAAGTTTGGACTCCAAGGGAGTCCTAATTCCTCCAGTTTAGAACCCATTCATGAGAATCAATGGTGAAGATATTCCTAGCAATGCTCCAGATAATGTTGGCAGGTAGCAGTAATTTACTCACTGGTTTTAAAATACAGTGAGTAAATCAAAATTGGGATGTGTACAAGTGCTGTAAATCTAGTAAAAAGTGCTTCTTTTGAATCACCAGTTATGTTATGAAGCACTTTTCTGTGGAGTGTGGAGCATTTACAAATGTTGAGTGAGTACTGGTACTCATTAAAAACATTTTTGAAGAGTATTTCCTAAAATGAGGTGAGTAAAATAGATTGGTACACACCTTATCCCAATTCCTAGAATATCAAGAATTATGGAGAGTACATAATTTTCTATTTTTGGGCTTCTCTGCCCTTGCCACATAAGGACTGCTTGTTATGGAAAAAACTGCATCCCCTAACCCACTGCATGTTGTAGAGAGCTGGCCTGGAAGTCTTTTGAGTTGTTCTAGTTTTGTTAAACTCTTTCAAAGAGACTGGTCCACCCACTGTCCAAATAAGTGCCATCAGAGGGCACATTCATGACCTGTCATTGGATGTCTGGAGTGGAGTCGGCAGCCTGCAGCCATGAATGCCACCTGATGCAGGTTCCTGCAGCTGCAGAGTAAACTGCTGCATGGAAGGCATCCACAGAGGCTTTACGCTGGTGGCTGTTAGATTCATTAGCCTGTTTAACAGCAAGCAGCATTTCCTGCTTCACCTCTGTATCTGCCATTTAGCTTCTACAAAAGGCCATACTCGTACTTAGAGAAGTGGCCTTTGTAATTAGTGATTTTCTTTGAGGATATCTCTTTCATCAGGTCACACATTTGGAACTATACCCCCGTCAGTGCCAGGACCACACGGAGATTCTCTTAAAGATCTACTGTTAGAGTAAGTTCTCATTGTAACTGTTCTTATCCTCTTGCCAAGGGTAGCTGAGGCATAGGCCTGTTTGCCCATGTGTAAATTACATTCAAATGTAAATCACCCCGTAATTAAGGGCTCGTGGCAGTCATATGTTTTGATCTCCTACCGAGGGTCTAGGTCCTCATTTGACTGTATTTATTCCAACAGGTCAAATAGGAAATCGACTGTTTTATTAAGTGTGTTCTAAGGTGTTGTTACAGCACTTTCTACATTTATAATAATTTGTTTTATATGTGCAATGAAACTAGTGAGTTATCACCTTTACATTTTAAACTAAGAAACACAGAAGTTGGTGGCAGATAAGGACTGCAAGGCCTATCCAGTCTGCCCAATTTTTCTGCGTTATGAAACTGTTAATAAAAATAATCCATCTTCGGGATTGCTTTAACCTCTAGGCTATACTGCCAGTTGATCAATAAAAACTACACATCTCAAGGCTGGCCTTGTGATGCCAACAGGTACTGGGGCCCCATATCAGGATTTCTAAACCCTGGCTGTGTTCATGTCAGTACAGATTTCTGAGACTGCCACAGCACCACCTTCTGTCTTTTTTCATTCCCTCTCTTGCAGCCTTTTTTCTCACAATTTCAGGTGTGAACTCAGATCTACAAGCTGCAAATGTGGCTACACACCTGCTGGCCTGGCATCATGGGGTCAGCCCTGAAATGTGTAGCTTTTGATTATCAGCTGGCAGTACAGCTGTGAGCAAGCTTCATTCATCCAGCAGAATGGGTTTTGAGCATTTGTTAAGATTCTGAAAATATTATACTCTTTCTATCCAGATTTGACTTGAAAGGAACAAAATGGGACACAATTACTTGTTTATTAATTGCAAAAACACATAGATGGACAGCATTGTTAAAACATGTATTACCTGAAAGGCATTATTAAAATATAGAATAATATATGGGTGGGTGTGTGTAACCAGAATTTTACACACACGCAAGGTGTAGGATGCAACATAAACCCCGTGGGGTTTATAAAGGCATCGCACACTGAGAGTGTGAGAGTGTGTGTGTGTGTGTGTGTGTGTGTATAAAATTCTGGTTTTTACACACATTATTTTAATTAATTAACGGTGATACTTTTTCCCTTTCAGCACAGTTCAGTTAGTGCAGCACCTCTGTCAGAGATGGAGACACACACACACACACACACTGCCTGACTCTCCCTTTTGTTTTTTGCTTTTCTTTTTTTACATTACAGTGTTAGTGACATTCTGGAAAGTCGTGGTCCGTCAGCATTGCTGCACAGTGTAAGACGCGCTCAAAGGGCATGAGTGGCAGGATCAACCAGATTGATTTTTTCCATTTTCAAGGCAGGATCAACTAGATAGATATTTAAAAATATTTCAAATCTTACTTGTTTTAACTGTGTGTGGCAAAGCTTGAGTGCTGGTACACCCTGTGCTCGGTAATGGAGCCACCACGTTGGGCAAGATGTTCAACCCACCCACAGTGAAACTACGTGCCAGTTAGCTTTCTGTGGTGATGCTTGATTGACAGGTATTGATTACAACCTCCTGGTTGTAACCACAAATATCAACCGGGAGGTTGTAACTGGAGATAAATATGTCTTTATCTGTATGTAAAAAAATGACCACCATTAATTGAAGAATATTTTACTTCTTTTGATGAAGTTAAAAGTATAACAGTTTCTTACTGAAATACTTTGGATGGAATGGGATTTTCTACTGTAATAATACCAGACTTCTATGGGATTATTAGGAGGCAGTATGGCACAGTGGTTAAGGGCACTGAGCTGGAGACCTGGGTTTGAATCCCACAGCCCCCACTTGCATACTGTGTGACTCTGAGCAAGTCACTTAACTTCCTTGTGTTCCCATGTCACACCTGGAAACGAGCTTCAGCTTAGTGTGCCTTTCTTGGTTAAACAATTCCCCCTTTCCCTCAGTTTGAAATGTAAAGGTGGTAACTCACTAGCTTAATTGCACATACAAAACAAATATTATAAATGTAGAAAGTGTTGTAATCACAAAACCCCATTCCATCCAAAAGTATTTCAATAAGAACCTGTTATACTTTTAACTTCATCAAAAGAAGTAAAATACTCTTTTAATAATGCATTTCAGATTATGCATGTTTTAACAGTGTTGTCCGTCTATAGTAATTGTGTCATATTTTTTTCTTTTCAGATCAAATCTGGATAGAAAGAGCATATTTTCAGAACCATAACACATGCTCAGATTGTTTTTACTGTCTTTATCCAGGAAAGGCACACTGAGCAACAGCTTGTTCCTGGGTGTATTGTGAGAGCACAGGGAGGTCACAATCCCAGGCCAGTAGGTATGTACAGTAGCCACATTTGTGTCTTGTAGACCTGCATTCACACACAAAATTGTAAGAGAAAAGGCTGTAAGAGAGGGAACAGAAAAAGACAGAAGGTGGTACTGTGGCAGCCACAGAACTCTGTACTGACATGTTCAGCTGGCAGGACTTTATATCCTAGAGGTTAAAGCAATCCTGAAGATGGATTATTTTTACTAACAGTTTGAAATGTAAAGGTGATAACTCACTAGTTTCAATGCACATGCAAAACAATTATAATAGATATAGAAAGTGTTGTAATAACACCTTAAAACACACTTAATAAAACAGTCAATTTCCTATTTAAACTGTTAGATTAAATACAGTCAAAGGAGGACCTAGACCCTCGTGACATCATTTCCTGTCAGAAGCCCAAAACATATGGCTGCCACCAGCCCTTAATTACAGGGTGCTTTACATATGAATAACTCTGGACTGCAAAGACTCACAGATAAACACAATGGCTCAATCAAATTAGCTTTTTTATGGGCTTTCAGACATTAAGAAATCCTATTGATGAAAGCTCCCCTTTAAGTAAGAAAATACTAGACCTAATCAGGGCATAAAATAGCCCTTTGGACCCATATAAGAAGGGCCAACAATAACAACAGTGTCTTCACAGCCCAAACCGAAATAAAGGAGGCGAAGACTAGGATACAGAGAGAGTGAGCTTGGGAGGATAGTGGGTTGGAGCATGAATAAATGAAGACTGTCCAAGAAGATCAAGAATTATGGTGAGTACATAATTTTCATATCTTCCTGGATGTAGTCTTCACCATTTATTCACACTGCTGGGTTAGAGTACCAAGCCCAGACAAACATCCCCCGAGCATAGTGGTAGGAGACTGAGCTCATTCGGGACAGAAGTCCATTAAGGATTTTCCTGCCAAAAGAGGTGTTCTGCCTGGCTTAAACTTCCAAGGCAAAGTGCTCAATGAAAGTATGCACTGTGCGCCAAGTTGCTGCTCTGCAAATTTCAGCAATGGGGACAGAGCAGATTTCCGCCAGGGATGCTGCAACTACTCTGGTGAAGTGGGCACAAACTTGGCCTTCCAACTTGACCCAAGCCGTGGAGCAGCAGTGGCGAAGGTAAGCTGCTATCCAAGCGGAGATGCATCTAATCATAACTGGCTGGCCTAGATGGTTAGTACTGAAGGACACAAACAGTTGTTTGGAATGTTGGATGTCCTTGGTTCTATCAATGTAGAACCTAAGGGCCGTCTTGACATCCAGGGAGTGGAGAGTTCTCTCTCCTTTGTTCTGAAAATTAGGAAAGTACTTGGGCAATACCAAGGATTAGTTCAGAAGGAACTCCAAAACCAGTTTGGGCAAGAACCTGTGGTGTGTGTGGAGAACCACCATGTCATTTTCATTTTATTTTTTATTCTTGTAGGCCTTATGAGCAAAATGCCCATTTTCATAGGCGACAAGTGTAAATAAAGTACATAAATACACTAAATACATACATTATAAAAACATTAAGTTACATGAGCACAAAAACATACAGTGGACCAAATATAAACAAAATGTACATATTTTAACAAGCACAGTGCTGTAGGCCTTTCAAGTACTGAGCAAGTCTCCTCTTACAACTATTAATCAAGGGGCATCTCAATAATACCAGTGGCAGAGTATTAAAGAATTTTGAAGCCTTAATCAAGATTGATCTTTGACATACTGCTTTCTGAAATAAAGGAAGCTTGGAGGTAAATTTATCTTGGGATCTTGTACCAAAATTATTAACAACCCTGGAAAAAAGGCTAGATACAATAGAAGGTAATAAGCCTAGGACAATTTTAAACATAAATAGGGAATATTTTAACTGGATTCTATGATCAAAGGATAAACAATCTGAATATTGTAAGAGCTGACAATGGTGAGTATGAAATGGAGCTAATAAAATAAATCTAAGTATTGTATTGTATTGTATGTAACCTGGAGACAATCCAGCAGATGGTTACTGGCTGAGGCATATGTAACCAGACCACAATCCAGTTTACTAAACAAAAAACTGTTCGCTAGCAAAAGCCAAGATTCTTTGGTAAGGCAAGACTTTATAAAGAGCGCCTATCCTTTGGTGTATTATTTTCCTAATGAAATTAATATGCGACTCGAAGGATAATATGGAATCAAGGGTTAACCCTAAATACTTAAAATGGGTAACCAATTCTGTAGTATTCCCTTTTTGATCAGTTATAGATGGAACAATTTCTTCACTTTTCCTGTTAGAGAAGATCATAGTTTTAGTTTTTTTTACATTCAAAACCATACTTTTTTTTTCTGAACTTTATTTCTTCTCCTACCTCAGGGGCCTCTCTCCAGTGTGGATTCTCAGTGCTCAGTTCTGCTGCCAGCCTGAAGCTTCCACCTTCGCACTCCCAGGCAGGCAATCTCACTCCTACCTCACCCAGTTGCCCAACCCCTCCAGCTCTGAGCCCCCCCAGGTGGCACTGCCATCTCCTACTGGTGCTCTATCTAGAATCTAGACGAGCGACTGGGGAGGAAGAGAGAGAGATCAGAAGCATCTGGTGGTAGAGCTCGGCGCTAGGCATGGGACCTGGCCACTGATCCCACCTTCGCCTAATCCTGAGGCAGGGGTTTTTCCTTGTGTGTTCCACCCCCTGGTGCGGCATGTAATGGCAACAGTGTGGGCCTTTCCACAGACAGCCTGCTGTCACCAGAGCCCTTCTGCTTATCCCTGCTCCTGGGCGATGCTCCTAGCCTCTGCCAGGAGCTGCCACTGAGCAAGGAATCCCCGGAGCCCTCCCCAGGAGAAGACAGCAGTCCTCTGGATGCTCTATCTTTTCCTCCCCCTGGTGACCCATGATGGCCCAGGCTCATTCCCAAACCCAGGTCGCCGTTGTGGCACAATGTATGGCATCCAGTACCTCAACCCTCAGCGCCACCGGGCCGGACCCAAAACCATACAGTTTTGAAAAAAACAATCTTGTAAGCTGTCAAAATCCACCTGAACTTTTTTTTTATCACATCATTTGGACTTGGGCCAAAACCAAACAGAATAGCATCATCAGCATATATAATCATTGATGTCTGTGTGCAGATACTTGAGACCGAGTTCATAAACAGGGAGAATATTAACGGCCCCAGTATAGATCCCTGGGGCACCCCACAAGTAATAGATTTTGACTGTGAGAAAAAACTGTCAATAAGGGTAGTATGAAATCTATTACTTAAATAATTAAACCAATTTACAGCATCCGTGGAAAAATGTAGGTTTAATAAAACATCAGGTGACAAGGTATGGTCTACCAGATCAAAGACATGGGTGAGGTCCACAAATACAGCTGCAACAGAGTGCCCCTTATCAAGGGCGGCACCCTGAATGCAGCTGGTGAACCCAACCAAGGCCGTCTCGGTACTATGATTTTGTTTAAAGCCATGCTGGTTAGGTGATAACAAATGATGCCTACCAAGAAAGTCAAATATCTCTGTGAAACACAATATATGGAGGGTCTGTGTCCAAAACATGTATTTCAGAGACCCTTCGGGCTGAGGTGACAGCCATCAGGAAAGCTTCTTTCCAAGTTAGGAATTTGAGATCACACATAGCCAGAGGTTCAACGGGCTTAAGCATGAGCATGTCCAATACAAGGTTGATATCCCAGGGAGCGATAGGCTTCCTAACTGGGGGCCTTGTGTGCGGAATGCCTTTTAGGAATCTCTTGAAGAGAGACAGCTGAACCAGTGTAAGGTTTTGGATCAACTCATGATAGCCCGAAAGAGCACAAAGGTGAGCCTTTACAAAGGAGTTCTGTAGTTCTGCATTAGAAAGCTCCAACAAGTACTCCAAGACTTTGTCCGGTAGACATCAGAATGGGTCCAAATGAGATTTGGCACACCATTCAGAGAAATGCTTCCATTTGGCTGTGTACGTCTTCCATGTAGAAGGCTTGCATGCAGTCATGAGGATCTCCGAGACCCTAAACCTGCCCACCTCTATCTCTTCAGGAGCCAAGCATGAAGATGAAGGGAGCGCAGGTTGGGATGGACAGGGACCCCTGTGTCAGCAGGTCCATCCATAGGGGTAGAGGCTTCAAAGGGACCACAGATAACTTGTTGATCAATGGAAACCAAATTTGCCATGGCCAGGACGGGGCAATCAGAATCGGAGCTGGCTAAAGTATGAGGCTGTAGTATGGCTACACCTTCTAAGACTTAGAAGGTCAGGCGATATTGAAAGTAACCCTGGACCTCCTCCAAATACGAATCCATCTATCACTCCTCAGTGGTACATGGCCAAGGGGCTGAAGATGGCACACATGAACATCTGGAGTCTGACGACTACTTTTGCGGAACTGGAAGTATGGGTGATACATTATTCCCCGGACATACTTGGGCTAACTGAGGCAGCGTTGAAGTCGAATATACCGGACTCCCTCTGCACCATAAAGGGCTATAAACTTCTCTGTAGGGATTGGTACTGCTCCAAGAGAGGGGGAGGGGTTGCCCTTTATGCCAGGGAACACCTAGCCATAATTGTCCAGCCAGTTGACATAATGGGCACTTTAGAGGCCCTTCATGTAGTTCTGACTCTGGGCAACACCAAACAAATCAATCTGATCTGTGTTTAAAATCCACCCAAAGGTGGTATTACAGATTCACTAACCTTATTGCTCACCTGGCTTCACATAAGGTAAAAGGAGAACTTCTACTCATGGGGGATCTCAATCTGGACTGGGTGGGGAAACACTCAGGATTGTATGATGCCATGTTTGGAAAAATGCACTTGACACAGCTACTTTAGTGTCCAACAAGGCCATCACAATGGGGCAGCCACACCTCCCTCCTGGACTGGATTGCCACTAACAGAGCAGACAGTATTCAGGCCTCTGTCACTCTCCCCAATGCTAACAGTCACCATACCCCCTTTTTTTTTTTAAATTGTAGTTTTTTTCTCTTCCCCCTACACCGGAGCCCCACTCAGTGGGGAGACGCCATGAGCATTATCCAACTTGCTGCCTTATCTGGATCCCCTACTAGACCCCCATGGAGCCGTGGCTGTACCCCCCCAGGCAGGTATGAGGTGGGGCCCATACACCCCGAGTAATCATATTTCATCAGGTCCC
This sequence comes from Neoceratodus forsteri, assembly GCA_016271365.2. Lineage (NCBI taxonomy): Eukaryota > Metazoa > Chordata > Ceratodontiformes > Ceratodontidae > Neoceratodus > Neoceratodus forsteri. Next base: position 238,594,817 of record CM057450.1, on the reverse strand, counting down.
TCCAGTGGTCAGGCAGGTAGCAGTCATTAGGGTCCATGCTTGGTGCTCCGGTGTCTTTTTCCTTGTTCTTGGGGAGTGGCTGCACCCTGATATCAAGGTGTCTCTGCCGACGTCCACCACTCCCAACCCCCTCTGTGTGCTCTTGCTGTGCCTCCGGCTTCCGCCAGAAGCCAGTCAAGTGCTGAGCCGGGACCACCCTCCCTCTCTCCCTCCCTCCTGGGAGAGGAGAGCTGTTCTCCGCATGTTCAATCCTCTTTCCCTCCCCGCTGACCCCAGATGGCCCGAGCTCGTTCTCGAACCTGGGTTGCTGGAGTGGCGCTAGGTGTGGCTTCCACCACCTCAACGCTCTGTGCCACCAGGCCGGCTACCATACCCCTTTTTTGCATATGGAGGGCACACACTCCAAAGCCTTCCCCCAAAGACATTCAATTTTGTGACTTTTCCAAAATCAATATAAACGGGATTCATGCGGGCCTCCGCCACACTGATTGGTCCCCAATTTACCAGGCTGATGATGTTGCAATTGTGCTAACCTTCCTTGCAACCACCCTACAGGAAATACAAAATAGACACCTACCCATGAAAAGGAGGGTATGAGGTACTTTCATGAGATGGGTGCATAGTGTTCTCCTTGCCAGCATGAGATGCAAGGACAAGACCTGGGCTGCTGCAAAGAAAAACGTCTGACAAGCTGACTGGGATGAATACCACAGATGAGGAATACATGCAAGAAGGAAATTTGTACAGTGAAAAGGGCATACTCGCTTAAGCTACTGAAGAAATCGGCCAACGACGCCCATGGTTTCTGTAACCATATTGACTTTCTTGTGATAAGGCGGATACTCGATGATAACTGACATGACTTTAAATGGTGCAAACTGCAACAACACTAACACCACTGCAAATTTCCTAAATGTCCACTTCTCTGATCTCTCTCTCTGAATATGAGAGACTGACCAGCCAGCCCTCTGTCTCTCCACGTGATTCCTCATCCTCAGCCGCCACCTCGCTTAGTTTTAAGCAGGTCAACACACTGGACATATTGAGACTCTTGAGGAAACTACCTGAACATGGATCAGCAGGATTGGATGGCCTGCTACCAAGGTTTCTTAAACTAGCGGCCCCTGTCATAGCTGCACCAGTCACCAGGATCTACAGCCTATCACTCAGTATGTAGAAAGTACCGTCACTCTGGAAGGTAGCTCGAGTTGTCCCTATCCAAAAGAAAGGGGACATAAAGAACATGAACAACTATCGCCCTATGGCAATATTATCTGCACTAAATCAAATTCTTGAAAAAATAGTAGCTGCCTAGGTCACGGACTACATACAGCAAAACAACCTACTCACCTCTGCTCAACATGGTTTTAGTAAAGGGCACAACACAACCACGGCACTCATCAAACTCACTAATGACATCAAACTATCCATGAATAAAGGTTATACACAGGAGTGGTTTCTGTGGACTAAACAAAAGTGTTCAACATGGTAAATCATGCTTTGCTAAATATACTGGCCTCTCGGCTTTTCTCAAGGCTCCAATACATGGTTCAACAGTTCAACGGTTACCTCTCTGATGGATGCAATTTGCACAGACTGACAAATACAAATCTGATTTAACTCCTACCAGCATGGGGGTACCACAAGGATCAATTCTCAGCCCACTGCTCTTCTCACTGTTTGTGAATGGGTTGCCACAAATGTCTAGCATAACCTCCACCATTCTATATGCAGATGACATAGTGTTATACACCAGTGCAAAGGATATCACCACTATTAACTCCGCACTTGAGCCGGATTTTGCCAGTCTACATTCATGGCTAGTTCGAAATAAACTGCTACTGAATACCAAAAAAACTGTGTTTATGCTGTTTGGATCTGCAGCTAGGGTCAAAGCCAACTCTGCAACCCTGGCAATCCATGGCCCAGACGGTACACTGCTGGAAATGGTGGACACTTTCAAGTACCTGGGTATAACTCTCAACCCCTTGCTGGATTTCAGCCTGCATATCACAAGCACTTGCAAAGTGGTTAATATAAAGCTGGGACTGGCCTACAAAGTCGGAGCATCTCTAAACTCAATGATGAAACTAGTGATCGTGCAGGGGGTGCTTTGACCTAACCTGACATATGGCATCACTTCCTATAAAGATGCAAAGGGCTATTGCAGAAGTGGAACACTTGCTGTAATAGCATATGCCGCTTCACACTATCTCTACCTAGGCTTACCCACCACTGTTTACTTTACTCCTGTCTGGGCTGGCTCTCTCCTGCCTCATACCGTATCTATACCACAGGATGCACAACTGACAGTATCATCAGAACTGGAACACCAGTGACTGGCTGGCTTGATGAACCCTGCACATCAGAGTAACCTGCTATGATCTACTGAGAAGTCACTCCTCGGTACACCCAAATGTACCACTAAGATGGGTGAACAAGCTTTTAAGGTGTCCTCCCCAAAGCTATGGAACTCCCTGCCATTAACTGTCAGACACTCCAAATCTCAACTGACATTTAAGAATAAGCTCCATGTCTACCTCCTGGTCTCTGACAGATGCACGTGTGACCAAACCCCTAGGGCACACACCTAGCTTGGCTTCCGTAGCCTGTCCCTCCATTACCTGATTAGGCACTTCTCTTTTTGCCCACCTATTTTGCTTTTCCTTTTAGGCAGCTTAACTTATTAGACCGTAAAGATAGATGTGAAGTCTCCCACTGCGAAACTGTCTGGAATATGATACTATTTACTTTGTACTGTCTGGCTTATACATATAGCTGAACTTCTTGAATCTGTGTTTGTTTCCCCTGTGTGGCTGAAACACGCCTAACTTAAGCCTCATCTCCTGATTTCAGGTATTATGTGTCTGTCTCCATTGTAATGTGTTTGAACCAAGTCTGCATTATGTACCTGCCTCCATTGTAATGTATTTTACCTCTGTCTGTAACTCTCCCGGGTCGTGCCTGAAAATAGGCAGTTTCATTGTCTAGAGCACTTATCCGGTAATCAGAAACTAAATAAATAAATTTCTCCCCCGTAGGTCTCTAGCCTGAGCAGCACCCTCTGAACTAGTGGAAGAGGAGGAAATGCATACAGAAAGTGATTTGTCCACCGCAGCCTGAATGCATCCTGACAAAAAATGTCGGGTCCTGGATTTCTGAAGCAGAATAGAGGTAGTTTTGCATTCAGTGGTGACACAAAAAGGTCCAAGTCTGGAGTTCCCCACTCATTGAAGAATGACTGTATGACGTCTGGTGCTAATGACCACTCATGAGGATCTGCTTCTATCTGACTGAGTTGGTCCACCAGATCATTCAGCTCTCCTGGCAGGTATGCTGCTAGAATTGGAGCATTCTGCTCCAGACACCGCTCCCATACCCTCATTGCTTCCTTGCAAAGCGGGTAGGAGTGTGCCCCACCTTGCTTGTCGATGTAGTTCATCGCTGACTCGTTGTCTATCTGCAGAAGGATTACCTTGTGACTGATCAAGTCTACCAAGACTCTGAGTGTGTAAAGGACTGCTCTTGTCTCCAGAACATTGATATAGAGATGAGACTCCATCTGAGTCCATACTCCCTAGGTGTGATGGTCCTGACAGTGAGTCCCCCCCAAACCCAGGAGAGATGCATCTGTGGTGAGAGTTATCTGAGACTCTGGTGGTGCGAAGGGGAGACCTGGAAGAAGTATGTCCTCTCGTGTCCACCATGCTAGTAACTGATGCAGCGGTTCCGTCACTTTGATGGGTAAGACAGGATGCGTGGTCGGTGACCACTGAGTGCTGAGCATCCACTGAGTGGTCCTCATGTGCAGTCGTGCTAGAGGTACTGTAAAGTCTGAAGTGGTCATGAGGCCTAGCATTCATTGCATGGAGTGAGCCCGCACTGAGCCATTCTCCATGATAAAATGCACCATCTGAAGGATGGCTTTCCTTCTGTCTAACAGGAGGAAGGCCCTCACCTTGGTAGTGTCCAACAGGGCTCCTATGAAGAGCAATTGCTGCAAGGGTTGAAGTTGTGACTTCTCGAGGTTTAATAGTATCCCCATGGAGGTTAGGAACTGAGTTGCTGTGTTTACTGCCTCCTCCATACCTTGCCTGGATGGACTTGCCAGGAGCTAATCATCCAGGTATGGAAATACTTGGAGCCCAAGCTTTCGAAGGTGCGCTGTAAGAACTGTGAAGCACTTTGTAAAGACTCAAGACACTGAGGATAGCCCAAAGGGCAGGAATCTGAACCGATGGTACTGACCCAAGTCCACAAATTGTAGGAACTTGTGGTGGCTTGGGTGTACCAGAATAATCCTGGTAGGCATCCTGCATGTCCAGGGATGCCAACCAGTCCTGAGGTTTGAGAAGTGGAAGAAAGGTCCCTATGGAGATCAATCTGAATTTCTTGCAGTACAGAAACTTTAGTTTTCTGACGGCAAGAATGGGGCGTATGCCCCCCTGTCTTTTTCAGAACTAGAAAGTAGTGGGAGTAGAAGCTTGTATTGCATTCTGCTTGAGGCATTACTTCCACTGCCCTGTTTCTCAGTAGGCCTACATCCTCTGAAATAAGAAGGTCTGACTTGGCAGTCGATAAGGTGGGGTGCCTCTTGGGTGGACAAACTGGTGGGATTTCTGAAAAGTTCAGTAAGTACCCTCCTGAATGATCCTCAGGACCCATTTGTCTGTGGTGATGGAGTTCCACTAACTAAAAAAACAAGACAGACAACCTCCCACTGGAGAGGAGAGGTCCACTTTGGGCAGTTAAGGCAGAGCCAGTGCCGAACACTCAAAGGGTGGCACTGGGTGCTTTCATGGCCAGTGCCTTGTGTTGCATTTTATTTTGTAGCTGAGGAGATTGGTGATTAGCTGGAGCTCTTCTGTCCCTCCCGCGAAAGGGCTGCCTGTTAAGAAAAAACTGATGGCCTCTTCCCCTCTGTGGGTGTGAGGAGGTCAGTCTAACTTTGATGGCTGGTTTAGTTTTTTGAGAGGCCTCGAGGGACTTTTCTACCTGTTGGCTGAACAAATAGGTGCCACTGAAGGGGATATTCATAACCTGTTGCTGGGCGTCAGAGGAAAACCTTGACGTCTGCAGCCAGGAATGGCTCCATATGCAGATGCCATCAGTGGCAGCGTGAGAGACAGTGTCGAATGCATCCATGGCTGCCTTTAACTGATGAGCGCTGGACTCTATATCATAGGTTACAGTCTGAAGAATTTTCTGCTTAGCATCTGACTCTGGTAGGGATTCTGCCAGAGACTTAAGAGAGGTCCAGAGGATGTACTTGTACTGAGAGAATTGACCTTGATAATTGGTTACTCAGATGTCCAATGTGGCTGCTGTGAAAACTCTCTTATCAATAGTATCAATCTTATGAGATTCCTTATTGATAGGGTGTGCTGTAACCTCTTGAGGAAGGACGGCCTTGTAATTTTCTGCAAGGATAACAATTTTGTCCACAACAGGCTGAGAAGCCAAAATTGTGCTATCCTTAGGAGGAGAGTACTTACAGTCTATTGACTTACAGACAGAAGAAATAGTAGCAGGCTTAGCCCATATCACCTTCGAAAGGGTTTCAAAGGCTGGAGGAACTTGAAGTGTGAGGTTAAACTGGAATGTTTGGAACATGAAGCCACTTGAGACGCAGCCGTTTACCCCGGTTGGGGTCAGAAGTCTCAAGCGCTAAAATAGCTGCATATTTCTCAGCAAGGTTTGAAAGGAAAGATCCTCCTGAGGAACAAAGGTAGGAGCTGGAAATTGGTTTTCCAGACAGTAAAAAAGTGTCATCACTGCCCTCAGAAAGGATGAGGTTGGGGTCAGGCTCATTCCACTCAGAAGGAGAAGCTGGAAGAGGAGAGAACCTTGCAAGGCCTCCCCCAGGCCTTGGCACTGAGTAGACAGGCGATACTGGAACTGGAACAGGGGCCACACCGGAGCCAGCAGCGACAGAACTGCTGCCAGGCCAGGCCTCAACAAAGCCAGCAGTGGAGCTGGTACCAGAGGCAGCACCTCCCGAGTGCTCAGGTCAGGAGAAACCAGAGAAAGGCCCAGATGTGACACCAGAACAAGCCTCGAAAGGCCGAAGTCCAAAACCAGGCCCAAACCAAACCCTGAAGGTCCAGCCAGCACCAAAGTGATTGAAAATGGTACTGGTGCCAATCCCTGTGAAGAGACAGAGAGATTGAGGGAGAGTGACACGTGTAACCGGCGTTCGCGACACGGTCACCATCAGGAGATGAGGAACCACTGGTGGAGCCAAATGCTCTACCTGGTCCAAATACCCCAACTGTGGTCCCAAGGAACTTAGGCCTGAAGGCCACAGCACTGGGGCTGCAGAAAGGAGCAGATGAGTCAGACGCTGCACCCACTGCTCCATAAGAGCTGCCCAGTGGTGAAACTGCCACCCAGAAACCCCACTAGATGACAGAGAGGGGCTCTGGGCTCGAGACCTTGAACAACCGTGAACAGAAGTTGTCTGCAAAACTAGTGGTACAGGAGAAAGCCTCCTGCTTGCAGACCTAGAAGGCTCCTTAGCCAATGTATCAGAGGGTGACCTTGAGCGGTACAGTTTGTTCCCCTTCCCATGGGAAGGGGAAGAACCTGAGGTTGAACGGCACAGGGTCCCTGACCTGGATCAAGAACCAGCTTACTTCTTTTTATGTTTATTAGAGTACTGTCCTCCCTGCCAAACACTGGACTGGCTGTGGTCGGACCCCTCCCCCCCAGAAGAGGGCGACAGACCAGACTCAACCCAGCTGCCAGAGCAGCCTTCCAAAAGAGACTTTTACCGTCATTGTCACCATCCATGTTCAACTCCACTGATCGGTAGGACCAAAGAAACTGATAAAAATCTTCTTTCGGTTTTCATTTTTTTTTTGGGGGGGTGTGAAGAAAATAAAAATAATAAATACCGAACTAAACGTTGTTGTCGTATATATGTGAAGACCTGACTCTCAGCAGGCAAGCGACGTCATCATTGAAATGCACTTGATAGCAGGGAAAGGAACTGAGGCAGTTGAGGGCCATTGCTGAAATAGGCTATGCGATGCGAGCCAGGCACACAGCACCACGCATGCGTGCAGCCTGCCTCGGCACCAGCCCTCTGAAGATTTTTGGCTCCCACAGGGTCCTAGTGCCTCTGGCTCAGAGCCCAGCAGTGTGAATAAGTGGTGAAGACCTGTGTCTACCTCCTGCTGGCCCTAGCAGCGGTACCTGTCCCATGGAAGCGTTGAAGGAGACATCACAGGTGGAGCAGGCATTGGCAGCACTGACAATGGCCCTGGGGCCAGAGTCTTGTCAGTTGCAGGCCTATGTTCAGCGGCATGAAGACTGTACCAGCTCAACCAAACCTGAAGGGTCAACAACCATCACCAACTTAACTCCACTGCACTTATACACTGCACATACTGCCAAATTGCCTGCCAAAGTCCCCTACATTGGAGAGAGAGGAATCCTGGGGTAGAGACCTTGATCCTGCAAGCCCTGGCATCCTGTTTTGTCAAAGACAGTGGGGTACCTGGGTCCACAGGAGTTGTCTCACAGCAGAATGACCAGAGCACAACCTTGACCAGTGTCCCCTCCCCCCCACATTTCTTGCAGGAAGTGGTTGAGGTGGAACTGTGCAAAGGCTCTGATGCCAAGTGTGTGGGATCTTGACCATTTCTTCTTGTGATGCTGAGAGGACTGTCAATCATCCCAGGTGCTAAACTGCCCATTGCCAACGCACCTGTCTAGAGAGAGGTGGCAACCAGACATAGTCCCGCTGCCATAGCAACTTGCCTTTTCAGGCTCCCTAACTTCTTCCATGGTCGTCAACTGTTAACGTGAGGTAGGGCAGAGAAAAAACTGTAGAGTTTTGTCTGTTAAATTAAACTGAAAAAAAAACCCTCTAATGTATGTAATCTAAAATCAAATAACTAACTGCTGTTTTCATAGGTGATGATGTCCTGGCTCTGAGAGCTGCAATGCTACTGCTACTGCTACTGCGCACTCGACAGTGGGGAACAAAGGAATTAAAGTGGCTGGATGCTTGTGCTACTGTATACCAGCAGGCATGTGCAGTGACACATATGTGGGGCCTATTTGCATCACCAGCCCCCAGAAAGATTCTGGCTCCTGTGGGGTCCTAACACCTCTGGCTCAGACCCATTAGCAGGCCTCTATGGAGAAGATTGATCATTAGATTACCAATTGTAGGGACCTGGATACGGTGTACTATCCACACTTCTTGCAGAATTCCTTTCCCCTTTAAATCTGGCCAGAAGGTCTTCAAGCTACCTGCTGCCACCCACCTGGGTGGTATCCTCCTTGGCACCACCTCGTGATATCAGACCTTCCCTTCCGCTGGAAGCATCAGGTTCCCTCCATCGCAGCTCCACACTCTGTGTAGACCCTAACTTCTCAAACAAATGTTTTTGTTGTCGTTTTTGTCTTCAAGTTTCTCCCTTTTCGAATTATAGAATTGGGTGATCCAAAATATGGTCCCAGTTTTTAAACTGTGCTCCTGCAGCCAGAAAATGTTGTGCACTGACCTGCACACCAGGTGTGTCTACTGCCTGGGTCTGCACCATGGTCCGCAGGCTTCATCCCTCCACCTTGGAGGATAGCCATGCTCGCCGCCTGCTGGGCCATCCGGATGAACGGGACCCTCCCGTTAAATCCAAGGACACCTGTAGGATGGTTTCCATGGCTGCGGGTTTGGCTGATCAACTTGCCACCTTCGAGGAGACCACGGCCCAGGCCGCAGCTAGTGCTTCCTCTGTGTCCATCATGATTCCATTAGGCATGGGCTCATTTACCAGGGCATTCCGGGACTTGTGTCAGTCCCTTTTGACTCTCTGGGAGGTCCCTTCCTGGGGTCAAAATCTTTCTTCTAAACAGGGCTCCAAGAGTAAGAGGTCCCGTCGCAGGTCATGGGACTAAGAGTGTTCTCAGGCCTCTAGTTCTTGTGCTTCTGCTAGCTCGATGGCTGTTGAGCTGTTGGCTTTGGCCAACACTTCTGTCCAGACTGCTGGCCCCACAGAATCCCTGCCAGGCTTACCGGCAGAGACACAGGCCAAACAGTCGGTCGAGATTTTTCTTCACCCGGTCGACCCGTTGTCCAAGGATGAGGGGGAGAATTCCCTCTCCAGGACCCCTGTCCTGCCTAATCTCTCCCAGGGTGGGCTGGATCAGCACACTGAGCTGGACCCTTCTCTACAGGAGCCCAACCTTTTGGAGGATCCCAGGCATCCTTCGCCTGTCCCCGCCTCCCCTCGCCATCTAGTTCCCCAGTGGCTGAGATCTCACAGCTCAAGGTTGAGTGGTTCCTGATGTAGCCCATTCTCGACACTCAGCTAAGAGATGCCGACGGTATGCCTCTTCTTCCTTCTCAGGGGAAGACCAACTCTGCCGTAAGATGTGGCGCTATAATGAGGAGTTCATTTGGCAACAGTTATTTCTTGGTGCCAGCAATAGGCAGCTGCCTGTGGCCTCAGCCTCCTCCAGAGATTGTATGGCCATCATACCCCACTTGCTGCTGACCCCGGCCTCTCTGCCCATTTTGGTGGAGCCCCCACCTTCACAGCTCAAGGAAGGGCCTCCTCCTAAGTCTGGGTGCACTGAGCTTCCATGTCAGCTATCAGTCACAGTGACTCAAGCCAAACAACATTGCACTGTCAGCGGGGATATGGGGGCTCATCTGGTGTTTGAGGAGTCCTCGGACTCAGAGGATTCCTTGATGTATTCTCACCGGACCCTGGGCTTCGACCATGAGTCTGGGGAGAATCTTTCAGCAGAACAGAGGCCCACTTCCTTTGGGGCCCTGCTCCATTTTATCTCTGAGACTATGGGGATCCTACTGGAGCCTGTCCAGAAGCAGGCGAAGTACCTTTTGCCAGAGATCTTCGACAGGGATAACTCCACAGGGGTTGCTGCCCCTGTCACAGAGGTTATTCTTGGCACCACTCTGGAGCTGTAGCAGTATCCTGCCTCCTGCCCTACTCAGTTGACCCGTATGGTCCACAAATATGAGGTCTCTACTGGATCCCCATCCGGGTTTACCAACCACCCCTCGGCCGAAGAGTTGGTCACTGACTCAGTCTTTCAGTCACAGGTTATGTCAGGAACGTCGATAAACCTACTGACAAGGAGTCCAAGAAATTGTACCACGTGACCAAGAAGGTATGTGCGGCCTCGTCCCTCAGCTTACGGCATGCTGGTTCAGCCATTATGATGGCCAACTTTGCCCATGCCTTGTTGGGTGCCCTGGATCAGGTTATCCCTCTACTCTCGGCTGACCTGAAGCTGCCAATCAAGCTGGTCCATGACCAAGGCCTCGCTGTAGCTAAACAGCAGCTCCAGACAACCCTGGACATTAGCGACTCGTGTGCCAGGTCAGTGGCCTCAGCAGTGGCCATTAGCCACAGGGCGTGGCTACAGATTTTGACTTTTACAACCACTACACAGCACAACTTTGCAGATGTTCCCTTTTTGGGCACTGACTTCTTTAGCCCCGGGATGGATGGCCATCTCACCCATACTGAGAAATCCAGCACCACCCTGGACTCAGTCACCTTTGCACAGAGGGATGTTGAGGGCCAGAAAACTAAGAAAAAGCCCTTCCAGTTTTGGCCCTACTCTGCCCCTGCAGCCAGGCCACTTCATCCCCTGTGGGGCAACAGCAGGCCTGGCGGCCTCACCTGAAGCAATCCTCTTCCGCTGCCAAGAAGTCTGGTGGCCAAGAGTCCACTGCTTCCTCAGCTAGCCCCACTGCTGCTTCCAAGCCTACACAGTAACAGGTTGGGGGTGCCCTTCTCCTGCCCATTCTGTCCTCCCCAGGTCTCCCCAGGGGGGCCGGCTCTGCCTCTTTGCTTCTACCTGGTCCTTCATTACCCTGGACAGGTGGGTGCTCTATGTGGTCAGCCGGGGTCTGCCTCTGGAGATCGAGGCTGTCCCACCCAACTGAGCTCGTGCCCCATGGGAGGACGTGGTGTCTCTTGATATGTTAGCCGCCCTTTGGGAGGACATCGCTCAGCTCCCCCAGAAGGAGGCAGTGGTTTGTCTCCAGGATGCTACGGCTGGTTCAGGGTTTGTCTCCAGATACTTTCTGGTTCCAAAATGGACTGGGGGCTGGTGCCCCATACTGGATTTGCATGACCTCAACCAGTTTCTTTGGTCACACAAATTCTGGATAGTCACTCTGAATCAGATCATTCTGTCCCTGGATCATCATATGGGGTTCTTCTCCCTGCACCTTCAGGATGCCTTCTTTCATGTACCCATCTGTCCATCCCTCCCACCAGCGGTTCCACTCAGACAGGATTCTATATGAGTTCCAGGCCATGCTGTTCAACCTCTCCTCAGCCCCCAGGGTCTTCAAGTGCATTGCAGTGGTGGCAGCATTCCTGCGTCGCCGAGGAGTCCAGCTGTATTCATACCTGGATGACTGGCTGATTGCTGGTTCCTGCAGGAAGGAGGTGGACAATTCCAAGGATCTGGCCCTCTGCCTCCTTGTCAATGAGACCAAGTTGGAACTCAGTCTCTTGCAGGGGATTCAGTTCATCTGGGCGGAGCTCGACTCCCTTCAGATCAGTGCCCAGACTCATGGTGGTCAGGGCACAGGATCTTGCCTCCTTTTCCCGATCATTTTGGGTTGGACAGCTGTGACCTGCCAGTGACTTCCTGCACCTCCTGGGATACACAGCAGTTTGCACCAGCATGGTCCATTGGGCCCGCTAGAGGGTGTGTTCCCTGCTGTGGGGACCAGGTCAGCAGTGGTCTCAGCACCTTGGTCACAGTGACATAACAGTTGTGGGACGCCATCCAGTGGTGTCTAGTCCCAGACCATCTCCAGAGGAGTCTTGTCTGTCCACCCAGAGCCGAGGGTCACACTCATGACCGACACCTCTCTGCTGTGTTGGGGTGCCCACCTGGGGGACCAGAGAGTCCATAGGCTGTGGACCCCTGAGGAGTCTTGATGTCACATCAGCCTGCCAGAGCTCCATGCCTTGTGTCTGGCTCTGATCGCACTCTCTCTATATGTTCAGGGTCAGATTGTCCAGGTCCAGATGGACAGCATGACGACCATGTACTGCCTCAACCAGCAGGGCAGGATGCATTCCCTCCCATTGTGCTGGGAAGTTCTCTGCATCTGGACCCTCATTCACAGCCTGGATGCCACCTTCAGGCGATTCATGTGGCCGGAGCATCTCATAAGTGGTCTTTTCACCAGGAGGTAGTCGACCACATGTTCGCCCCGTGGTGCACTCCTCAGGTTGACCTGTTTGCCTCCTGGGAGAACATGAAGCTGTGGCTGTTTTGTGCTGGCCCCCACAGTGCAGAACACTGCTGGTGGATGCCTTCATGAGGCCCTGAACACCGGGCTTCATGTACGCCTTCCCTCCCTTTCCCATGATCCACAAGGTGCTGATCTAGGTGTGGGGGTACAAGGCTCAGGTGATCCTGGTGGTTCCAGACTTGACACGCCAGTTTTGATACCCCAGTCTTCTCTGCCTCAGCAGCAGACCTCCATGGCATCGGTCTCTCCGCCTGGACCTGCTCTCATGCTCTCAGGGGAAGGTCCTCCATCTGGACCTTCAGTCCCTCCAGCTGACATCCTGGTTCCTGAGTGGCTAAGGTTCCAGACTTTGGGTCTCTCTGATGAGATCCTCCATGTCATTGACGCCTCTCGGAAGGAGTCTACTCATCAGTGCTATGCTTTCAAATGGAAGAACTTTTCCATTTGGTGTCAGGACAAGGAGCTAGACCCCTTCTCTTGACTGGTGGCTAGCTTTCTGGACTACCTGTGGTTCCTCTCCCAGTCATGCCTCCAATCAGCGACCCTTGAGGTGTACCTGGCTGCAGTCTCTGCATACCAGGCATGGGCTGGCACAGAAAGAGATGGTTGGGTGCTTTTTCAAGGGCCTTGGCCACTTGTCCCCACCGATGTGCGAACCACCACCACCTTGGGACTTGCTGCTGGTGTTGGCAATGCTCAGAAGCAAGCCATTTACTTCTCACCTGTAATGGAAGACCGCCTTCTTGGTGGCTATCACCTCCGCCAGAAGGATCAGTGAACTCCAGGCACTTCCAGTGGAGTCTTCTTACTTTGTTCCACATGGACATGGTTGTCCTCCACCCAAACCTGAAGTTCCTCCCTAAGGTTGTCTTGGTGTTACGCCTTAACCAGGTGATTAATCTCCTGGTGTACTTCACCAGTACAACCTTGGAGGCTGAGCATGGGCTCTATTTATTGGACCTGAGGTGAGCGCTCCCTTATTACAAGGAGCATACAGCTGGAGTTCAGGGAGAGGTTCACCAGTTCTTTGTTACCTATGCTGAAACCGCACCTAGCAGACCAGCAGCTAAGCAAATTGGCAGGTGGATAGTCTCCTGCATTGAACTCTGCTATAGGCTGGCTGGTAGAAAGTCTCCTGTAGGGCTTAGGGCTCATTCCACCAGACAAACCACTGCCTCAGCTGCTACCAGGGATGTCCCTATCCAGGAGATCTGCAGGGCTGCTACCTGGAAGTCAGAAAACACCTTCATCTCCCATTACCACATTGATCTTGACTCGCGCTGTGATGCTGGTTTTGGGAGACCTCGGTTCTCCAGTCTCTCTAAATAGGGGGTGTGTGCCTTGCCCCCTCCTCCTGGAGAACTGCTAGGAGTCTGCCAGAAGTGTAGATAGTATACCATATCCACATCCCTAGAAATAAGAGCTATTCACCTCTAACCATGGTTGTAGGAGTGCTATATGGTGTACATCCTCTCCTGACAAGGCCCCTCGGCTGCCTCACCCTGACCCTCTACACCTATGCCTTCCCCTACCCTCAACACTCTCCCTTGCCCTCTTACTCTTATTGTTTCTTGAGTTACTCATTGCTCAGTCTGATTTTGTCAAGCAAAGTTACTGTCTAAAACCATGTACCTGTAACTGTTTCATGTTTTAGTCTCTGTTACCCTGTAACAAGCATGACGTGGAACCTTTGTAAAAGAGCCTTGGCTCAAAGGTACTTTGTAATCCTAGACACAAATAAATAAATAAAAATAAACATCCACACAACCCACCCGACCTCCTATGGCAAGTGTCACACCAATCTTACTTCCAGTATGTAAGATCTGACGTCACACGGCGGCACCCAGGAGGATACCACCTGGGTGGGTGGGAGGAGCCAGCTTGAAGACCTTCCAGCCAGATTTAAAGGGGGAAGGAATTCCGCCAGAAGTGTAGATGTACACCATATACCACTCCTACGACTATGGTTACAGGCGAGTTACTCTCATTTTCTGGCTATTGGTATTCTATTTTAAATATCAGGTTAAAAAAAATGTAAAGAAAAGTGCAGTAAAACTATATTTAGTCTGAGACAAGCGATATACCATATTTAGGGTCTGAATATCAATTTGAATTTTGGTACTCCACCTAAAACATCAAATTTTGAAGCCGAGACATCATCGTGTATAAGATAGAACAGTTGCATACTGTACTTACCGTAACAGTAGATCTGTGAGAGAATCTTTCATCAGGCCACACCTATGGAACTTATAGCCACCAGCCACTAGGACCACACAGCAACTTTCTGTAAGCAGTCTGCTAGGGCCACCCACAACAACTTCCTATGTCGGCACTTCCCATGTAAACATAAACAGCACCTTTCCTCCTCAGTTCCCTGCTGGAGATCATGTCAGAAGACCACCTCTAGGAACCAGGAGAGAGCTTGGTCCAGCTACAAAGCGAGGCTGGAAACAGCAGGTAGACTGTCTTGAAAAGAGAAAGGAGCTGTAGAGCCCATGTCATAGGGGATGGAGGGCAGGACAGCATGGCCTGATGAAAGAGATGCTCTCAAAGATCTACTGTTACATTAAGTAGGTAACTGTTCTATCTTCTTTGAGGATATCTCTTTATCAGGCCACACCTATGGAACAAGTACCAAGCAGTACTAGTAATAAAATAGTCTGGGTGGCTGGAGCCTACAGGCCTACAAGAGGAGGCCCTGCAGTACAGCTAGGCCAAAACAGAACAGTTACATAAGATCTTACTTTAACAGTAGATCTTTGAGGGAATCTTTCATCAGGTCACACCTATGGAACTTAGCCATCAGGCATCAGGATCTCACAGAAGCTTTTCTGTAGCAGTCTATTAGGGACCATCCACATCAACATCAGGCTCGAACGTCACACCCTATTATAAGTGTGGGCAGCCCCACTCCCTCCTCAGTTCTTTCCCCTAGCTGAAGGCCATGGGAGACAGAAGTCCCACCAGGGAACTGAGGAGAGAGAGAGAAGGTGCCCAGCTAGGAGAGAGACTGGAGCAAAAGGACAGCCAAGCTGTACAGAAAGAGAAAGGTGGATGGAGGGATCGACGGCATGACCTGATGACAGAGATTCCTTCGAAGATCCGTAAGTTCTATCTTCTTCAAGGATATCTCTTTCATCAGGACACACCTATGGAATGAGTTCCAAGCAGTACTGAAATAAACTTTTAATTAGTGAGATATTTGTTGAAGTATATGGCCGTCCTGCTTACGAAAGTGTAGTTATTTGTTCTTATTTTAAAGCTGTGATTTTATGTACTGAATTTTTAGTGTGTTGTTTATTTATTGTTAGGTACATGTGCCTTGATCTTTGGAAAGGTGCCTTTATAAATTAAAATGTTGATGATGAAGTTCTTGCATATTTTATCTTCTTTGGGGATATCTCTGTCATCAGGTCACACCTGTGAAACAAGTCCCAAGCAGTGCTGAGAACAAGGACAGTCTGGGTGGCAGGAGACTAGAAGCCTAATGAAGAAGGCCCTGAAGCACAGCTAAGCTAAAGCCTGCCCTTCTTCTGGAAGTGATATCAAGACTATAGTGCTTTGTGAAAGTATGGACAGTACTCCAAGTGGCAGCAGCGCAAATCTTGGCTTCAGACATGCTCCTGAAACAGGCAACAGAAGTGGCCATGCCCCTGGTGGAATGGCCCTTAACAGCCCCAGGAAGTTCTTTACTGTACTTCCTGTAACAAAAAACAATACATTTGGACAGGCACTGTTTCAAAACTGAAGTGCCCTCTCTGCCAGGGGTGAAAGAAACAAACTGAGAGGACTTCCTGCAGTCTTTCATAAGGGTGTATGGTAACACAGACTTCTATGCACATCCAAAGTATGGAGCAATGCTCCCCTCGACTGGCATGCTCTGAAAATGAACAGGCAAGTGGATAGCTTGATTTAACGTAAACTCAAACACCACCTTAGGAAAACCTAGGATTAGTACACAGAGAGCTTATTCAAATAAGGCTGCTCATACATGAGAGCCTGTAGCTCAGAGATTCTTCGAGCGGAAGTAATAGCAACTAAAAATAATGCTTTCTATGACAGAAAGCACAGCTCGCAAGATGCGGCTGGCTCAAAAGGGGGCAGGGTCAGCTTCTCTAGAACAAAATTCCAATCCCAAGCCAGAACTGGATTAAGGATAGAAGGCTTCAAGTGGAGAATGCCTCACAGAAAAGTACAAGCCACATCCAGCTGTGCCACGGTACAGCCATCAATGGGCACATGAAACGTTGATATAGCAGACATGTGCACTTTAAGAGAGGAGTATTTGAGGTCTGTGTTGGACAGGGTTAGGAGATACTCCACAACCCGGTTCACCAAACAGGTGAGAAAGGTTCCAAGTAATGAGAAGTAGCCCAGATAGAAAACCACTTCCATTTCATACAGCAAGTGGCCCTGGTGGGAAGTTTTCTGGAGGTCTCTAAGGACATCAGCCACCTTCTGAGATGCACCAAACTGAGCAATGGTTATGTCCTCAGGAGCCAAGCATGCAAGTGGTAGGAGCTGATGTCTGGATGGACCAGGGTTCCCTGAGCCTACGTCAACAGATTCCAGCAATGGGGCAGGTGAACTAGAGGTTCCACAGCCAGTTGTTGCAGTAATGGATGTCATGATGATAGCATTTGCTTATTATTTGTATTATATTTGTGATATAGATATATGTTTCTTTGAATGTCTGCTTGGGAAATATGGCAGGCAGGCAGAAGAGCATTATGGGACCAGGGATTTCAAGTGTGGTAAGGAGAGATTGCACTCTCATGACCCAGTGGAAAATCTAATTAAGAGCTCTTTACATCAGGTTGTAAAATCAGCCACTTGTATAAATTATTGCATTTCATGACCTATTAGGAAGAAAGCAACTTCTGACAGATACCTTTAACATTTCTCACCATTGGGAGAAATAGCTGTCAGGAAGTTTCCTGAAGATCAAAGGGTTATTCTGACCTGCCAATAAAGAGGCTAATTGAAAAATATATATATATATATATATATATATTTTGTGGGATACTAACAACATGCAGATGCCTGTGACTGCAATTCAGTATTCAGGTTTGAGTGACCTCATAGCCAGCATCACTACTGAGCTGTGACCTCACATGCTGGGTGGTACCCTTGTTCTGTATAGAGGGTCAAAGCTCAGGGAAAACTGTGCTTTTTTTTATCTCTGGACTCCTGACAGTACACACTCTCAAGGGCACTTCTACTGAAGTAGGTAATCAACTGCCACTATTTATTACTTGAACTTAGGGTAGGATTAAATATTTAGTAATAAGGTGGTTTTGTTTAAATTGTCCATTTAATTTATATGACTTTACACCCAATGGTATATGTTCTATGTTTTGTATTTCATTTACAATTTTTAATTTTAGTAAATATTTTTCTTGAAATCCTGCCAAGTCTTTTTCTCATTTTGAATATGAATGCTGGGACAGTGTTGCTAAGTCTGACAGAACTGTTAGCACTTACAGTGTGTTACCATATGCACCAAGGTAAGAAAAATACCTAGGTTTTAACTGAGTCAAAAGGGGGATTGTGAACCAGGTTGGGTGCCCGCTGAGTTAAGTATTGCACTGCATTTCCCCAAAGAGGGTGTGATATTTAAACCTGTTAACTGGGCGTGCTAGCGAAAAAGGGATCATATTTGACCCCAGGACTTGAGACTGGTAGTTGTTCAGACCCGAGACAGACAGGAGGGTTACCCTGTTTCTCTTCTGTTCACATATTGCACTTTGAGGTTTGGCACTGTTGGAGCAGAGGGCCTGACCACTGGAGTGCATTTGTGGCAGATCTGGTTAGCAGCAGTGCAATCTGAAAGATTTGGTTTGCAGTGCTGCAATCAAAAAGATTTGTCTGCATGCTCTGAAATATTTGGTGCCATGAGCATTAGCAGTCCAGTGTATCAGATTGATAACTGTAACAGTTCACACACAAAATAAGGCAGTGCTTTAAAAAAAAAAAAAAAAGAAATATATCATTGTGGTTACAGTCTAAGTTCCCTAACTGTTGTATTTTTTTACGGTTGCAAGCTAGTGTAGCCGTAGATTAGGGAAGAACATAACTTCCATCTACAGCAAGTACACTGCAGACTACCTGAGACAGCTGTTCAGAGAGAGAGGAGTCTGTTGTGAGGGGCGAAACAGGCAGCACCTCATGGAGGCTCTTGTGGCAGCCGATGCCCAAGACCTTGAGTCACAGTTGGTGACTGAAAGGGACCAGACCTTGGATGTGGAGGGGCCAGGGTCCATTGCATTGTCCAGACCCAGTGAGGGGGACAGGAGGATCAGTGTGAACTGAGAGCCACCAGGGCAGGGGGAGGTCACCACCATCTGGAGCCAGAAGGGATCAGGCTGCAGATAGAGTTGAGGAGAATGGAGCTGGAGCTTGAACACAGGAAACTGGAGATGGAGAGAGAGAGAGAGGCAAGTGAGAGCAGAGAAAGGCTGAGTGAGAGGAAAAGAGCAACAGCATCAGAGAGGCCGAGCTAGAGGAGGAGAGCATCAGAGGAAATTTGAACTGGAGAAGCTACAACCCAAAGACTGGCACCAGAGCAGGAGTAGCAAGGTGAACCTGGGACTCCAGAACTGGGTTGCAAATTAAATTCTAAATTAATAGCTGAATTTAAAGAAGGGGGTTATGGATGCATTTTAAACTCATTTGAAACAGTATGCATTCAGGCAAAATTTTCAGAGAGTCCTGGAGCTCCAGCTATCCCTGCTGCTTACTGGGAAAGATCGTGATGCACTGGGTCAAATGGGCAATCAGGACCGTAATGATTATGGCAAACTTATGGCTGCACTGTTAAAAAGTATGACTTGACAGCTGAAGCATACAGAGTTAAGTTCTGGCAGCTCAGGAGAAGCCCTGATATGAGCTATGAAGAGCTAGCTACTAAACAATGTCAGTTTTAAAACGGTGGGAAGGATACAAGCAGATTCTATACAGAAAACTGAAAATATATTTTTGAGCAGTTCTTTTGGCTTGCCCAGCAGAGATGAAAACCTGGCTAGGGACCGAGATCCAAAAACAGTGCAGGAGGCTGCTGAGCCTCGGACCACTATGCCAGGAGCAGACCTGCTCTGAGAGGGAGGGGCGGTGTGGTAGCACAGAAAGGAGAGCATGCCTTCAGGGCAGCTAAAACCCCATTGCCTCCACCCAAAGCATGCAGCCCCAGGTTACAAAGAAAGATTTGCCTGATAAAAGAAATGAATGTTGGTTTTGCAAATAACATAGACATCTTGCAAGACAGTGTCCTAAAAGGCAGACAGTGCACAAAGTGGTGCTGGGAAAAACAGGTTACTCACCTGTAACAGTAGTTCTAGGAGTGGTATATGTTGTTCATCCACACTCTTTGGCATGTCCATTTCCCTTTAAATCTTGCCGAAGTCTTCAAGATGGCTCCTCCGACTCACCCAGGTGGTATATATGTTGGCTCCAGCCGCATGACGCCAGATCTTAGCCCGCTGGAAGCAAGGTGATGCACCTAAAGCCGGGGAGGTGAGGTGGGTGCATGTGAATGAACAACATATACCACTCCTAGAACTACTGTTACAGGTGAGTAACCTGTTTTTCTAGGAGCATGGATATGTTGTTCATCCGCACTCTTTGGCAGACTCCTAGCAGTTCTCTGGGAGGAGGGAGGCAAGGTGCACACCCCCTACTTAGGAAACAGAGATTGGAGAACCAAGGCCCCAAAACCAGCATCCCGACGTGACTCAAGGTTGATGTAGTAATGGGTAATGAAGGTGTTTGCTGACTTCCAGGTAGGAGCCCAACAGATTTCCTGGATAGGGATGTCCCTGGAAGCAGCCACCGATGTAGAAGTATGGCGGGTAGAATGAGCTCTTATCCCTCTGGGAGGCTCCTTGCCTGCCAACTCATAACACAGACCTATGCATGATGTAATCCATCTTGCAATGGTCTGTTTGGCTGCAGGTCTGCCAGAAGCGGCTTCAGCGTAGCTGATTAACAGCTGGCGAACCTCTCCCCGAATTTCCGCCATCCTCTCCTTGTAGTAGGAGAGAGCACATCTCAGGTCCAGGGTATGGAGCCTGTACTCGGTATCCGAGGTGTAGTTAGGGTAATATACTGGCAGAGTCAACACCTGGTTAAGTTGAAACTCTGACACCACCTTCGGAAGGAAATTCAGGTGGGGGTGCAGGACAACTTTGTCCCTGTGAAAGACCAGTTAAGGGGGAGTCCACCGAAAGCGCCTGGAGCTCCCCTGTCCTTCTGGCTGATGTGATAGCCACCAGGAAGGCAGTCTTCCACGACAAGTGTGAGAGCTCACACTTGTGCATGGGTTCGAATGGCTTGCCCATGAGCTTTGCCAAAACCAGCAAATGATTCCACAGAGGTGGAGGTTCACGCACCGGAGGGGATACATGATCCAGGCCTTTTAAAAAATGCCCGACCACTGTCTCCTGTGACAAAGTCGACTGACCGGCCCACACCCGGTAAGCAGAGATGGCTGCCAGGTGCACCCTAAGGGTTGATGACCGAAGACCCCATTTGGAGAGAGAGACCAAAGGTAGTCTAAAATGTTAGCCACAGAGCAGGACAAGGAATACAGATTCTTACCCTGACACCAAGTGGAAAACCTTTTCCATTTGAAGGCATAACATTTCCTAGTCGATTCCTTACGAGATGCCTCCACCACGGTGTAGACATCCTCAGAAAGACCCAAAGCCTGGAACTGTAGCCGCTCAGGAACCAGGCTGTGAGGTACAGGGATTGAAGGTCCGGGTGGAATACCTTCCCCTGGTTCAATGATATCAGGTCCGAGTGTGTACAAAGCTGCTCCGGGGTCCTGCAGCTGAAGCTGAGGAGATTTGGATACCAGAACTGGCGGGGCCAATCTGGAGCTACCAGGATCACCTTTGCCTTGTCCCTCCTCACCTTGAGTAACACCTTGTGGATCAAGGGAAATGGAGGGAAGGCATAGAGGAGACCTGGGGTCCATGGCCTCGAGAAGGCATCCCCCTGCAGCGATCCCTGCTGACGGTGGCGGGCATGGTACAGCCTCAGCTTGGTGCTCTCCCTGAGGCAAACAGGTCCACCAATGGTTTGCCCCAATGGGAGAAAAGATTGTAACCTATCTCTGGATGGAGAGACCACTGTGGGATATCTGGCCTAAGCAGCTGAGAGCATCCGCCAGTTGGTTCGAGACTCCAGCCACATGGATGGCTTCACCTCCAACCAGCTGATGAGGGTCCAGATCCGGAGCGCCTCCTTGCATAGCAGATGGGAGTGCGTGCCGCCCCGTTTGTTGAGGTAGTACATGGTTGTGGTATTGTCCATCTGGACTTGAACCACTTGACCCCGGGGCTGAGGAGTGAAAGCTGACAGTGCCAGTCTGACTGCTCTGAGCTCCAGCAGGTTGATGTGGCAGCAGGACTCCTTGGGGGTCCAGAACCCGTGGGCTCTGTGGTCCCCCATGTGGGCTCCCGAGCCCATGAGAGATGCATCGGTCATAAGGATGACTGTCGGCTCAGGGCGGGCAAATGGAATCCCTTCCTGCAGACGACTTGGGATGGTCCACCACTGGAGAGCGTCCCACATCTTCTGGGTGACAGTGACCAGCTGGTCGAAAAGACCCTGACGCTGAGTCCACTGAACGGTCAGCTCCCATTGGAGGGGACGCATGTGCAACCTGGCCCAATGGACCACTGAGGTGCACGCCGCCATGTAACCCAGAAGGCGCAGGAAGTCCCGGGCAGGGCGCAAGTGCCCAACCAGAAATTATAGGGCAAAGAAGGAAAGAACCTCCTCCCTGTCCACCGGGACCTGAGCTCTGGCTTGACGAGAGTCGAGCTCTGTCCCAATAAAGCCCATCACCCGAGAGGGCATGAGTTCTGACTTGGCCACGTTGATCAGGAGGCCTAATCGGGAACAGATTCGAAGGGCCAGGTCCCTGGACCTCTCCACCTCCTGTAGGGAGGAACCCACCAGGAGCCAATCGTCGAGGTAGGGTTATATGCGAATCCCTTGACACCATAGATGGGCTGCCACCACTGCAATGCATTTGGTGAAGACCCGAGGGGCTGATGACAGGCCGAATGGCATGGCTCGGAACTCGTACAGGGTCCCTTGGACCCTGAAGTGGAGGAACCGCTGGTGGGACGGATGGATTGGGATGTGAAAGAACGTGTCCTGTAGATCCAGTGAACAGAACAACATGTTTTGCTCCAGAGATGGTATGATCTGGTTCAGAGTTACCATCCATAAGGTGTGAGACCTGAGATATTGATTTAGGTTGTGGAGATCTAGGATTGGGCACCAGGAAGTACCTGGACATGAAGCCTGGGTCTGTAGGAGGATCCAGCACTGGAGCTACCACCTCCTTGCGGAAGAGCTGAGCAATGTCGTCTCAAAGGGCCGACTGAGTGCCAACTGAGATCCTTTCCTCCCATGGGGCATGGGCTCGGCAAGGAGGGTACTGCTCTAACTCTAGAGGCAGTCCCCGGCCGACCACTTCCAGGACCCACCTGTCTGAAGTGATACCAGACCAGGCAGAAAGAAAGTGGCGGAGCCGGGCCCCCAAGGGAGGACCCAGAACTGGCGTGACGGGAGTAGGGTTGGCCACCCCCAACCCGTCACTGTGCAGGCTTAGAGGAGGAGGAGGCTCCTGGACTGGCACCTCGGCCTCCTTTGCGGGGCTGTTGGGGACCTTGCTTGGGCCTAGGGCGACAAACTTGAGCCTGCTGTTGCTGCTGATGCTACTGATCTCCCTGGAAGGAGGGCTGCCTAACCACAGGGGAAGAGTGCCGAAAAGGCTTCTTCTTGTGCTTCTGCTAGTTCTTGCATGAAGAACCCTAAGCAGAAGTAGCATCCAAGGTGGCATTAGACTGCTCAATGCGCTGGAGGTGACCTGCCACTCCCGGACTGAAAAGGTCGGTGTCAAGGAAGGGCATGTCAGCTAGCTTGTGCTGAGTATCCGCTGGAAAGCAGGATAATCTCAGTCAGGCCCTGCAGCGAGTGGCCACTGCGGCTGCTAGTGAACGGGCACAGGAGTTCTCGGGTCCAGAGCCATCTATAGCTGCTGTTTGTAACAGCATGGCCCTGGTCATGGACTTGCTTAATCTGGTCTGCATGTCCGCTGGGAGATGAGGGAGGACTTCATCTAGTGACCCCAAGAGGACATGAGAGAAGTGTGCCATGATCACTGCCGAGCCGGAATGATGAAGGCCCAAGGATGAGGCCGCATATACCTTCTGGGCAGAATGGTCCATATTTTTGGACTCCTTGTCCAGAGGGCGGTTTGTATATGCTGAGCTGCCTGTGCACCGAAACACTGAGGCAGTCACAAGGCTCTCGGCCGAGGGATGCTCAATGAAGCCCGCCAAGGACCCCATGGGAACAGTATACTTGCGAGCCATGCGGGCAGACAGAGCCGGGCAAGAGGCAGGGCGCTGCCATAGCTCAAGGGCCGGGCCAACAATGGCTTCAGCCACTGGGAAGGCCTCCATCAGTGTATCCCCCCCTCTTAAGGATATCCATGAGAGGATATTCCGCTTTCTTTTGGATAGGCTGCAATGACAGACCCGTGGACTCAGAAATGAGTCGAAGGATTCGCTGGAAGGAAGAAAGACCTTCCTCCAGGCCTGTCACTGACAACTCATCATTAGGGTGTGAGTGAAGACCAGTGGTATCCGAGCCCAAGGAATCGGGGTATAGGGTTTCCTGTGATGTCCCCTTCAACGCCTAGGGTTATCAGAAGCAACAGAGATGGACAGACGATGGGGCAGGCCCGTATCTGTCCGATCTTCTGCTTAGGCGGTGGTTCCACCAAAATTGGTGGGAGACCGGAACAAGCAAGCAGGAATGCGTGCCCATCCTACCGGAGGAGAACCGAGTCCTTCTGACGCGAGGAGCCGTGTCCCAAAGAGGCTGAGGCAAGTAATGGTTGGTGTAGCCGGAGTTACCGCTTTTGACTGGTCAGAATTAGCTGTTGCCACATGAGGTCCCCATAACGCCGACGGAGCCGTCTAAGTCTCCCTCGTCCAAGGAGGATGAGGAACAGCGGCGGTGCCTCTTCCAGGAGTGTTTGTGACCCTTTTCGGTTTTAACCGATGGGGTCCTACTCCTCGATCGAGACCGACGGTTTCGCTCTGTCGATCGGGAGAGGCTGGATTCAGTGAAAACCAAGGTTCTGACTCCTGTCCCTCGATCGGGATGCCCAAAGGATGGGTCTCCTCATCGGGGAAAGAAAGGATGGGTGTCCTTTCCAAGGAGTCGTCGAGCGGGGTCGGCAGCAACGGCTCGATCGGGTCGAGAGAAATCTCGTCCAGCTCTGCCGTACCCTCAGCCTCGGTGCCTTGGCCTGATGGAAGGTCCAAGAAGCCGGCGGATGAGAAAGCGATCTCGATCGGGGCCAAGACTGCCTGGTCCTGTGTGTCGGACTGCTCTTGGTCCCAGGAACGTCTTCTTCAGCCAGAAGAAGATTTAGGGTCCTTGTCCCTTTTCCTGGGGCGGGAGGAGTGCGAGCCCGAGGGCGCCTCACCCTTGGCAGGGAGAGACTGGCACAGCTCCCGAAAAGACCTGGTAAAGGTGGAGCCCAGGTTAAGCGGCACGAAAAAACTTCAGCTGGCCGAAGCTTGGGCAGCTTCCTCTTGGCCGCCATCTGTCGAGCTCCAGCGGATCCCGTGGCCATGGAACGACCCACCTGGCCTCCCTTGATTTCACCGGTGGACTGTGAAGCTCCGGTCTCCCTAGCTGTAGGCGTGCCTTGCGGTCGTCCAGGATGTTGGATGGAAGGCCAGACAGATGGTGCAAGCAGTGGTGTCATGCACAACACCCAAGCAACAAATGCATGAGAGGTGGGGATTGATACGAGACATTTTTTGTCCACCAAGGACACCGGTGAAAACTGGGGGATGACTTGTCCTCCATGTCCGATGTGCTCGGATCGGAATCGTAAACTCTTACGAGTTTTAAAGAAAGCAAATGCAGCGAAAACCGTCGATTAGACTCCAGGGCCTATGGTACTTGTAAAAGTAGCACGATGGAACCTGAATCTTCCAGCGGAAAGGAAGATCTGGTGTCATGGGGCAGAGCCGAGGTATATACCACCCGGGTGGGTGGGAGGAGCCAGCTTGAAGACTTCCAGCAAGATTTAAAGGGGAAAGGGCCATGCCAAGGAGTGTGGATGAACATATCCACGCTCCTAGAAGGGGTGTTTTTTTTTTGTGTATCCCTGAAAGCATGCTAGTAATATAGAAACATAGAATTTGATGGCAGATAAGGACCGCTTGGCCCACCTAGTCTGCCCATTTCCATACCTAATGGATAAGCTGCAGATCCTAGTTAACCAAGAGCCTACTTCCTCCTACCCCCCACTAGAATTGCCTTATGTCTGTCCCATGCATTCTTGAATTCCCCACTGTTTTTGACTCCACGACCTCCTCAGGAAGGCTGTTCCATGCATCCACAATCCTCTCCATGAAAAATACTTTCTCACATTACCTCTGAGCCGTCCCCCTCTAGCTTCAAATTGTGCCCCTTGTTCTTGTACATCCTTTTCTGAAAGATTCTACCCTCTTGGACTTTGTTGATTCCTTGAGGTACTTGAAAGTTTCTATCATGTCCCTCTCCTCCTTTCCTTGACGGTATACATATTAAGCTTCTTTAGTCTCTCTTCATATGTCTTCTGGTGCAGATCCAGCACCATTTTGGTTTCCTCCTCTGGACAGCCTCCACCCTGTCTATGTCTTTGTGGAAATGGGGTCTCCAGAACTGCATGCAGTATTCCAGATGAGTTCTCACCATCTGTCTGTACAGAGGATAACAACTTCCTGTTTTCTAGTGGTGATGCCTCTCCCTATGCATTCCAGTATCCCCCCCCAGCACTCCTTACTGCCTTCTCACATTGCTTGCCCATCTTTAGGCCATCTGATACAACTACCCCCAGGTCCCTTTCCATTTTTTTATCAGTATCTCACCCCCCACTGTGTACTCTTCCCCTGGGTTTTTGTTTCCCGGGTGCATTACTTTGCACTTCTTCACATTGAAGCTAAGCTGCTATACATTTGACCATTCCTCCAACCTTGCAAAGTCCCTTCTCATCCTTTCCACCCCACCTTGTGTATCAACCCTGTTGCAGATCTTTGTGTCGTCTGCAAAGAGACACCTTTTCCTTCCAGTCCTCTGCAATGTCAATGATAAACACATTAAAAGGACCGGACCCAGTACTGAACCCTGCAGCACCCACTAGTAACCCCCTTTCTTCACTGTGGACTCGTTAACTATTACCCTCTGCATCCTGTTTTCCAGCCAATGTTTTACCCAGGCTACCAACTTGGGACCCTACTTCAGGCTGACTAATTTGTTTATTAATCTTTGTGCGGGACTATGTCAAATGCCTGCAAAAGTCTAAGTAGGCATGTCCACAGCCCCTCCATGGTTTACTACTTTGGTCACCCAGTCAAAGAAATCTATTAGATCCATCTGACATGACCTTCCCACTGTGAACCCATGCTGCCTTGGGTCCTGTGCTCCACTGGCCTCTAGGTACTCAACAATTCTTTCCTTCAGAAGTGATTCCATCTTTTCCCTACCACTGAGTTCAAACTGACAGGTCTGTAGTTTCCTGCCTCTGTCTTGCTCCCATTTTTGTGAAGGGGAAATCACATTTGCCCTCCTCCAGTCCTCAGGTACCACACCATTATCCCATGATTTGTTAAAAAGGGTAGTCAGTGGTGTTACTAGTTCTCCCCTTAGTTCTTTTATAACTTTGGGGTGAATCCCATCAGGCCCCATTGCTTTGTCCACCTTCAGTTTTAGGAGTTCTTTCAGAACCCTTTCTTCTGTGAAAGGACTGATATCAATCCCCCTATCCAGAGTGCTTCTATTGACTGGATTAGGTACCTCCCACTCCTCTTCCTTTGTGAATACTGAGTATCCTGCTTTTCACTGTCCTCTCCCCACCCACCCTCCCTCCTCTTTATTCAGCCTCAGTATCCTTCCCTTTGTCTTTCTTCACTCCCTAATGTACCTATAAAAGGTTTTATCCCCCTTCTTAACCGAGTTGGCTAGCTTTTCCTTGGTTTGGGCCTTTGCTATTCTGACTGCCTTCCCCACTTCCTTCTGCTTTAACTGGTACAGTTCTCTGTCCTGCTCCTTCTATGTTTCCTTATACTTCCTGAATGCTATCTTTTTCTCCCTAACCTTCCCCGTCGCCTCTTTTGAGAACCACAGTGTTTTTTCTTTTGTTTTGATTAGTTCATTTGCTTCACACAAAGGCTTGTTGCCTCTGTGATGGCAGTTTCGATATTTCCCCATTGTTGCTCCACCACTCCTCCTTGCCTATTTTTTAACTCTTTTCTGAGGCACTCTCCCATTTTGACAAAATCAGCCCTCCTGAAGTCCATTACCTTCACTTTTGTATGGCTTGACTCTACAGACAAGTTTATCATGAAACACACTGTTTGGTGGTCACTTGTTCCCAGTTGGCTACCCACTTCTATATATGAGATCCTCTCTCCATCCCCATTTGAGAGTACCAGGTCTAAGACTGCTCCCTCCCAAGTGGGTTACGACACTAGCTGTCTGAGGCATGCCCCCTGTAGGGCATCAAGAATGGTCCTGCTCTTGGGTGTGTCTGCAGCAAAAGTGCTCCAGTTAACATCTGGCATATTCAGGTCTCCCATCAGCAATATCTCCCCTTTCTCTGC
The DNA here is from genome assembly GCA_016271365.2 of Neoceratodus forsteri. NCBI lineage: Eukaryota > Metazoa > Chordata > Ceratodontiformes > Ceratodontidae > Neoceratodus > Neoceratodus forsteri. Next base: position 238,566,869 of record CM057450.1, on the reverse strand, counting down.
CATCCTAAGGAGGCCTTCTATCATTTCCTTGTCCATTTTCTCCCCCTATGACAGGGGTCTGTATACAACCCCTGTGTGGATTATAGTGCCACTTCCAGTCTCCAGGGTGACCCACAGTAAACATGAGGGAGTACATACACCCAGTTACTGTGAATGGGGTGCAAACCCAATGGTTAAGGGACACGGGGACATCCCTTACTTTGGTAAAAGGGGATTTGGTTGAGCCTGAACAGCTTATAACCAATCAGTTTGTTACAGTACGGGGATCCACTGGGGGGAGGAGAAAACTCTGTCACTTGCCTAATGTTCTCCTGGACTGGGGTAAGACAGGCAAGATTGTGCAAAAAGTTGCAGTGGCAAAAAATCTTGCCCTGGATGTGATTATAGGGAACAATCTCCAAATGGGGATGGTGTGTACAGTTACCCACAGTCAAACAGCAAAGGCAAATTTTAGTTCCCTGGACCCCATAGAAGCCCCTGTGGAAAACACTGGGAGACTGGTTCATCAGCATGTGTCTCCTGATATGGAGAATAGTGAAAGGGAGGCAGAAATGCCCCAGGTAGCAGTTAACAGAACAGCTACAGAAGGTTACTCTGAGGAGGGAGGGGTAGCCAATTATCAGAGGGTTAGGGATGGCAGTGACTCTGAATGCCCTGATGGTAGAGCTAAGGACACCAGTTTAGAAACTGGAGGGGACCTGTCCCATGCCTTGGGAATGTGTAAAGATTTTGCAGCTGCTCAGAAAAATGATCCCAGTTTAGAGCAGCTGGGGGCTTGAGCGGACTCTGACAGAGCACAGGGAAGCGATGGGAAACAGAGTTTTCTGGGACAATGGACTGCTGTATATGCAGGATGTAAGGATGGGGGGTGGTGATGGGCAGGCAGCTTGTCATTCCCCAAGGGTACCGTAAGCAGTTGTTCAAGTTTGCTCATGATATTCCCATGTCTGGTCATCTGGGGATCATGTGCACTACACAGCAATTGGCCCAGAATTTCTATTGGCCCAATCTCACCCAGCAGGTGAAGGAGTATTACAGGTGTTGTCACCAGTGACAAGAAATAGGGAAGGCCAGTAGTAAAACCAAAGCCGCCCTAATTCCCTTGCCCACAGTGGTAGAGCCATTCCAGAGGGTCGGAATGGATATTGTGAGGCCTTTGAATACCTCCCAGCTCCTCAGAGAAGAGGTTTGTCCTAACAGTGGTGGATTATGCCACCCGGCACCCAGAGGCAGTTGCCCCATCCTCACTGAGGACAGACAAAGTGGCAGATGCCTTGCTAGGAATTTTCTCCCATGTCAGGTTCCCACAGGAGGTTATCACAACAGAGGGGTCCCTTCATGGACCTGATGAAATGTTTGTGGGAGAAGTGTGGGTGGTGCAGAGATGCATGACACCTTATCACTCGCAAGCCAATGGGCTTGTGGAAAGATTTAATGGTACCCTTAAAATAATGCTCCAAGCATTTGTTGAACAGCATGGGAGGGACTGGGAGAAATACCTTCCCCACCTGTTGTTCGCATACAGAGAGGTGCCCCAAGAGTCAACAGGGTTTTCCCCCTTCGAGCTCTTATATGGACTCAGGGTGTGTGGGCCCCTCGATTTGATCCGGGAGGACTGAGAAGGCAAGTATGCCACCCAAGGGACTCCCCTAGTGGATTATGTCCTTCGGTTTAGGGAAAATCTGAAGGAGCTTATGGGAACAGCCCAGAGCAACCTGGCAGCTGCCCAGCAAAAGGTATGGTACAGCCACAGAACCAGAGTTTGTTCGCACATTGTGGGTCAGGAGGTCATGGTCCTAATCCCAGTCCTGAAAGATAAGCTGCAGGCTGAGTGGGTAGGATCGTACAAAGTAGTCATACAGGCGAATTACTTTACAGAACTGCCAAACGGGACACATACCCAAAGAATGCACGATGTCAACATGATGAAGCCATATGCAAATAGGGCTGACATGGTCTTTGCAGGGTGTAGTCCTGAGGAGGGGACAGATGAAGAAGACCCCCTTCTGCACTTGCTGGAAGAAAACAAGCGGGAGTCCTCTGTGGAGGCAATTAAAATGTCACCCCAGCTGACCCTGGACCAGATCCAGGAAGTAAGGGAGGCTTTAGCAGACTTTGCCTCATTTTTAGCACCAAACCTGGACTGACCCCCTTAGCGACGCATGATGTAGAGACAGAGATGCAAGTGCCTATATGGAAGACAGCATATCAGGTGTCAGAGGCTGTCCAAAAGGACATTAGGAGGGAGGTGGAGAAAATGCTGGATTTAGGAGTAATCCAGAAATCCCACAGCCCCTGGGCTTCACCCGTAGTCCTTGTTCCCAAGCCAGATGGCTCTACTCATTTTTGCATGGACTATCGTGGACTCAACACAGTCACGAAGTCAGATGCCAACCCAATGCCATGGACAGGCAAACTACTGGACAAGTTGGGAGGGGCGATATACCTTACCACTATTGACCTAACAAAAGAGTATTGGCAGGTGGAGTTAACTGCCAGAGCTTGGGAGAGGTCGGCCTTCATCACTCCAATAGTTTTATTAGAGTTTAAAGTAATGCTTTTTGGAATGAAGAACACCCCTGCCGCCTTCCAAAGGTTGGTGAACCAGGTGTTGAATGGTACTGAAGAGTACGCCACAGTGTACCTGGACGATACTGCCATCTTCAGTGCCAGCTGGAAGGAACACCTGTCCCACCTTATGGAAGTGCTGGGCAGGATACAGCCGGGCTCACTGTAAAAGCAAAAAGTGCCAGGTGGCCATGACTGAGGTGGCATACCTCAGGCATGTAGTAGGCCAGGGACAACTCCATCCTAATCGAGCAAAAATGAGGCAATCGAGGCATGGCCCAGACCTGAAACACAGAAGCAGGTTCGAAGTTTTCTAGGGACCGCAGGGTACTATAGAAAATTTATATTAAACTACCTGGCAGTTCCCCATCTGGCCTGTTAAAGAAAAGAATGCCTAAAAAGGTTAACTGGGAACCAGCCTGTGAACAAGCCTTTACACAGCTAAAGGAGGCACTGTGTGGCTCTCCTGTATTAGCCAGTCCAGACTACAGGAAACCATTTGTAGTCCGGAAAGATGCCTCAGATGTGGGCATTGGGGCAGTACTCAGTCAGACTTCTAACCAAGGGAAAGATCATCCAACAGTGTACCTCAGTAAGACATTACTTCCCAGGGAGCAGGCATATTCTACAGTGGAGAAGGAGTGCCTTGCACTGGTGTGGGCACTAAAGAAATTACAGCCATACTTATACGGGCGGCACTTCTAAGTACAAACAAATCACAACCTCCGGTTTGGCTGGCACAAATGGGTAAAACAAACAGTAGGCTTTCAAGAAGGAGCCTTGCCTTGTAGGGTTACAACATGACTGTCACTCACAGGGCAGGGGCAGCAAACGCAGATGGGCTATCACATCAGTTAGAGCAGTGAATGAATTTGGGAAACTCATCCCATGCCTAGGAATAGACTTCCTCAAAATCAGTCTAGGAGGGAGGAGTATCATGATGATAGCATCTGCTTGTTATTATTTGTATTATATTTGTGATATAGTTTGTTTCTTTGAATGTTTGCTTAGGAAATACGGCAGGCCAAGCAGAAGAGCATTATGGGAGCTGGCATTTCAAAAGTGTGGCAAGGAGATATTGCACTTACCATGACCCAGTGGAAAATCTAATTAACAGTTTCCTTTACACCAGGTTGTAACAGACTGTAAAACCAGCCACTTGTATAAAGTATTGCATTTTATGACCTATTAGGAAGAAAGCAACTTCTGACAGATACCTTTTACATTTCTCACCATTGGGAGAAATGGCTCTCAGGAAGTTTTCCTGAAGATCAAAGGGGTTATTCTGACCTGCCAATAAAGCAGGCTCACTAATTTAAAAAAAAAAAAAGGTTTTTTGTGTGCTATATTGAGCAACACACTGATGCTGTGACTACAATTCAGCATCCAGGTTTGCATGACCTCATAGCCAGCATCACTACTGAGCTGTGACCTCACAAGCTGGGTGGTACCCTTGTTCTCTATACAAGGTCAGAGCTCAGGGAAAATTTTGCTTTTTATCTCTGGACTCCTGACAGTACACACTCTCAAGGGCACTTCTACTGAAGTAGGTAATCAACCACCACTATTACTTGAACTTAGGGTAGGATTAAATATTCAGTAATAAGGTGGTTTTGTTTAAATTGTCCATTTAATTTATATGACTGTACACCCAATGGTATGTGTTCTATGTTTTGTATTTCATTTACAACTGTTAATTTTAGTAAATGATGTTTTTCTTGAAATCCTGCAGGAGTCTTTTTCTCATTTTGAATTTGAATGCAAGGACTGTGTTGATAAGTCTGACAGAACTGTTAAGCGC